>CAIGQW010054109.1:11763474-11776134 GCA_903798125.1 Danio choprae
GGTTACCGGGGGCAACGATGATGATGATGATGATGATGAGGGGGGTGTGAAGGTGCAGGAACTGGGCGAGGGCGACCCCCAGTGGCAGCAGATTCATGAAGTGGTCAAAGAGCAGCTAGAGAGAGCCGGCATCAAGGCCGAAGGTAGGCCAGAACACCCACATACACACACAAATCTAAAGTATGCTTATTACCCTGTGTGTGTGTGTGTTTTTGTGAGTGGAGCGAGAATTTTTTTTTATCTTTCATTCTCAAATCTTAAACTATTCTTTTAGTCTGGCCTTTGGTATGAGTAACTTGTTTCTTTAATGACATATATCTGTTTTTTCGTCACTTAGACTCTTTTCTGCTATTGAAGATCAAGGCATTTGTCATTTTAACGGGACAGTTCTCCCAAAAATGAATATTCTGTCTCCATTTTCTCATCTTTGAATGCTTCCAAGAGTTTCTTTCTTCTGTTAAGCACGAAAGAAGATATTCTGGAAATTGCTGGAATGTTTATGGATGTCAGTGGCTACATTTTTCAAAATATCTTCTTTTGTATTCAACAGGAAGCAACTGGTGATTTTAAATTCCCATTCTTTTTGATGAAGTATACTTTTAAGTGATCTTCTCAAATACCAGTGATTTTGTTCCCTTGATGCTGGCTTTCAAAAGAGGTCTTAAGAATAGCTTTGAAAGAAAACATCATAGGATTACCAGACGATCATTTTTGTCAGTACAATGACCTCGGGTGGCTGTGCTTCCGGTTTTTCTGGTTTTGGGTTGGAGTTGAGGTTCAGGCTGACAGAATGTGAAGATTTAGGAGTTTGTCTGCACTTCATTTGTCCTTCCTTCAGCCCTTCATTGCATGCATCATTTCTGTGACTGCTTTCTTTCTTTCTTTCTTTCTTTCTTTCTTTTTAACTGTGTGTATGGGAATGAAAAAAATAATAATTGTTTCCTTATTTTGTGTGACTGTTTATGAAAGTACAGTTGTCTAAATTAACATATGCAAATGAGGATTTAGGATTTCTGACATGTTTTTCAGGAAAGATCGAGGTGAAGATTTTAACCCGTAAAACAGCTGAAGAAGCAGGAGACCAGTGGCTCTCTGAGGAGGATACGAAATCATTTAGAGAGCTCCTCATCAACCTTCTGGTATGAATTTAAACACAAAGAAACAAGTCATCACCTGTAAGATGCAAAAGGGCCCTGATTAAGAACTCATTGGGCCCTGATAGGCTATATAGCAAACCCAAAGGCCCTCTTTACTTTATTGCCATGCCAGTTTTGTTTTTTTTCCTCCCACAAAAACTTTTTATTTTTATTTTTTATAAATGTATTTATTCATTCATTCATTTTCTTTTCGGCTTAGTCCCTTTATTAATCTGGGGTCGCCACAGTGGAATGAACTGCCAACTTATCCAGCATATGTTTTACGCGGCAGATGCCCTTCCAGCTGCAGCCCATCACTGGGAAACATTCATACACACTCATTCACACACATACACTACGGACAATTTTGCCTACCCAATTCACCTATAGTGCATGTCTTTGGACTTAGGAAACCCACGCGAACACGGGGAGAACATGCAAACTCCACACAGAAATGCCAACTGGCCCAGCTGAGGCTCGAACTAGCGACCTTCTTGCTGTGAGGCGACATTGCTACCCACTGTGCCACTGCGCTGCCTAATTAAATTTATATCTTTTTATGTTATTATAATACATTTGTTTATTATTTTATCTAATTATTATTATTATTATTATTATTATTATTATTATTATTAACGAATGTAGTAAGATTTATTTTAGTAATATTATTAGTAATAATAATACATATTTAATTTTTATATCATATTTTAATTTTCTTAATTTTTTATATTATTGTTATAAATTTGCTAATAATAGTATTTCATTATTATCATTATTTTTAAATGTAATATGTTTACTAATATACTGTACATATACTGTAGTAATAATGTTATTCGCATGTAGTCTAAGTTGCATAATACTAAGAAAATATTGCTATTCTTAGTCTGTAAACAGCCTCTAATATCTACTTGCACTTAGTATTTAAATAGAGACAGGTGCTATTTACATTGCGTACAAATAGGAAAATGTGCTAAGAAAGAATTACTATAATTATTTAGTACAAATAGCCTCTGACTAAATAAAAGGGTGTTCTCTTTCTTTCCTTGTAGACTGGAGGAACAGAGGAAGTGTACAAAGAGCAGAAGAGACAGCAAGAGTTGGAGAACAACTACAAATTTGTCTGGGGAGAAAAGCAGGATGAGAATCAGTCGGCGGGAAACAGTGATTCTGACGAAGCAGACTTTTAAGCCCTTTTTTCTCGTTTCTCAAGCATCTTGAAGAAGGGCAGTCAGCGTTCTCTGAACTATAAGCCTGGTCATCACTTCACAGTGTGCGTCGCAACCAAACTGCCCCCTCAGACCATTCGAGTTTGTGTTGAAAAACTTTGGAGGGGTTCAGTCCACTGCCGGGAATTCCGATTTTTCCGTATGAGCGTCTGTGAGTTGTTTATAGCTTGTCAGAATAATTATTTGTTTGTTTCTTTAAACAAATATACAAATGCACTTCACCTTTGAGTTGTGTTGTGCTTTATGTCAGTGTGTGACAAAGCCCTTCCTCCTCTTTCAGCTGCAGACAAACATCAGTTGAGTCTGCAGGCAATCCAAGCAAATATTTTCTCATCAGTGGACAAACAGTGACGTTCTGTTTGGGTGCTTTTCAATGCCAAGAAAATCTGGATACAAGCAGTGCTGTTTTTAGGGATTGAATGTGGTGATAGTCAGTTTCACTTTAAACCTAAACCTAAAAGGAAATAATTCAGCTTATAGCTGTTGTTTAGTCATAAAGTGACACTTCACCAAAAAAAGACAATTTAAGTACCGTTTCCACATAAGGTTCTTGTATAAGAAGATGTTTTCAAAATTGTTGGTAACCAAAAAGCTGATGACCCCTATTTACCTGCGTTCTCTGCAAAGCTCAAACAGGGTATGAGCAAAAAGAGGATGAATAAATGATGACAGCATTTGATTTGTGGGTTAACTGTCCCTTTAACACATGTTTTTGGTGATTTTATTTAAGTTCAACCAGCCTTTAAATGATTAATGTCTTACTTAAAACACAAAAACTCTGTTGCCAGGCATTGGGAATTTACTGCTTTTCACTACTTCATCCATGTCCCCAGCAGACAAGGGCTCTTTTTGTTGTAAATGTTTGAAATGATCGTCATACTTTTGTTGATTGTAAAAAAAAATATATATATATATATTAGATTTTTTTTGTATAAATTAAGGCAATCGCGGTAGCTAATGTCTCATGCAAGCACACTTTTTTGAGGGAAATAAATCGGTAAAAGTTGCTGTGAGGAATTACAATGAACATTTCTCTTTTTTTAACTGTGGAAAAACCATTGAAATTATGTTCACAAGCATTTAGTAAAAGCCTGTAGGGTGGGCAGAGAGCAAAAAATAAAATAAAAATAAGAATGTGCCTTTGGCTTCTTGGTCAATCAGAATCGGATGGCAGGTAGCATACATTTTTGCGGGTCTACTTGTTTGTCTAAATAACTGGAACACTGAGGGGTGTGTTTGACACATTTTAGTGACTCAGTACTTCTGAAGGAGAAACTTATCTTCATCCTGTCAAATGCATTAGTTGGGGGGAAGATAATTGTACAATAAAATGTACAATATGCTGTGGTCTACTGAAATTGCATTTCATTCTAAACACTTTGATAGCAGTTAAAAGTGTCACGTATAAAAGAATAGCTTTTTGTCACATATTTAACACCTAGTTGTCTTCTGAGCACTAAGACTAGATCCACTATTTTATTGTCAGTAATATAGGTTGAAATATCTGATAAAAATACAAATAACATAACACACCTTGAATTAGACAATATAAAATGATATGTGATTAATTTAAGGAAATACACTGCAAATGAACAATTTAAGGACATTCAACGCAAGATGAACATTTCAAACATCTTTTGTATTAAAACTTTTCTAGAATGTTATGTTTAAATATGAAGATTAGGCATTGTTTAATTGAATGTGCACTATTTCTAGCACATAAACCTGTGCACTGGATGAAGTCAGGCTGGATATTCTTGTTTCTTTCTTCGACATACACAGTTAAAGGTTTTTACAGAGGGGATTTTTTTGAATTCTGAAAATAATATAAACTCTCTAAACCTCTGCAAAACCTCGATAGAAAACTGACATTAATAAAACCGGTCTTTATACTGGAGATTTATGGCATTTATGGATTTATGGATACAAGATACAATACAATAGTCTTTCAGTGCTATGAAACAAACACTTAAAAGTGTATTTACAATGTTCTCTATTGAATTAATAAAAGCCTGAATTCTGCTTGAAGTGTTAAATATGCAAACTGCTACTATTGATAATTTTGAAATACAAATTTAGAATTGTTTTATATAATACATTAAGTGTTATTATTCAATAAACAACACGAACTGATTGTTTCAATCAACATTTTCCCCAAATTACAACCAGACAGACTAGGCGTAGCTGATGTCAAGCACACGAAACTTGAAAACTTCTCTTGGCGTGATTCATTTGGCTCAGTGCTTACTGGAATGTGTTCACAGTTGGATACATGTGGCCCTATCCGAACACGCCTATCATGATTGACAGGAGATTCGTCCAATCAAATGCGCTTCCGTGTTTCATGTATTAGTTGTGACGCGAGCGGTTCACAGTTCACAGTTGTGCAAGCGTTCAGATATGATTTTCTTTTGTTTTTTTACATAAAAAAAACTCATCGCTGTGAGATGGGTGTGTGTCAGTCCACGAAACAAAGAGTGCCAGAGAGTACAGTTTAGCTAATTATAATACGGAAATGAACCGCCCCCCATACCGCTCGGCTTTACTTGCTGAACATTCAGATCAGTTAGGAAGATAGGAAGCGCGCTACTAGTTAGCCTTAAGTAAAGCATAATATTATCTACAAACCCAAACTTGTATCGGTTAGAAAACAGCCAGGATATGATTCTGGAGTCCATTAATGTGAGTAGGCTGTCAATTGTCTTGGATTTAAGTTAAAAACCATAGCTTACGATTATGCTAGCTCTTTGAATTGGACCGAAATGGCCTCGGAGCCGAATCCTGCGGTTTTTCGCCCTTCTGTTATGGAGGAAATCAACAGCCTGGTAAGATTCAGCGTTAGCCTGCATGTATGCTAAGATACGCCGTCTGGTTGTTCGCTTTATTCATCGTAAACATACTTGTTAAACTTTTTGTTACCACAAATAAAGTCACCAGAATTATAAAAGTTGTGTTTACAGAACTTGTTCAATAACAAGAGAAGCAACAGTTAAAATGTTTACTTTCTGTATGACGTATTTAATTTGTAACACTTTAAATTGAAACGTACTTGGACACATGTTAACTTGAAGTCCCCTTGTAAGTTTACTGAGGCAACTAACTCGTTTGGCAACTAACTGCGCTTGAACCTGCACGTCTTTTTTTAAATTACAGTCTTATATTTGCCAGGAGTGTGACATACAGAACGCTAACTTGCCTGACGTTGTTGACATTTGGATTCATTTACCTAAACTCATTCATCAGAATCTGCCAGTTTAGGTGTATCGTCAAATAATATCCTGGTATGACGACGAAACGGAAGCTACTCTGTCGCTACGTTTTCAAGTGCGAGGTTGGGCTGTCACGCGCCTAACATATGGTTCATTCTGGGTAGCAAACGTCTAAATCTTGTATGTGTTCCCAATAGTCGCTGTGAGGTGAGGGTCTCTACATAAAGAGCTCGCGATGAAGCCTCTCGGCGCTCGCTCCGCGTTTTACGTGGGCTTTCTGGTGGGCACGTGCAGCTTGTACCTGGTCCTGCGCCAGGCTGGGTTTACCCGAAACTTGGGGTCTCATGAGTCCGGGACCCACGATAAAACCCTGCTGGAGATGCTTGAAGAAGAAAACAAGAACTGGAAGAAGGAGAGGTCGGCTCTTTTCAACCTCAATCATCCCCACCATACAGGTAATACGTGGCAGAAACTAATGGAGATCCTACACATGTCAATGTACATGGTATGAGCACTTATGATTTTCCAAAAAAGCGAGGGCTGTATTAAAGGGATAGTTTACCTAAAAGTGGAAGTTTGCTATTAGTTTACTGAACCACTTGACATCCAACCCTATTTTCTTTTGTAGACGATTTAAGATGATTCGTAGCTGACTCTGTGGTCTTTAGTGATTCATACAATAGAAGTAAACAGCTATCATCACTTTAAGAGTCCAAAAAATCTTATACAGGCAAAACAAAATTAACACCTGTGGCTTCTGCCGGTGATACATTAATGTCCTATGAAGCTAAATGATTGATATGTGAAGAGATTGAACATTATTATCTTGGCAAACAGTCCTTATTGTGTTGACAACAGACTGGAGTGCAACCTTTTTGCATATTGACACTGGTATGTCCACGGGAACAAGCTCACAAACAGACTCTGTTTACTTTGATATGAGGACGTGTGTTAATTAGAATGATACTTGTGCTTGTAATGGATGCTGCAAGCTATCTAAAAAGTAAGATTGTGTTTGCATGTTCGGTCTCAGTCAGGAAGACTGATTCTCAACAATTGATATACATCATTTTATAGCAGCAAGCTTGCATTCCAGACTGTCACAGACAAGCTGTGGATTAAAATAATCATATTTTTATTATTTGTTATTAACCAATTTTTTATTATTCATTCTCAAAGTGCTGTTGACTTGTATTTTATGAATAACTAAGGTCTACAGTTTCAGTCAAAATCTTCTTTAATGTTTTATTTAAAAAAACAAAAACGTGTCTTTTAAGGCCCGAGGTCAAGTAAATTAACAGCACATTTTAATTTTTAATTAAACTCTCCCTTTGCATAGATTGTTCACCCAGAAAATCTAAACTTGTTTGGCTTTTTAATGTGTAACGTAGGACGACAACAGAATGCCATCAGGAAATGTGCAATGACAGTGAATTGTCAAGTCATACAGGTTTGAAGCAACATGAGATGAGTTTCTGGATGAACTGTCACTTTAATAAGACTACAGAATTTTAATGTCATATCCAAAATTGTCTTTTTTAAGCATACTTGTTTTTAAGGTAAGTGCATGAATTTGGCTGAAATGGCTATAACCTAAACATTCACTGCGCTGCCATTTCACCTTTACTAGTTGTTCAATTTGTTTTTGCTTTGTTCTGCTGCAAACCAAAATATGGAAATGATCCCCTAAATAGACTGTTACAAACAGCAGTTAGCAATTTTTGTTTGTGAGGTTGACTATGATTAACAAAGAACAAGTATTTCTTGAATCCAGCACTTCCTGCAATACCAGTGTAAAGGCAGAGATGTTTTTTATGGGTAGAGACAGATGATGTATACAGTTCTTGAATCGACTAAACACCCGTTTATTGAGCTGATTTATGTATACAACATATTAGCCCGATGTTAATCTGTTCCATCTGAGCATTAAGTCAATTGTTTGTTTTCCAAGGCCTGTGTTTGACAAACTCTTTCAGGGTATGTTTGTCTATATTTTCTGGCGAAATGGACTTTGGGCTCTCATCTAATGTGCTGTCCTTGTCAAAGTGTACAGAGAGGTTTTATCACCAGTAGTTTCTCACTAAACTATCCCAAAAGCAATAAATGTTGGCCTGCCAGAAGCGGAGTCGAAATATTATGGAAGAATACACTGTAAAAAAAGACATAAAACAATTAAGTTATCCCCAAAAAACCTCAAGAATTGTGTTGATACATACTAAATCTATGCTTCGTAATATTATTTCTTCACTGCTTATTAATATTTTAGAAAAAAAAAATTCTTCTCTAGTCGCAGATTTATAGTTTAAATACAGTTCATTTTACGTTTTTCCCAAATGTGAAAATTCTGTCATCACTTAAATCTAATTTGTTCATTTGAGCTGCCTTTGACTGTTTTTTTTCCTGAATATACTGTAAGTCTCCTGAAATAAAGCTTCATTTGACTGTTTTACATGACTGTTAATGGATAAACAAAATAATATGGAAATATAAAAATATATATATCTTCATTTGAGTGTGAAAGACAAACCGTTTAATGGCTTTGGAACATCATTGGGTTAGGAAATAGACAATAATTAATTTTTGAGGTGAACTCTCTCAAACAAATGCTACCATCATGCCCATTAAAAAGATCTTGTCTACTTCTTTATAGATTGAGATTTTCATGTGTTTTTATGTGCATCGTGTAGGTGAGGATGGCGCACTGGCTGACTCTCTCTATAAACGTGTACGCATTCTCTGTTGGGTTATGACTGGCCCTGATAACTTGGAGAAGAAAGCTCGGCATGTGAAAGCCACGTGGAGTCGTCACTGCAACATTGTAGTCTTCATAAGCTCCGTGGACAACCCAGATTTTCCCACGGTTGGCCTGAACACTAAGGAAGGTCGGGATCAGCTATACTGGAAAACCATTCGCGCTTTCCACTATGTCATGGAGAAGCATGGCGACGAGGCTGACTGGTTTCTTAAAGCAGACGATGACACTTATGTGATCGTCGACAACCTGCGCTGGATCCTGGCTCGCCATTCTCCACAGGACCCGGTGTATTTTGGGCGGCGTTTTAAGCCTTATGTAAAACAGGGCTACATGAGCGGCGGCGCTGGCTATGTGCTCAGCAAAGAGGCTCTCAGGAGGTTTGTGGAGGGCTTTCGCACCAAAGTGTGCACTCACACTACCTCAGTGGAGGACCTCGCTATGGGTCAGTGTATGGAGAAGATAGGCGTGAAAGCAGGAGACTCCAGAGACACCATGCAAAGAGAGACATTCCATCCTTTCGTACCCGAGTCCCATCTCACTGGCACATTTCCCAAAACCTTCTGGTACTGGAACTACTGTTATTACCCCATTGTACAGGTAAGTCTGATTTCGGTGCCAAACTCAACACTAATGGTAGATGGGTGTTTCTATTTTTAAGTGACTAGCTCTGATTACATCACCTAATTTTCGTGTTTTGTTTGCAGCATCATGTATTGCACTTATATTATTTCGAACAGTTCCTCCATGCATATGTATTGGTTATTTTACCTCAGGTCCTGATCTTTCATTGAACTTACTCATTCTCTCTAGTTGCGAAAGTGTGAATTGCTTATAACAGTCAAATTAGTATTCCCTGGACAGTCAAGTCCCCATCCTAGTTTTTGTTTCTTTTCCGGTAATATTTAATTTGCATGCACATCACTATGCAGAAGGAATGGTCTGCCGCTGCATTCATCAACTTTCCTTTTAAATTCTGCATAGGTATAGTAAAGCAAAGTTGAAAAATTTGTCATCAGACATTGTTTGCATTTAGTGCAACCCGAGGGTGTAAATGTCACACTTTACACACATCCTGTTCTATTAAATGACGTACAAGGATATTTACTCTGCTCTTTAAGTCAAAAGCCGAAAATCCCCATTTTATTAGACCAATCAGGCGTGAGTTTGAATTGGCACAGATCAGCATAAAAGAGAAGAAAATATTCGTTTTAGTTCTAACAAAATCGAGAAAATTCATTCATCATTTACAGACAGAATCAGAATGGTGTTCCGAATCTGTTCTATTCAGTGGAGAACAAAAGTAAAATATTGGAATAATCTTTGCTCTTTTTCTTTTTTAGACTGAGATTTTCTAGCTTCATAGAGGTGCAATGAATAAAGCAGTCTATTTAAATAGTGATATATGTTTTGATAAGTCTTTTGAGTTGGAGTCCAAACTAGTAGGCTGCTGCAACTTCTATTCATAATTACTTTGGATAACAGTAGCTGCTAAATTCATAAATTGAAATAAAAAATGAAATTTTATGATAATTATATGGAGCTTTTTGATCACATTGAAAGCTGTAGCTTCCTTTTAACTTCCCAAAACAGTTGTGGTTTTGTTACAAGACATAATATAAGTCTCGGATGTCCCCAGAATATATTTGTGAAGTATACTACAAATGGCATATTTTAGGTAAATCAAAAAATTTACTAATAATCTCTTACTGTTTTATGCTAATAGCAAATTTATGGACTATAGACGTTGAAAGTGTATGAATAACAAATAGATTCATACATGGTAATCCTTCATTTTTGTAATCTTTATTTCTGTCTTTCAGGGCCCACAGTGTTGCTCAGACCTGGCTGTTTCTTTCCACTATGTGGATGCGTCACACATGTACCTGCTGGAATACTACACTTACCACTTGCGTGCCTTTGGCTACAATTACCGCTATCAGCCCCCTGAACCCAATGTTAAAATCGCAGAGAAGGTAGACACTCGAGTATTGGAGCAAAAGGACAAGGTAGAAGCACAGGAAGAAGAAAACCAATCCCCTGAACTTAATGAAAAGTTATAGCAGTTTATATTGACAAACTTTGACAACTTTAAATTCTTCCACACACACACACACACACACAAAAGCTATTTTTGGGGATGGCTTACCCCCTTTTTTGTTTTTTGGATATTGTCTCCTGTATTGTGCGACAGAAATGTGTGCACGACTTATTTGTTTGGTTTAATGAAATTGGTGCAGTTTGGGAGGGTTTTCCTCTTGATTATGCATTTGTCTGTGAATGTTTAAATATACATGACAGTGCTGAATTGTATATGAAGGTTGATGTGTAGTCTATGAGCCTGCCTTAACTGTATAATACCAACAAACAATAATGCCTCTGCATTCGTTACACTTGCCGTTCAGTTATTGCTGTTTATTTATCAATATAAAAGTATAATGTGTAATCACAAGCACATATGCTACTTATGTAACAGCAATGCCATAAGAAAAAAGGTGGCTTTGCTTTTTACTTCCATGTAATCATTCCCTTCAATTAGTGCCTCTTTAATCATGCACTTCAGTATGTCCTTGAGTGTGTTTATAATGGGTTTAGGTCATGTTTAAACACTGAGCTGCTTCTACCATGGCTTTTTACATCAAGCTCCAGTAGTGTTTTTGTTTAAAAGTTAAACTTGCACATTTGCTTAAAGGGATAGTTCACCCAAAAATGAAAATTCTGCCATCGTTCTCTTGCAATTCACTTCTTCAAAGCCTGTTTGAGTTTATGATTCTTTTTCTTATTATGGAGGCAAATGGGTGCCAGCAATCCCACAAAAAATGCTGGGTTCCACACAATTTCTTCATGTTATCACAACACAAATTGATTAACTTGGTCCTTTTTTACAAGTTTAATTGGATTGAACATAAAACAAAAAACCTTAAGAATTGTGTTGTTTCAACTCATTTTAAGTAGTTTGAACAAACACCAAAGTCATTTTTTGAGTGCAGTGTTCATCAAAATATCTTTTGTGTGTGTGTGTGTGTGTTAAACAGAAGAAAGAAACTCAAAGGTTTATTACCACGTAAGAAAGTATAAAGGATGAGGTAATTTACTTTTTTGGGCGAACTATCCTTTTAAGCTGGTGTCAGTTTAAAAAAAGAACCAGGATGTAGTTCCCTCGGCTGATTTTAGACTTAAGATAAGAAAGTTTATTGATTTAATACTGCTTTTAAGATCCTGTTGGCTGGCCCAATAGTTCATGTGGCACCTGGGAACGATAATAGTGAGGCTGATAATCCAGCTTAGGTAAACACTGTTTTTCTTTCACCAAACTAATAGGAATCGTGGTCTTGCAGATGAGTGGTGTAGTGTATCACGCTGTGAAGCGTGTGGCCTGTGAATTATTGGATTGTTGTTTTTTTTCAGACCACACAATGCTTTATTTAATTAACTGCAGTGTGACTGAAGGTTTTTGTTTGTCTAGGATTGAATGTGAGGATTTGCTTCATTTCAAACCCTATTGTGGCGACAACTCCAGCAGTCGAGATTAAACATGTTGCTTTTACAGCTGATGTAGCCGCTTGTCCAAAGTGGTGAAAATGATTCAGTTTTATGTCTCGATTTCTCAGATGCTAGTGTGTATTTGTTACGCATTAAGGCACAGTTCAGCCATATATAATGATAATGTCAAATACAGGATGTCAAGCATACAATTTTCTTTTTAAAGTACTGGTGTTGGTAAGCTTTCAGAAAAGACCTTTTTAAAATTCACATTTCAGATTGACTTCCTTTTCGAATTTGGTAGGATCTGAGATAAAGCAGAGAGATAAAGGGATAGTTCACGCAAAAAAACGCCACTTTTTCCAAACATTTATGAGTTGAACACAAAAGAAGATAATTTGAAGTATGTCAGAACATTCTTTTTTACTATGGCTGTTTTCAGTTTTCAACTTTTTAAAAAATGTCTTCTTTTGTGTTTAACTGAATAACGAAACTCAATGGTTTGTGACCACTAGAGGATGAGTAAATATTGTGCAAATGTTCATTTTTGGGAGAACAATCCCTTTAAACAGAGGCAGCAGTGCTCAGACTTCATCTGGAGGACAGTAATGAGTTTTTATCTGCACTTGAAAACATTTTGACTGTCCGCTTTTAGTTATGACATTGCCACCATTATGAAGGATTTCAAATAAAGTTTATTTAACGAATAAACTTATTTGAACCAGAGTTCTGTTCTTAGTTTTTGACCACTCTGCACTGTCACTTGCATTTGTGGTTGAACTGAAAGGTTTTTTGAAATGACTTGATCAAAGAGCAAATACTTAAAGGTATTGCAAAATTCATAAATATGTATG
>CAIGQW010054109.1:11790399-11826519 GCA_903798125.1 Danio choprae
GAGAGAAGATTTTTTTTTACACATTTCTAAACATAATAATTTTAATAACTCATTTCTAATAACTGATTTATTTTATCTTTGCCATGATGACAGTAAATAATATTTTACTTGATCTTTTTCAAGACACTTCTATACAGCTTAAAGTGACATTTAAAGGCTTAACTAGGTTAATTAGGTGTCACACCCTCTGCACGTTCCATCAGCCCCAATCACCATTCACAGTCACCATCCACCACACACCGCACACAATCACCAGATTACTAATCACGTACACCTGTGCACATAACAACACTCACCTGCTCCAGCCATCACCCACGAACTATATCTACCCACGCTACTCATCGGCTGGAATCGTCGTTGAATGGTCATCCTCTCCTTGTGCTCTTCCTAATTCTCCTATGACTCATCAGTGTATCCACCCTGCATCGAGGCTAACTCCTGTGACCAGTTTGCTCGACAAGAAAAGGAAGTGACTGTTTGTTTCACCCTAAGACTGTGTACTCTAGTATTACCACTCGCACTACGGTGTGAAGATTTCCTTTGTGTTTTAAATAAACACCCCGAGTACTAATACCCGTCATTTCTTCCTTCTGTGACCGTGACATTAGGTTAACTAGGCAGGCTAGGGTAATTAGGCAAGTTATTGTATAACGATGGTTTGTTCTGTAGACAGTTGAAATAAATTAAGCTTAAAGAGGCTAAAATTTTTGACCTTAAAATGTTTTTTTTTGTTTTTTTTTAAATGTAAAACTGCTCTTATTCTATTCTAATGTTATCAGACATACTGTGAAAATTTCCTTTTCTGAATTATGTTAAAGATCATTTGGGAAATGTTTGTTAAAGAAAATAAATTATAAGGGGGTTTAATCATTTTGATTTCAACTGTGTATCTATATATCTATCTATCTCTCTCTCTATCTATCTCTCTCTCTCTCTCACTGGTTCGAGTCCCAGCTGGGTCAGTTGGCATTTCTGTGTGGAGTTTGCATCTTCTCCCTGTGTTGGCGTGGCTTTCCTCTGGGTGCTTCAATTTCCCCCACAGTCCAAAGACATGCGCTATAGGTGAATTGAATAAACTAAATAGGCCTTAGTGAATGAATGTGTGTGTGGGAATGTAAATGGGTGTTTCCCAGTACTGGGTTGTGGCTGGAAGGGCTTCCGCGTAGTCCAATAGTTAGCGGTTCATTCCGCTGTGATGACCCCTGATAAGTAAGGGACTAAGCTAAAGGAAAATAAATGAATGCCAGTCAAATGAAAGCTGATTTAAAAACAACAACAATTTTCAAATTAAACAGAAAGAGGGAGAGAAAGATGTGATTTTACTGTTTGGATTTTACTTTGTTATCTCTAAACAGATGTTGATATGTGGTCTCACCATTAAGATTAAGTCTAAAGTGACTGAACACAGTGTAATTTTGTGCGAGGGTAATGACCTTTAAGCAAAAAAAGTCATCAGTGTTTTGCTAAAAACATGCGCACGAGTGCACAATCCTGCTCTCTTTCTCTCTTTCAAACAGGCATTAAACAAGCGTGCTGCAGTTTATCTGGGTCAAACACAAAGCCCCCACAGCCCTCCGTGGTCTTCAAGAGAGAGAAAGCAGAGAGAGAATGAGAGGAAGAGAGGGGACATGAGGGTAAATAAACAAAACACCCAAAGAACACACTGATCCTCTCCACGTGATGCACATTGAGCACTGGGCAACCCAGAGAGAGAGAGAGAGAGAGAGATGGGGCAAAACCACACTGAGGCAGATGTGTGTGTTTTTGAGAAGGCTGAATTCTAACAAAGAGGTACTGTCCCGATTTCTAGAAGGTAAGACACTTATTAAATCATCTGAGTATAATCATTTCAAAGCAATATCATTTGTTTGACAGACTGCGTGTTTGAGACATTTATTAAAAATTTTATAATAAAATCTTATATTGGAAATTGCAAAAACGTTATGAATTAAATAAATATTATTGCAGTATGCTTTAAAAGTGAAAAACTGTTGCATTCTTTCCACTTAATTCAATGTTTCTTGCTGATTCCTATGTAATTATTTGTGTAATCTATAAATTTATTAGCAACGTTTAAGTGATAAAAGTCTTATAAAACTATTCAGCATTCCCATAGTAAACTAGATCTTGATTTATAAATTTTTTTAAATCCCCCAAAATGCATGCAAAACATATATTTACAGTCTTTACCGTCAGACAACAGCCATAAAGTAATATACTAAAACAAAAACAGTAATGCATGTTTCTTTTTTTTTTTAATGAGCATAATTTTGTAAATTAAATTAGAAGTCTTTATATATTCTATATATCTGTATATAATTCCTCATGTATAATTTGAAAAAAACGGCCTACATTGTGTGTGCATTTAAAAAAAATAATTTTATAAGCATCTTCCTGTTCAAAACTGACCAAATTCTTATTAATGATTCAGTTTTCTTTTCTTTTCTTTTTTTTTTTAATAATGATTCAATTTTCCCAAAAACTATTTGACTTATTTTAGTATTAGGCATATTTACTGGTTTTATTAGTTAATGGATACGTTCATATTTAATGTACAAGATTTATTAATCATAGTTCAACATTTGCATTATTAAAATCCAAATTCATGCTTGTTATAACATTATTTAACACACTGTTAGCCTGGAACAAACAATGAACAACTGCAACATTAACAAAGATAAATAAATACTGTAATTAATGCATTTTTCATTGTTTGTTCATGTAAGTAAAAATACATTAAATAACATTAACTAATACAACTTAACAAGTGTTACCTATTTAACTTGTATAAGAGGAATCTTAGAAAAATATACTTATTCACTTAAAGAATATATATAGACTATTAAAGAGAGGAGTCTTACTGGAAAAATTAGCTCATCTCTTTCTTTCTTTCTTTCTTTTTTTCTTTCTTTCTTTCTTTCTTCCCTCACTTTGTCCATTTGCACCATGAAAAAAAGACAAGCACATGAAAAGTGCACATATCTCATGTTCTTTCCCCCATGGTGTAGTTACAGCTGCAGATATTTGTGTAGATATAACATACACAAACAAATTCCCGAACACCACACACACACACACACACACACACACACACACACACACACACACACACACACACACACACACACACACACACACACACACACACACACACATTTAACACATGTCCCTTCTTTTTTTATTATTTCTACCCAGAGCCAGTGAGTGCTGCACATCTCCACAGTTCAACATGGCTAAATGGAACTCAAAGCTCAAACTGTTATTTCTCATCCATTTCTTACTATCTGATGTGGCCTTTGGCAAAGCTAGGCTCCCTCAAAGCAACCCGAATCCCTCAATCGCCACAAAAACCACTCAAACTACACAAGTAGAATCAGAAGAGGCCGAAGATGCTCTCTCCGCCGCCCACGAGTTGGTCTCAAACCTCTCAACGTCTCTGCAAGGTCATCTGGATCTTCAAAGTAATGCAAGCTGTGCCGAGCTAGCTAACGGAGGCTGGAGAGGAAGCGCGTTCTCTCAGGAGCTTTTAGGCTTGACAATGGTACCAGTGTTGGTGTCAGCAGGATGTTTGTTTGAGGCCCAGGACTTGGTAATGCAACTGTACGCAGATCTGGGCCAAAATGATACACATGATTTTTTGGACGACATAGTGATGCTAATCAAAAGAGGCGAAAAGAGAGAATCTGCACATGCCAATGGCTTTCAAAGCCCTATCATACGCAAATCACAGCATCACTTACAAGCTGTTTTATTCAACATCAATCAGCTTGCTGCGGTGGATGAGAGAGCTGCTGTTTATAATGGTAAAGTGTGGCAGTGCAAGCGGTGGTTGATGGTAAAAGCCTCTCACTTACAGGGTCAAGGCGCAGAACAGAGTAAGCCACTTAGTCTTGAGGAAGCAAAACAGGCTTGTAGAAGAATGGGAATCCAATGTGCAGGAGTGAGCCATGATTCTGAATCTTATCACGTTATCTTAAGACCAGGAAGCCGCATAGTGCCTTCCTCTAACTCCGACAGCTGGATTCAAGATTGCAAGTTTGGGTCTGTACGTTGGCGCAGAAATGGGGTTCCTCGGCCTCCCTGCATAAATGAAAAAGAAAAGCAAGTGTATGCAGTCGTGGAGTGGATTCCCGCAGTCTCTACGCTTTATAATCTGGGAACGGCTGTTTACTATGCTGCGGTCAACTGTTACGGGACTGCAAAAGAGAGAGTCATCTTTAGCACTGTAGATCTGGGCACGGACGCCCTCATGGCCGTGACAGGGGGAACTGCAGGGGTTGCTGGTTATGCGCTGGGGGCTGGTTTAAAAACGGGTGTGAAGGCCGGGATTAAATATCTGCTAAACAACATGAAAGAGGAAGATGACCTGCTAATGAACCAGAACAGCTGGGAGCATGGAAGTCTCACTGTCCAATAGAGTGCATTAGTGTCTGTTTCCGAAGATATTTCTTCAATTCTTTTTCCCCACAGTGATTAAAAAAAAGTCTTAATAAATGCGTTATGATACATAAACAAGCCAACTAGCTATGATGTGAATCACAACTTTACTCTGAAGCAGAGACATATATAAAAAAAAGCCAAAAAGACAATACTTCAGATTCATATCATCCTTTGAATAGCACTTCGGAGTAAACAAATCATGGCTGACATACTGAAGTGTTGTTCCAAACCGAAGTGCTCAAAACTAGCTACTTGGGGGGGGGGGGGAAGGGCCAAAAAAAAATGGCCAACTGGAATATAGGATTTCGTAAGGATTTCACTTCAGGCCTCCATGTTTTTTTTCTTCAGAGAAGTTGTTTGGTGTCAAATAGTGTCATCCGGAAGGGCTCATCCCTATGCCCTAATCCCTTTGAAGCTGTCACTCCAGAAGGTAAACCCTTTGAAGGAATTGGGGCATAGGGATGAGCCCTTCCGGATGGAAAGCAGAAACTCTGGATTTTTAAAAGAGTCTTGGTTATATGAAGTATTGGGAATGACTCAATCAAATTCAAAACAATGAAGAAATTAAATAATGTTAAACTTATTGGTTTTATCTATAGAAATTGCATATGTATACACATTTTCTAAGTATTTTGGGAGCAAAGAGAGACTGACTATCACTTTTAGTGCGCTTTGCTCACTGTTACTCGGTTTAGTAGAATGTTCTGTTGAGCATCATGTAATATAGGCCTACTGCAGTGTTGAGGCACGAATTCTACTGTTAGACATGATTGTTAGTAACTTAAATAATGTCAACAAATGGGTTTAACAAATGCATATAACAATCTCTGAGTTCACAACATAGGTGTCTTTAAAGATTTATCTTTAGGTTATTGTTATAAATCCATTTTCCTGTGGAGAAAATGAGTGAAATTACTTCTGGAACCATATATATTTGCAATCATATAATTTGCAAAGTTAAAATAATTTTATTGACATACTTTAAAAAAACAACAACAAAAAAAACCCCAAAACAACTGGTAATCATTTTATAGGGTGTTTCTGTGTTAATGTCACTTTCTATCTTGTTAATGTTTCACAATATCCTTCAAAGCTAAAAGCTATTTAACCTTTCCAAGTCTATTTGCAGATTCAGAGGTTGTTTGTAGTTAAAGAATTTTTATATTATAAAAAGTCATTTATTTTATCCTACTAAAAATAAACTGTATCTGATCTGCAGCATATTATTATATGAATGTTTTTGCCATTGTATTAGTAATTGTTTTTAATAAAATAATAAAATTAAACACTCTGTAATCTGTTTTATTGTTGTGTTTATGACAGCGTAATGCGATTGTCGTTTTACTGAGTATTATTCATATTACCAATTGAATTAACTATTCAATTGCATTTTTTTTTAACAACTACCCCAACCCTTAACCAAACCGCCACATTAACATACAAATAGTAATTATTGTTTATTGTTGTGGGGCAGCATGGTGCCGCAGTGGGTAGCACAATCGCCTCACAGCAAGAAGGTCGCTGGTTCGAGCCCCGGCTGGGTCAATTAGAATTTCTGTGTGGAGTTTGCATGTTCTCCTCGTGTTTGCGTGGGTTTCCTCCGGGTGCTCCGGTTTCCCCCACAAGTCCAAAGACATGCGGTATAGGTGAATTGGGTAAGCGAAATTGTCCGTAGTGTATGTGTGTGAATGAGTGTGTATGGATGTTTCCCAGTGATGGGTTGCAGCTGGAAGGGCATTTGCTGCGTAAAACATATGCTGGATAAGTTGACGGTTCATTCCGCTGTGGCGACCCCAGATTAATAAAGGGACTAAGCCGAAAAGAAAATGAATGAATGAATGTTTATTGTTGTAGTCTACAGTCATGGTCAAAAGTCTTGAGAATTACATAAATATTGGAAATTGTAAAAGTTGCTGCTTAAGTTTTTATAATAGCAATTTCCATATACTCCAGAATGTTATGAAGAGTGATCAGAAGAGTTGCATAGTCCTTCTTTGTCATGAAAATGAACTTAATCCTAAAAAAAACTTTCCTCTGCATTTCATTGCCGTCATTAAAGGACCTGCTGAGATCATTTCAGTAATCATCTTGTTAACTCAGGTAAGAATGTTGACGAGCACAAGGCTGGAGATCATTATGTCAGGCTAATTGGGTCAGAATGGCAGACTTGACATGTTAAAAGGAGGGTGATGCTTGAAATCATTGTTCTTTCATTGTTAACCATGGTGACCTGCAAAGAAACGCGTGCAGCCATCATTGTGTTGCATAAAAATGGCTTCATAGGCAAAGATATTGTGGCCACTAAGATTCCACCTAAATCAACAATTTATAGGATCATCAAGAACTTCAAGGAAAGAGGTTCAATACTTGTTAAGGCGGCTTCAGGGCGTCCAAGAAAGTCCAGCAAGCGCCAGAATCGTCTCCTAAAGAGGAGGAATGGCAGCAGGCAGGTGTGAGCGCATCTGCACGCACAGTGAGGTGAAGACTTTTGAAAGATGGCCTGGTGTCAAGAAGGGCAGCAAAGAAGCCACTTCTCTCCAAAAAAAACATCAGGGGCAGATTGATCTTCTGCAAAATGTATGGCGAATTGACTGCTGAGGACTGGGGCAAAGTCATATTCTCAAATGAAACCCCTTTTCCGATTGTTTGGGGCATCTTGAAAAATGCTTGTCCAGAGAAGAAAAGGTGAGCGTTACCATCAGTCCTGTGTCATGCCAACAGTAAAGCATCCTGAGACCATTCATGTGTGGGGTTGCTTCTCATCCAAGGGAGTGGGCTCACTCACAATTTTGCCCAATAACACAGCCATGAATAAAGAATGGTACCAAAACACCCTACAACAGCAACTTCTTCCAACAATCCAACAACAGTTTGGTGAAGTACAATGCATTTTTCAGCACAATGGAAAAAGAGGCAAAAGTAAGGCAAAAGTGATATCTAAGTGGCTCAGGGACCAAAACGTTGAAATTTTGGGTCCATGGCCTGGAAACTCCCCAGAACTTAATCCCATTGAGAACTTGTGGTCAATCCTCAAGAGGCGGGTGGACAAACAAAAAAACACTAATTCTGACAAATTTCAAGAAGTGATTATGAAAGAATGGGTTGCTATCAGTCAGGATTTGGCCCCGAAGTTGATTGAGAGCATGCCCAGTCGAATTGCAGAGGTGCTGAAAAAGAAGGGCCAACACTGCAAATACTGACTCTTTGCATAAATGTCATGTAATTGTTGATAAAAGCCTTTGAAACGTATGAAGTGCTTGTAATTATATTTCAGTACATCACAGAAACAATTGAAACAAAGATCTAAAAGCAGTTTAGCAGCAAACTTTGTGAAAACTGATATTTGTGTCATTCTCAAAACTTTTGGCCATGACTGTACATGTTACAGTTACAAAATTATGTTATATTGATGTGTGTGTCCACAGCTGTATACACCCGTAGCTTCCGGGAGAGGTGGGATATGATGGTGAGTTTGTAACGCCTTTTAAATTTCCGCGGGACATCCCTTCGGAACACGACGTTTAATTCGTCATGATGTTCAATTGAAAAAGCAGAGATACTAGTGAGTTTCGTTTCCATCTCTGCTCGCTGTTCCATTAACACCCCTCTGCGGTCAAGAACTTGATTGACGGGTGCTTCGACCAATTATGGCGGTCACTGCGTCGTCTCCGCCAATGAATGAACTGTAAACGTTTCTAAAAGGCGGAGCTTAATCATTTACTAGGCGGGGAGAAGTGCATCGAGTTGAAGCGCTGAGCTTCTGCAAAGTCCCTCCTACTCTTTTTGGCTTCTACAGAAGGGAACAGCAGAGGGAGGATCATGGACGAGCTCTCGATTTCCTGAGAAGTGCTGGACTTGTTTATTTACTCTGCGGCTGATGTTCAGTTCGGTGCTGTATTCTTGTCTTTGCTGTATGCCTGCAAAAGGCGTATTGCAAAACTGAGATTTAAGGATCAATTCCTTAAAAGGTACAGACGATTGTTTCAGGTGAGTAATTTATAATTGTTTATATGTTAACATAGCAGTTATTTACTATGAGCTACTCATTACTTAGCATTATAAGGCATGTTTAGGTCTAGGATACTGTTACTGTATATAATAACATGTAATTATTATAAAATGTTGTGTTTGTGTCACGCGTTGCACTAAAGGTTTAGTGCCGTTTTCGACTCAGTTTTTCCATTGTTGCTTGAGTGCGGTGTGTGTGCAGGTGTGAAGGGTATTTATCGCTGCCTGAGAGCATGTAGGTTGTTTTTTAGCTTTCGACACCTTTGGCTCTGCCGAAATTAAAATCTCTTGCAACACGTTATATTTTTAATAAAAAAGGCAACTTAAATTTTAAAGTCATCTTGGACAAAAAATGTACAAAAATTGTTGATTTTGATAACTTTGTTTGAGGAATTATTATGATTAAGTGAGAACTGTTGAACAATTTTTGTTTCTTTCAATTTAATTACACTTTTAAAACTTTGGGTTGATAAGAAACTGACCTGCATTTATTAGGTAAACAATAATGATGTGAAATATTACAATTCAACAAAACCGTTTAAATCAAATGCATACTGTAATTTACACAACACAATGAGGAGACATTGTCTGCATTTGTTTTAAAGTGTACCCCCCCCCCCAAATTTAGACCAAAACTAAACAAACATTAGAGGACCACCCCATAAACCCCACTCAAGAAACAGCAATAATGTTATTAATTAATGTGATGCAAAAACTGAACTGAAAGCAGCCATGCTCCAGTCTTCAGTTTCACATGATCCTTCAGAGGTCTTTCTAATATGCTGATTTAGTGGCCTTGAAATATGTCCTATTGTAATTATTAAGGTTGAAAACAGTTGTGCACCTTAAATGATTATTATTATTTAAGCTATGATATATATTTGCAGGATTCTTTGATGAATAGACATCATTTATTTGACAATAATCTTTTGTAATATTATAATAACGCTTCACTCTGTAAAAACTGCAATTGTTTGTGCTTATTATTGTTGAGGTTAGATTCACCACATACTTGCGTAACTGTTCTGGGAAAAAAAACTTGTTGTATTACATTGTTTTCCAAATTCCAAACACTTAAGAACTACGAATGTTTTGTTTTTGAAAATAAGCATTGAAACAGCATTTAGCTTCAACATCTGACTTGCAAAGAAGTGTAGGTCAGTCTCAGTCCTGACTAAAAGCCTTTTTTGACTGTGCACCAGACATGACATGTGTTTCTTTCTGTAGAATGACACAGTGGGAGCAATTGCAGCAGCTGGATACAGTGTATTCACAGAGGGCTTTTGATCTATACAATGGAGATGAATTCCCAATGGAAGTTAGACATTATTTGGCGCAATGGATTGAGAGCCAAGACTGGTGAGTATTAAATCTGTGAGAGTGAGCAACAAGTAAAACCTGCTGATTGTTTGTTTGTTGTTGTTTTTTCTGATTGTTTGTTTTTTGTGCTTTCTATACCAGACTATATTAATAGCTGCACAAAGAAATTCAGGATGTATTTTGTCTGTTACAGGGAGCGAGCTTCTCGAGACTCTTCCCAAGCCGCTTTCTTGTTCCAGGTGCTTTTGGAGAATCTGGACAACCAGTTCAGTCGTTTTGCTCAAGAGAGAGATTGCTTCTTACTCCAGCGTAATTTCAGACGATACAAACAAAACTTTCATGTAAGTGTTCTGCTGCCAAAAGAATCTTTCCTGATGCTCCTAATTTCCCCTGAAATCATTGAATTTTTGTACTGCATTAAAGTGCTCAGCTGAAACTATAGAAACTAGAGCAAGGGCACTTTTATAATTCAAGTTTAATTTAATGTAGAATCGGTGTGGCTTTATTTTGAACAAAATCAAGCCAAACCAAGTTTGTTTCAGGACTTAAAATCCATGCAAACTTCATGTAAACACTGAAAATTTGCAGTACAAATTGGTACACTTTTTATGTTTGCTAAAAGTATACCACTGCTATTTCAGACTTATTTTTGCCTCTAAACAAACAATGAAAAAGACCTTTGCTGTGAGTATATCTCAGCCATAAAGTCACAAATGTTCACACTTGGAGCGATAACTGTAATCTCAACCATGTTACCGTCCACACCAAATCACAATAATGTCCTTTTAATCTAAGTGTGCTTTTGACATATTTGAAGCCCATACTTTGGTGTCACTGGTTTTTTTATGTTCAGCTGGAATTTAAATATAACTTTATGACTATAGTTAAGTACTCAAATCTGCTTGGTTAATCATTGACAGCTGTAAGATGATGGATTATATTGTTTGTTTGCAGAAGTACCAAGAGGAGCCTTGTACTCTGGCTGCCATTATTAACTGGTTCTTGCTGAAGGAGAAAGAAATCTTGAACGATGCAGAGCTTGCCCAGCAAGTCAGTATACCTTAAAGTATCATTGTCATCACTTTAATCATCATCGGCATCTTCTGAGTGTCTCTCTCACTGTTTCAGGTGCAGACGTTGCAGGTTCAGTCGGCCGCAATGGAGCTGGAGAGCCACAGGCAAATTGAAAAGAGATTAAAAGACTTTAAATCCAAAATAGAGGTGTGTTTGTGTACATAAGCAAGTGTGTATGTATAAATTTGTGTGGGTGTTTGTTTAGGATTTGATTTTCTTTTGACAGGTGATGGAGCACAGCATAAGGTGTTTGGAGGAGCAGCAGGATGAGTTTGATTTTAAATATCAGACACTCCATATGGACTGTGAGGCTGCACACTTTATTTAAGCACGCTGCCCTTGATTTGAACGATAGTGCTTATGTCTGTGTGTGTGTTTGTTTATATATTAATGTCTTTAGCTTGCACAGATGAAGAGAAGAATCAGCAGCTTGAAGGGCTTCAGAAAATGCTCAATGCACTCGATAAGTGCAGAAAGGTATGAAGATTTCCTGCAGATGTCTGTTCTGTTTTATTCAAGGTGGCTGTTAATTAAAGCTATAATAGTTTATTTAAAATTAAGCTGTAATAAACTTAAATGTGTCTTAGAAAAAAATATAACTAAATATTAACTTAAAATTGATGCATTACTATTATCAAGGGACTTTGGGTGCCACTTTTCTTCCTCGAGAGAAAGGGCCTTTTTTCTGGGGAGGTATTTTTATTAAAATTATATATGTATATATTGTATGTGTGCGTGTTTCTGTTTGTGGGCGTTTCTCCTGTCATACAAATATGAATACCTAAATAAGTGGGCTGCATCGAAACTGCATAAAGTGCTCTAACGAGTCGAGGATGCTAATGTTTTGTGCAGTAGAGTGAAGTTTACCTACATAGCAGTTATTAGCTAATAAAAGTACTTTAGCACATTATGATCGACAGAGCCGACAAAGTAAATTTATCAATTCATTATTAGTGTGGAGGTGAGTAGTGATTAACAAAAAACTAAGCTACCTGTGACTCAATTTTACATTAAATTATCCAAAGGACCAAAGGCAAATATTGTCAGTTCTTCTTGCTAACATCCATGATCATGAGCTAAGTTTAGTCAAGGCAATATATGAAGAGCATACAGGCTAAGTTAAGGGAGAAAGGCAGCTGAATGGCAAACATATGTCCTTCTCTTTTGTGCAGTCATTTATTATAAGTCGTAAAGTTACTTGAAATTAGTAGCATAAAAATTGTGTATTGTGACTTAGCCTTTAGTGAATTCCATAGACCATGAATGGTCTCTCTCTATGTGAAGTTTTCTACCACTCAAAATATTTCTGCATTTATAATAAATGTTGCTTATAGTGAATTAGACTCACATTTCTGTTTGTCGTTTAGTTATTTTTCTCTCTAGAATATTTTGAAATGTAAATAATTTTTGTTGGCTTACTTTGTATGCAACATTTCTGAATTAATTATAAAATGTAATTAACACCAAAGCAATATTTATTTATTTATTTTTATTTATTTATTTTTTTCTATTAACAATGCAATATTTTAGTAGCATGACTTCATGAGAGACTTAGTTTCTTTAAAAAAGTAATTTAAAAATTTAAAGTAAAGTAAAACTTTAATTTAAAAAAAAAAAGATTAAAACTTATTTAAAATGTTTTTTTCTTTGTTTCTTGACTATGCCCTTCTTGTCTCAGGACTTCCTGTCTGAAATCTCTGCTATGCTGGACGCTGCTGATACTGTGCGATCTTCACTCATAGACGAGGAACTGGTGGACTGGAAGCGGAGACAACAGAAGTCCTGCATTGGTGCACCTGATGATACAAGTCTGGAACAGCTGGAGAAATGGTAACCACACAGGAAATTCTCTGGTTTGTACCAACACAATTCGGATCTGTTTTTAAGACATTGATGGCCTTCGGCAGGTTCACTCAGATTATAGACAGCATGTTCCAGCTCCAGAAGTTCTTACAGAAACTTGATGAGCTTTTAGTGAAAATGAGCTACGAAAACGACCCAATCCCGATCCGAAAACCTCATTTACAGAGCAGAGTGGACACTCTACTGACTCACCTGATAAAGAGGTACATGCAAACACATATGGTACACAACGTTCACTACTGTTACTTAGTGAACATATGCTTTATTTATTGTGTGTGTGTGTGTGTGTGTGTGTGTGTGTGTGTGTGTGTTTTTAGTGCATTTGTCGTAGAGACTCAGCCATCAATGCCACAAGGACGAGGCCCTCTTGTGTTGCGCACCAATGTCCAGTTCTCAGTCAAAGTCAGGTCAGTCTCTTACATCATACACCACATTACACATCACTATTTACAGCAGTTATAATTATGTCATTTTGTTAATGTGAGTTTTGTTTAGTTTAAATATACATTTTTGGTGTTTTGTTTTTATTTTGTTCTTTAATTTAAATATGAATGTCATAAAGGCAGTAATGGAACAGCAGTAAGCTGGAAGAACAAAAGTGGGACAGACGCACATTTTTTTGACCGCTTCATATATTGTTTGTTGATAGATTATTATTTTATAATGAATTTATAAAAATACGTTTATAATAAATGTTGTTTATAATGAATTCACCTTCAACTTTCTGTTCATCTTTTAGTTACTTTTTTCATTGCTTTTTTTCTTCCAGAATATTTTGAAGTTTAAATAATTTGTTGTTGACTTGCTATGTTTGCAACATTTCTAAATTCATTATAAAATGTAACTAAATACCGAAGCAATATTTATTTTTTCATTTTCACTTAATGCAATATTACAGCAGCATGACATCATGAGTGAATTTGACCACTTCATATATTGTTTGTTGATAGATTATTGTTTTATAATGAATTTCATTTAAAATAAGTTTTGTCTTATTTTGATGCATTTTTTGATGGTAAGTTACTTTTTTAATAAACAAGAATCGAATGAAAGCAAAACAAAAGCCCACATCCATACTTCTGTTGCCTCAGCCAAAAGGCCAAAACAATAATCAATATAGATGCTTTGTCAAATATTATTTGTGACAAACATAATGGAATTGAGAATATATAATTTTATGCTGTGTGAAAAAATCTGCATTAAGCCCAGTATTATTACATCTGTGTTACAAACCTTCCAATTATCATAGAAATAATGGGATAACAGTTATGGTTGTGTGATATTGAAGAAAAGTGGGATAGCATGGTAAATGATGCTATACAATATTTAAAATAAAGATTATAACCAACATATGTTTCATATTATTTCAGGGAAAAGAAAGCAATGCAATTAAATAAAAATGGGTATCACCACCACTTTTGCTCCATCGGTACAGTAAAATCAACCTGAAAACATCAAGAAACACTCAGGAAAGCAAAAACACCTGAAACAGTTTTATTGCTTTCTTAACATGGCTTGATAGCTTGCTCATACAGTATTTCAGCATCCATACTAGATTTGTTACAGATTTTTGGATAAGAAAACTAGCAAGACAGGCACGCATTTTGTACTAAATCACACATTTATTCCAAACCAGTGAGATATGCACATTTGTGATTTATAAGCTCTGATGTCTACTGAAGCAATAACATTTTAAAATGAACCTGACACTTTAAATGAAGTTTGTAGCAATTACATTGTAGGTGAAAAACAACAACCTATTTGTCACCCAAAATTTTATTCCAGAGATTTGATTAAACACTTTAGGAAGTCTTTAGGAAGTGAGTTATTAAATCATTTTGTAAACTGAGATTTAAAATTATATAATAAAATAATATTTAGAAAAATAGATTGCAAAAATATGACAGAGCCTTAAGCTACTTGAGTAAAGTGAATTACTTGTTGTTTTGATTGTCTATTCAAAATTGTAGGAGAGCGATTCTCTGTTTATCCCGAATCGTACAGTTTTAATGTTTATAATTTTAGTGTTTTGTCCCATATATAACCCCTGTTGGTTTTGAGAAAAACGAAATACTTCAAAGTATTTGTGGAAGTGACCTACTTTTGCAAAAGTCAGTCCTGTTTTTGAATATCTTCATTATACTTGCACATAACTGTTGATTCAACCAAATGTTTGTTCCATTAATTTGCATGTCCTGGGGTTGTAGTAATGACTCGGAGACAAAGGAGATATTTCAGAACGGAGTCAAAGATTATTTTATATTTCAAATGATCACATGCAGCAACAAGCAGAACTTTGTGGCATGAAAATGCGATGATAAACTAAATTAAAATAGGTTATTGAAGGGTTAGTTCACCCCAGAATGAAAACTGTTATCATTAAAAAAAGACCTAAAAGGACAATCCATCTTTTCTCTACAGATTCTTGTATAAAGTTCCAGAGCTCAACCATGTCCTGAAAGTGACGGTCTCTGTTGACAAGTAAGATCACTGTGTCTCTTTCTTTCTTCATTTATATCATTTTTAAGACTGTATAATCTGAAAGGGACATATAAGAATGAATTGTCTGGTTGCTGGTGTGGATTTAAATGAGTCAGCCTGTAGGTAGAACTCTTACCTAAATCTTCCCTTCTTTCATCTTTTGTTTCAGCACTGTGAAAGGGTGAGTAATTCCATACACACTTTCTGAACACACTTCTGTCATTGAACCACCCACCAGAAATTCATCAATATGTGTATGCTAGGTTTCGGAGGTTTAATGTGCTGGGTACCTTGATTAAATCCCTTAACATGGCGGAGAGTATGAATGGGGGAATGGTTGCTGATTTCAGGCATTTGGTGAGTCATTTCGGTAAAGTGGTAACCCTTTTTTTGTAGTTCAGCTGATATTAACATCTGAGACTTTTTACTGTAGTATTGCCTCATGTTCAGTTTTGTGAACACGGTTTTAAAGACAAAAAAACAAAGATGTAATAAAAAGCATTGTGTTTGACCACAGATTTTTAAAGACCAGAAAGTTGGTGGTGGAGGAAAGGGGATCAATGATGTGAGTTTTCTGTCTGTCTGTCCTTACTACTTTTTTATTTTTTACTTTAAAAAAAAAATTTTTTTTAATCTTGTTTCTAGTCCAAATATATATATATATATATATATATATATATATATATATATATAAATAAATTCAAGAAGCATTTTGTAGACAAGCAAAAAAAAAATTGTCTTGTTTTAAGAAATATGTCAAAATTAAGTGAGTTTTTCCTTAAAACAAGCAAGATAATCTGCCAATGGGGTAAGTAAAATAATCTTATGTCAAAGAGAAAACAAGATTATTTTGCTTTCCCTATTGGCTGTCCATCCATCCACAATGACTATCTACAGTATAGAGCTCATGTTAGTCCACAGTAGTTTTATTTGCACAAATTACTGCAACCTGCCTGATCAACCATTGTTAGATGACTACGATACTGCAGAAATATTTCCTGCTTCCCTTATCTTGTTTGTCGTTGTCCAATCACATGCCTGAAATCAAAAACAGAAATAAGATTTTTTGGCACAAAACACCTTAGGAGTGTTTCCACATCTAGAGTTTGTCACCGCAAGTGAACAGAAATCATATATGCCTAAATGAACCACATAAGGGAGAGAATAGGTGAAATGGAACAAACTGTTAAAATGAATTATTTTAAGAATTAATTATAGAATCCAATTATAAGAATCAAATAATGAATTATTTCATTTCAAGAATGTAGCACATAATAAAAGTCAAGTAGGCTTTTGTTGTCATTTCAACCATATACAGTTAGTACACAGTGTCTAACAATCGATTATATAAAATCAATTAAAGATAATTCTACCAAATCCAAACCATTCAGTATGCTTGTATGCATGGACATTATGTAAACCCTGTTGTGTGTTTTGTGCAGCTCTCGTTGAGTGTGACAGAAGAACTGCATAGTGTAAACTTTCAGACACAGTTCAACTATCAGGGACTGTCAGTCAGTCTGGAGGTGAGACGTACTTTCCTCATTCAGTAAAGTTTGAACATTCCAGAGATTTGGCACTTTATAACCATGCCTCTTTTCTCATTTCAGACCTCTTCTCTTCCTTTTGTGGTGATTTCGAACTCCAGTCAGCAGCAGAGTGCCTGGGCATCTGTCCTGTGGTTCAACATGCTATGCTCTGATGCCAAGGTTAGGAGCTAGGGTTATGCTTGCATTGTTCATGATTAGATTAAATCGTCATGCAATCACACAATACAGTGCTTAGCAAACATTTTTCAGTAATATATTGAATAAATTATGCTTTACAATAATACATTTGTGCATAATAGGCATTAGATTAGTCTAAAATTGTTAGATTTAAACTAATCTAACAAAAAAAAGTTAAAAAGTACACAAGTTAATTTGTTGTGGGAAAAATATAAAACAAAAAATCTTATAAAAAGGGAAAAATTAAGAGAGAAAAATATAAAAAATATAAAATTTAGTTTTACCTTTTTACCTTATAGTAATTTACCTTTGCTCATTTGATTTTAAATGTATTATAGTTCTATTTCCAAACTCTTATTTTAATGAATATAGCCGTTTAATAAAACTGTTTTATTTAAATGCATCAAAAATATTGTCTATATTCACAGAGAAATGGATAAAAATAGATATTTTCAAAAGGAGGTGTAGTCAATTGTGTGTTTGTGTGCGTGCGTGCGTGCGTGCGTGCGTGTGTGTGTGTGTGTGTGTTATAATATTAACAACAATAATAATATTATTATACTATTTTATTTATTTATGTACAGCATTACAACTGACTTTTTTTTTGTTTGTAGAACAAAAAGTTTTTTGATAGCTGTTCTTCAGCCTCCTGGACACAGTTTGGGGAGATGCTAAGTTGGCAGTTTCTGTCCTGTGGTAAACGTGTTCTAAACAATCAACAGTTGCAGACCCTTGCCATCAAGCTGTTTGGTACATACATGTCACATTTGTCATTCAATAATAGGTAGTAATATAAAATGTAATATAAAGTTATCTGGTGATTTGTTAAAGGTGTGTATTTCCTATCAGGTAATGAACAGAACTATGAGAACTGTAAGATTTCATGGACCAGATTCAGTAAGGTAAGATTAGATAAACACAGTGTAGCTCTTTGTATTGATATGATATTGACATATGAGTTTTTTTGTTTACTCATTGTTTGTGTGTTTTAGGAGAACCTCCCTGATACAAACTTCACCTTGTGGGTGTGGCTGGATGGCATTCTAAACCTGGTTAAAGTCTACTTGTCAGACCTGTGGAGTGATGGGTGTGTAATGCATTACCAGTATTTTCAACACTGCACATTACGCATGTCTCTGTAATCAAACACACCTGATTTAATTCATCAGATTATTAATGGCAAAAGCTATGGAATGCAAGCTTGCAACCTTTAGACACAAATACAAAGGTTTTTCGATGGAGAAGACGTTCCATTACACTGAATAAAGTGCTTTTGTGCTTTTTTTTTTTTATTTGTTTTATACATTTTCTCAAATATATGCATGCCTCGTGTGTATTGCTATATACATAGTAAATATACACAGTACACACAATTAAATGATGTCAAAACAAACTTTTATTTTTGATGCGATTAATCGTGATAAATATTTGCCCAGTACAAATTTCTACATGTACAATACAAACATTTTCCCTAAAGTTCTAAATAAAGTAAGAAATATGATCAATATGAATGAGTTTTTGAGTATATACTTTGTTGAGTATGTACAAATGTAATAGTCCAGTATATATAAACTATTATAATAGTCAATATATATATAAACTCTTAATTGATCGAATTTACATAAATGCTACTATATCATGATATATATGTTTATATAAATTTATATCATGACATTAAATTTTTGTCATATTGCTTAGCTCTAATAAGAGCAATACAAAAGCTTACAGAGCCATCAAATATCTAGTACTATCAGATTGCTCATGCAGTATTTTTGATTGCATGCACGCTAGCATGATTGTTTGCAAAGTTTTTGAAAATAAATAGTTCCATGCATTACGTCAAGTGTTTCCCGCATGAGGTACTTTGTGCTGTACATTGCTGAAATGTGATGCCTGAAATATGCGAGTTTAAAGATATTCAACTCGAATGTATTCTTACTCTTGTAATCTTTTTGATTACTTTGATTTTGAGGGTTTTAGACCTGGAAGGTTCTTGAAACATCTTTGAATTCGAAGTTAACCAAACTTACTACAAACTGTAGACAGATTGGTGGATGTTCGAAATTTGGATAATGGAGATGTATGAATAGGATGGATGGATGGAAAGAAATTGTAAATGAATGAAATGATTGATGGATCGATATAGATCCTGCTCCTGCTGCACCACTGTCCTGAATAGTAAGCTTCTACTCCCTGAGTGAAACACCCTGAACCAGGTTATCAAGAACTTACTAGGCATATTACAAACTATCAGACAGGTATATTAAGGCAAGTTGGAGCTAAACTCTACAGTCCAAGTTTGGACAAAACTGCCATAGATTGATGAATGGATGGATAGATACTGTAGTTAAATCATAGGTGGAATGTGTATTTTTCTTAATGCACATATGTTTGTTTCGGTAGGTCTATAATGGGTTTCATCAACAAGGGGAAGGAGAGAGTTTTATTGAAGAAAAAGCAACATGGAACATTCCTGTTGCGGTTTAGCGAAAGCATCAAAGATGGAGGAATCACTTTTAGCTGGGTGGAGTACTCTAACAATGGTAAAATTATCATCAACGACAGACCTCTCTCAGATATTGTTCAGTGTCTGACCATACAGGGTCCTGTCAATGTGTGCTTTCTTTCTTTTGTCAGGTAATCCAAGTGTGCAAACAGTGAAGCCGTTCACCAGTAATGACCTGAAGCAGATTGCTTTACCTGATATCCTCTGCAACTTTCGGATCATGGTAGCAGAAAATGTTCCAGTTAACCCACTGTGTCACCTTTACCCAAATATTCCGAAAAACCAGGCCTTCGGCAAATACTACAGTGAAAAAACTGGAGGTGAATTTTTTGTTGAGTATATTTTGTTGCAATCCCACACTCTCAGAAGTAAAGGTACAAAAGCTGTCACTGAGGTGCTACATGCAGTATTACTGCATCACTTGAGAACTCTATTTATCTAAAAACAATCCTAAGTCTTTTCTATGTTTATTTTATATGTTTTTTATGCTTAGTCTTAGACCAACTTGTAAGAGAAAATACAACATTATCTAAATTCTGCTGTTTATTTTCCTCTGTTTTTTTTCCAGAGAATCCTTACCTGAAGTACCTCAGGACCAAACTGGTTTTTGTCTCTAAAGAGTAAGTGTGTGTGTTTTGTGTGTTTGCTCTGTGTATACATAAGGTTGTGTACTAGCTAGCATTTGTGACCATGCACATGTGTCTGTTTTGCTGGTGTTTAGTACCATGTCATAGGGTATATGTTATGATAAGGAGTAACAGTGGTTTTGTAGGTCCGGATGGTGTAGCAGGGGATAAAAATAAAATAAAAACTCGTTTTCATTTTCAAGAGAAAGTCTCATTTTGAAAAATTAAGAAAGTCAACGCAATTTTCAGAGGTAAAATTATCTGTATTTATATCCCCATACTTTTTGTAACTTTATATCACCAGATAAAGACATTAAAATGTATTTTGAATGGTGAATAAATCACCCAGCCCAACTTCCCCTTGTAGATGAAACCCATTATAGACCTACAGAAACAAACATACGTGCATTAAGAAAGTCTCATTTTACACTTACAAAAGTGCAGTCTACACTTTTTCTGTTGCTGGAATATTTTAGGGATGCACTGCCAAAAATAACATTTTCAGTTTTCGGCCCATAAAAAAAAATGTTCAGCATGCTGGTTTCACTCTGCATCCAGCCATGGTCAACAGACACAAAAAGCAATGCGTTATAAAATCCATTCATTTCAATGGCTTGTGCCGCACAAGGACAGTTTGCGGACCAGCGAATTGCATCGTAGACTAGCTTGCACCTGCATTCAAAGTTCAAAATAGTCAATCAATAGTTCAATCAAATTTAACTGTCCATAAAATGTGGTTATTTCATTTATTTATTTATTTTAAATCATTATAATTGTAGTTATTGGGTTAAATTTAAAAAGCCTTACAAAATTACTCATTGAATAATTCTAATTAAAAATTAAATGATTATTACAAAGCATTTTCAGTTTTGGTTGTCAGTAAAGTGCATCCAGAAATTTTGACCCAGAACTTTTATTTCAGTGCATGCCTATAATATTTAGAAGTATTTCGTTTTTTACTGGTTTCCTACAGTATCTTTCATTATTTGGTTAAATTCAATTACAAAATGAGACTTGTACACCAATGTGACTTGCACAGTTGGTTTGCAGCTTGTTTATATCTCAACAATGCAATTTAAACCCATACCTATAAATTCAGAGAAATCAGTCAGAAATCATTTTGAAACTATTCATTGGAAGTTTAACATGACTCATGTGTTTGTCAACACAATTTTCAGATGTAGAATGATTTGTATTTATGTCCCCATACTTTTTGTAACTTTATATCACCAGGTAAGGTCATAGGTTAGAATTTATTTTGAATGGTGAATAAATCACCCAGCCCAAGTTCAGTTCAGGCATTAGCTTTCAACATTCAGCCTCTAGAGGTATAATGCATGATGATGCATCACCAGCATAAACAGAGCTTTAAGAACAGAATGTACTTTGCCGTGCTTTCATTTGAGGAATATAAAAGTTATCACTGCATGTAATTATGTAATGACTTGAGTGTTGTGTTACGACATACTGTAACTGCCTTAAAGAAGTTACACAGTGTCATGTGAGGAAAAGGAAATATGATGTTGTGAAGTTTCGGAGAGAGCGTTGGTTTACTGGACTGCTCTGTACTGCAGGAACGGATGTGCAGATGTCAGAGAGGGGCCAGTGTCTGGCCTGTCCACACTGGACAGAGGTGAGTGCTGTCTCTACGGCCCCTCCAAATCTAGCCAGCTCAGATTTCTGTAATGAAGGCTTTCTGATGAATACAGATGCTGCTCTTTCAGTCAGATTTCCAGCATCTTGATTAGATTCTCTTTTTCTTACTCTTTTTCTCTCCAAGTGCATTTGATTAACAGTGCACAAAGAGACCTTCTGTTTGTGTGGTGTGCCGTGGCTGTGGTGCTTTTGCATGGAAAATTAAAATTGCATGCTATATGAATATGCAAGATGTATCATTAAGCTTGCTTTATTTATTCAGTTATTATTTTTAATTCAAAAATCCTATTTCATCTTTCCCTTTATTAAAAGTAGCCTTTATTATTATTTATTGGCTGATTATTGATTAACTTGTTATTGTGCTTTAACACCTACGCATGAAATAAATATCTGTAATATTGGCCTGATATGAAATCTATTGTGCATCCTTAATCCTCTAACTTGGTCCAACACTTTTGAAAATAAAGGGTTTTATTTGACATCCACTAAGAGGCTTAAACATCTATAGAACTTTTCCATAACACAAAAGGTTATTTGCATTATTAAAATGTTCTTCACACAAAAACAAGTGTTTCTTTTAACAACTCTTCACTGAAAGGTATTTTGAAGATCTCAAGTATAGTTCATGTGCAATAACAATACAATAAAATAATAATAATAAAACCTTTTGGATTCTTTATTTTTAGGAGTGATGTTAAATGGAGTCGTGGAATTAAAATGATTATTGTAATGCAGTAAATGTGTTTATAACTTCCCTCCCTTTTCTATTTCTTTTATCTTCAAAAGACCCTCCATCTTCTGTTTCTGAGGTGGACGATGAGGACAATGTCTTGCTCCATAGCCCTGAGAATTCTCCAATGTTCTCCAGCTCCACCATCGATGCTTCTTTGCTCAACAGCATTTTGGATAACGATGGGGAGAGTCTTGTTCCAAATGATTTTGCTCCCCAGATCTCACCACCACAAGAAAATGACATGGAACTCCTTAAAGTACCGCTCTCTCCAGACGTTGATGTTAATAGGGTATTGCAAGATTTAATAGAAGGTTCAAACATTCTGAATGGCCAAACCCTTTCAGTGTTGTCAGATGATCCAGGAGACATCATCTTTGGAAATAGTTTTCAAGATATTGCCTACAGCATGCCACTGACCCCATAAATTTCATTAGCAACCCACGATGAGGTTAGTTAAAACTTCCTTAGCTCTGATTTATGTTGTAAATAAGTATAAATCAGAATCACAGAATGATTATTAGAGCTGCTTTTAATTCTTTCACAGTACTAGTTTCGTTTACTTTATCCGTGTAGTGTGTAAATCTGTGTCTGCTCATCCACTCATCTGTTTTAACAGGGCAGCCCATTTCACAGCAGTAAAAAAGGTAATTGCAACCTATTATATCATAATTCTGACTTCTTTTCTCTTCTGTAGTTTTTAAATGACAATTCATACACTGTAAAAATGCTGGGTTTCACACAATCGATTTGTGTTGGGACAACATGAAGCAGTTAACTTAGTAGTCTTTACAAATTTAAGTGGATTGGACATAAGCCAATGAAGTTGTCCCCCCAAAACACTCAAGAATTGTGTTGTTTCAGCTCATTTTTTTGTGTAGAATGAAAGGATTACAGGACATAAAATGCAGTTCTTTGAAGATGAAAAGAAACATCTGAATTGTAAGATGTAAACATACAATTGGTAGAAAATATGTCAGAATTGTGATTTTTGATCTTCTGGCAGAAACGGGATGTTTGCAAAACAACAACAAAATATCTCCATCTACTGTTCTGGCTTGCAAAATACAGTGTTTATAGTCATTTTTGTGGATTCTGTTCATTTTCATAAGAGCTTTTCTTTACTCTTCCTTTAAAAAAAAAAATCCTTTCGGTTTTATTACATTATTGTCATGTAAATTAAAAAAACCCTAAAAAAAAAAAAACCTCCCCTGACCTGGCCCTGCCATTCATAAGCTGCTAGCATATATTTGCCCCAATAAAATTGTTCTGGGGCAAAAAAAGAGCACTTTTTTGTTTTTGGTAAGAACATTGAAATTGCAGGATGACTATGCAAAAAATAATAAGTTTCCCCTTTTTGATCAACCTTTATACTGGTTGAAAGAATAATTTATATTTCTTATTCAATTGAACTGGGATTTACTAGAGACAAGTAATTGCGGTAAACTTTATTATATGTGTAAAGCACCTTTTGTAATGTGATTCAGGCTTTAGCTTTGAGCTAATGTTTCAAACAACTTATTAACAGCTTGGATTTCGCTGCATATGTTTTTACGACTATAGAAAATACTCTCCAAATAGACAGTAAAACTGTCTAGTGTAAAACACAACCTTTGATGCAGCAATAAAGGTTTGTGTGGTGGTTTAAATGTTATCATTTAGCACAAAAGTTGACAATGCAGTTATATATATATATATATATTTAATAGTAAATTTATTCTTGCTGCATCTAGCAAATATCTACCAATTAAAAGGTTGAAAATGCACAAATTCTACCTTAACTTTTATTTTTGAGTTAAATGTGCTGAATGTCAAATAGCTATTTTGAGAATGTCGTTTTTACTAGAATTTGAGCCACTTAAATATTGCATAACCACTATGTTGATGTAGAAAAGCATGCGAATGCTTCACTTTTGATTGTTTAAAGATAGATGTGATGGCTTTTAATTTTGTTTTGGGGGATGATTGTTAAGTTTTTTTTGTTTTTTTTTTTAATGACAGAAAAATAAAATGCACTTGAGCACAAGAATGGAATACTTCTGATTTCCTGCTTAACTAAATGACTTTTTGTGTAACAAACATGGAACAAGTAAATTGGACTGTTCCTTTTTCCTTAAGTCGTTGTTGTTGAAATGTTGTTACCCCATGAGCACTTATGTTGTGAATTTGTAGACTTTGTTTCAGGGGCATGGAACCAAGTTTTATGTTGTCAACACTGTCACTTTTCAAGAGAAGTTTCTGTATATGTTTATACGTGTGAACAAGTCTTTTGCAAATCTTGTAAGTTCAAATTGGAGTGTATTAAAAATGCCGTAATGTTCTCCAATAAACCATTTAATGAAATATCAAGCTGTCAACATGTCTTACTTATTGAAAATCAAGAATTATCTAATCAGGCTATTTTATTTAAAAAAAATTTAATGCAGTGATGAGATGTTGTGTTAGAAACTTACCACACAGCATCTGTTCCTTTACACAGGGCTAAAATTAGATTTGTCACATTTCACTTTTGACATGCATTTCTTAAAGACTTAAACACTGGATTAGGCGTCTTACAAGTTTTTAAACATCGATTGCATAAATAGCATAACCAACTCTGATTGGCCATTCTGAGATGTTACGTGCGTATAAATATTTTGAAATCAAAGTCTAAATCCAACTTGATCTGGGCTTTGACGTCACTCGTCATATAAATCTTTTTTTTTTGCAATGGTGGGAATTTGAGCTGATTGTGCAGTCAGGAACACTTGTCTGGACATGTGGAACTGCTGGTTTTTTGTACATGTAAGTTGCTAAAATAAGTTAATAAAAGCATAAGGCCAACTGGACCAAAAATGTCATGAAAACATTTGTCTATGCAGAAGAAACTGAATGAAAAGAATTAATACGATCACCTGTAGTGTTATATGTTTGCTTATTATTTTTGACCAACAGGCAGCACTACTCCAAATTTCAATTTCACTGGAGTGACAATGACAAAAGCAAAGTTTGGCATTAATAAGTGTTACAGAAGTACATCATCAGATGAACTTTGGGCCCAAAAAAAGGCAAATGCCATTGGATTGTGTACCACCCAGGGAATAGGAGCTGATTTTTATGACTGGATAAAATTCACAAAGGCTCTAAGCAAATTTGGTAATGTTATAACTTAATTGATACAGGCCTTGTAACTTAAAAGACACATCAAGCTTGATAACAATACACCAAAACATATCGGCAAAACATGACAACTGAATATCGGAGGATAAGTGTCATCGAGGGAACCATTAAAAAAGGACATTTTTAGTGCGAAAATTATTATGATGGAAAATGACAGACATTTCAGCTTGAGTTAAATTTGTGTAACATATGGACAAATCCTACCATTGGATATTTGTTTTGTAGAATTGAGTTACAGTTTTTATTAAAAAATATAACCCAACATTACTGTTTGTTTGTATTATACCCAGATTTAAACAGCAAGATTACTCAAATTAGTTGGTAGTGCTAGAGATCCTCTATCGGTGTGTCAAATGTCAAAACTTTCCTGCAATTGGTTCTTTGGACTGCCTAGATTTCAATAGCTGAAGGTAAAGCTAAGCTATAGGATGTTGGGGAAAACTGAAGAATGTTGAGGGGTAAAAAAGGATCCATTAACTTCAATAGTATTTTGGTTCCTACTATGGATCTCAATGGCTTCAAGAAAGAAATTCATAAAAGTTTAGAGGTACTTCAGTGTGGATATATGTAGTAGAGTATATGGTGAGGAAATTTTGCTTTTGGAGTAAACTAAGCGTTGGTTTCTGACCCTGATATAACATTATTAATGCTGATATAGGGGGAATTAAAGCTATAACAACTCAAAATGTACCACAAACTAAGTAAAACCTAGTACTGAAAAAAAAATCAAACTTGCCACTGAGTTTTGGATTGATCAAATTAGTGACATGACTTGGGTGTGCATTAATAACAAAATGAATTAACTGTTGATATCCTACAGTGTGTACAATCACTGAGGATCAATGAAATCTTGAGCTGAAATTTAGATATGTTAATGGGAGTAATCAAGCGCTTTAAGTAGGCCAATCACAACAGACCCATCTGAAAAATCTAGAAAGAAACAATCTCTGAAATTTGTATTCCAAACTCAACTCGTATTACAAAAATTGGAATCTTTACATTGGAATCTTAACTTGATCACTTTAAAAACAATGCTTTCAGTCATATCCAGATTGAATTGACTTATTAAAATATTATACAATACCTCAATTGTAAGTTGCTTTGGACAAAAGCATCTACTAAATGACTAAATGTAGTATATTAAAAGCTAGTACATTAAAAAAGTGTTTTTTGTGTGTGTGTGTGTGTGTGTGTGTTTGTGTGTGTGTGTGCGCGTGTGTGCGCGCGCGCGCGTGCGTGTGCGTGTGTGTGTGCGTGTGCGTGTGTGTGCGTGCGTGTGTGTGTGTGTGTGGCGCACGTGTGTGTTGTACCTTTAGTTCTACAGACACCAAAAACATTTTGCTGACTATTTTATTTGAACAATTTAAAAAAGAAATCATAATACATGAGTTATATTGTTTTAATTGTATCTGAAATTATGTGCAATACACACAAACAAATGTATACCCTGCTAAATATTCACACTAATAAATCCAGCTTCTTATTTCAAACTACTTAAACAGTTGAAACAGTACAAAAATGCAAAAGAGGACTTAAGTAATCCTTGTGGTTTCACATGTGAGGTAATAAATGTAGCAGTAACGCGTGTCTGTACTTGCTTTCTCCATCACCCCACTTTAAACGTCCATGTCCATTTGTGCTTGAGGTTACAAATATTCTTTATGTCATTATAAGTCATTGCTGTGGTGGCGCACACATGCCTTTCCTTTGTGCAATCAGAAAAAAAGGAAATGAAACGGAGAAAGTACGCGTGAGCTTTATTTGATAGACATGGAAAATCCCACAGCTTAAAAAAGACATGCTTACAGGCCATGACAGACATTATCTAAAACAAGCTAAATTTATAAGAGCCAGCTTACTGACAATATAAATAATTTGAATGTAAAACTAAATATAGCAATACATAAAAGTGTATGACTTTGGTTGTATTGCTGCGATTGCATTTAATATGCAGCTGTTGGAAGTGAATAAATATAAACCGTTCTTCACAGAATCAATGGAGTGCATCTTCATATTTCATTTGAATAGGTTAAATTGCCTCTATTAACCTTTTATGAAAATGACCTTTTGCGCATGTACTGCTTTTGAGCGTAAACAAACCACACATTTTAAGGATCAATGTGCTTAACAAATTGATTTTATTAACAAATAAAACTGATTCTGGCCTGCAGAAACAAGAAGTCAACAATTTCACTTTCATTTGTTTTCAAATTATAAACAACATAAATTCATAACATGCATAATGCCGCCTTATGGTCTTCATCGGCTGCCCATGAACAACATCTACTTTGACCCACCATCAAACTTTTTTGCTGGTTTGTGTTGTAAACATCCTGATAAGAAGAATTTATTGTCAATACAAAACATTGATTTAAAGCAGGGGTGTCAAAGTCAATTCCAGCCCTGCTTCAACACACCTTTCTGTAGGTATTAAACAAGCCTAAAGCACTCAAATAGTTTGATCAGGTGTGTTTGAGGGGTTGGAACTAAACTGTGCAGAGCTGCGGCCCTTTGACACCTGGGGATTTGAAGGGACAGTTCATTCTGCCATCATTAACTCATCCACTTGTTTCAACCTATTAAGAGTTTCTTTCTTTTGTTGATCATAAATAAAATATAATGAATAATGTTGGGGGAAAAGCAGCCTTTAACTTCTATAGTATTTTTTGATCCTACTGTGGATGACAATGGCTGTTTTTTTCTGACATTCTTCAGAATATCTTCTTTTGTATTCAACATAAGAAACTCAAGTTTAGAACCACTTGAGTGTGAGTATATGGTAAAGTTGCTAATTTAATCACTTACATCGTATTTGTGTCCTAATGTAATGTCCTAATTCTCAGCAATTTCTGACCCTAATAGACAAACATTATTATTGCTGATATATCAATGAAGTCTGGAGGTAAATGTGGATATGTTAATGGGAGTAATCAATCAATTTGGAATCTTTACAGTAGCATAATAGGGATGATCACTTTAAAAACGGTATGCTTTCAGTCATTTCCAAGTTGAATTGACTTAATATAATACCATACTTGAATTATCTTGATGTAAACCAATGGGTTCTTCCAATCCATCTTAGTGGATGTGCAGCTTTGCTTAGTAGGTCTTTGTAGGCCTGATTAAACTGCCGGTTCATTGCTGCATATAACAAAGGGTTAATGCAACTATTTAACCAAGTGAGATTCGCACATAACATATGAATGACCTGTGGTGCACGATTTCTCTTATCAGCAACATTCAGCAGCAGAAATGGTGCAAAACAGCCAACAAAACACAAGAAGACTGTGAAACACATTCGTGTCACACGCTTAAATTCATTGTCCTCTCCTGAGCTGGCAGCTGCTGGAGTGTTCTGGATTGCTACAGGAGATTTACCAGTTGTTTCACTTGAGGCATTTTGAATGGCGTTTTGGGTGGTTGTTTGGCCTTCCTGTGCTCGTTTCCCATGCTGCTCTGCCACTGCTCCATCACTGCTGATCTCACAGCTCTGAGTTGTTGAGGCTCCAGCACTGATGCCACTGTCATCCGTTGTTCCTTCGGCTTCAGCCTGCTTGCGTTTTGATGAGCGACGACTGGGCCTGTACTTCAGAAAAGCTTTGGCGGCTACACTCACTTTGCGGTAGATTAGAAAGTAGAAAAGACCCACGAAGCCCAGGCCTAAGAAGAAGTACAGGAAAAGCAGTACAGTGGTGTAAGGCCGCCCTTTAGTGCGATGAAAACTGCAGGTGCACACTTGTGGGGCGAACACGTAGACGGGCCAAAGTGGGGCAAAACTGGCCAAACCCAGCACCCAGGAGGAGATGAGGAGCGCTGCCACTCCTCGCTGGGACAGAAGTAGACGGGCACAACTAGAAGTGCGATGCGCAACCACCAGGTAACGGCTCATAGCAATGAGGCACAATGTTATAATAGACACACTGTTGGACAGGAACAAGAGGAGTCCAAACATACGACACCACGTGGCTCCACCCCTCCAGTGCAGGTGTAGATATGAGTCAACACTAACCGGTTGGAGTATTGTGCAGTATAGGAGGTCAGCGAAGGCAAGGTTTACGATGAGAACGTTGAAACGTGTCCTCAGGTTGGCATCAGTCACAAAGGCGAGCACCGTCAGAATATTCCCAATGGTTCCTACTATGGTCACTGCTGATCCCAAGAGCACACCAAAGTAACGGTAGCCCTCAACAGACGGGGACGCACAAGAAAAGGAATCATTTCTCAGAAGGTCTGTGTCATTCCACATCCTGAAAAAAACAACAACATGTTAAGCTCATCAAAGTCAGCGGACATCCTTTTGATTCAGTAATTGTCACATTTGTTTGGTACATGTGTGAGAACAAACATCCTGTGCTGACATGTGTTTTACTCACTTTAAAGGTTACTGGTTTCATTTTTCTTACAACCCTGTGCCTATTCTGACAATTTAAGGGCACTACATACCACATCCTGTTTCCTAGCACCTCTGAAAGTAGGCTAATATTTAGTATAATGCTTATACTGCCCACTTAAAAAATGTCAGTTCAACATTTCAATACAATGCAACAGTTTCTAGAAGTAATTTACTTTCTCCACAATCAGATAAATTAATTTTTAAACAAGAACTGATAAATCTTTTAAGGTTGTATGCTGTATGATTTTGTTAAACACTTCTGCAACTTACTTTTCAATTCTACAAAAGACCACATTGTCGATGATGCTATACATTGTAAAAAATAAATAAATAAATAAAATGCTTTTTTAAAGGACATTACATTTAATATAAATAAATCCTAAATAAAGGTTTACTGAATTAAATTTTTTATTGTTTTTTTAAAGAAAGAAAATTGTCCAGCTTTCCATTTTCGCGCTCTGGCTGTCCATTACTGGAGGGAATTTTAGATTTAAATATATGTCTCTCGTCGGTTTGACCGATACACCATACATGTAGACGCATTCATTCAACATAAAGAAATAATCAAAGAAGCTCGTGCTCGGAGACAGAGGACACAACAGTTTCTCAAAGGAAAACGACAGTTTTTTTGTCCAAAACGTAAGTAACAGTAACGTTAACGTGTTTTTAATTATTATTAATATTAAACTGTTGTTTGAAGCAACTAAATGCTTGCTTCCACGACGGTCCAAATATCGCCACAAGATTCCTTCAGACTTGTTTACCTATCTTATGTTATTCCTAGTCGTCTATCGTTCGTCACATTTCTGTCTAACAACAAATAAGTCAAATTAGAGTTATACATATATACATTATGTGATATGTTTTAAAGTTATTTTAAGTTTTTTTTATTTATTTATTTAGAATAGGCCTTTTATTTAGACTTGAACTGAAAAATGAAAATTACCTCGTCATTTTGAATGTTTTAAACCTTTATGAGTTTCTTTCTTATGTTGAAAACAAAAAAGTTGTTTATGCTGGTTATTTATTTATGAAGTAGGAATGCTGGTTGCTAGCACCCATTGACTAGCATAGTAGGAAAATATAATACTATTGTAACTATTATAAAGAAATTCAAATAGGTTTTGAACAAGTGAATAGTAAGTAAATGAGAGAATTATTATTTTTGGATGGACTCCCTTTAGTTTTCTTTATTCATAAGGGACATGTCGAAGTGTCAAAGCATGTTTACTCCCTCTCAGATTGTTCCAAATTCAAACTTCTGTGATTTCTTTTACAGAACACAGATTAAAATAGTTTGATAAACCAAAAACCTTAACATATCTCTTAATATCTTTTATATTTTTGGCTAAAATATTTTTCCTTCTAAGGTGAACCATTCTTTTAAGCTGTTGGTCAGATCATTTTATTAATAGCATAGTTATACTGTAAGTGTCAGACATCATTTTAATATACAAATATTTTCCCCCTTTATCAGTTCATTGAAGTAAAATATAGAGGACAAGAGAACTAACAACACAGTTAAACTTTCAAAGCAGAGAAACGGTTAATTAATCAAACAAATAAAATACATTTTTGGAAATGTCAGTGGCTTACCTTGCGACAGCTGTGGTATCCATCCACTACTTGAACTGTTTCTTCTTTCTTATCCTCTGTTCTGTTAGCACAAAATGTATGTGTACATTTGTGTCTCTTTCCTCAGTTGTATTAAATAGACTCTCCAGCCACGCCTCCACCACCTCATAGCTGTTACTTTTAACAAGGTATGTGTGCACATGTTTGAGACATCCATGATTAGAAGTGAGGTCATTGTGGGCTAACTCTGTTGCACAATACTGGAAAAAATTTTCGCAGTACCGGTATTTTGCCAATAGATATGAAGAAAGAAAGAAATGTCAGCCAACATCTTGCTATTTTATTTTTACTTTTCTGATTCAGTTCTTGTGGTAATAGTTTTAGTCAGTTGCTTGGTTAAGCAAATTAGATGACTGCAGAAAGTTGAATTTCTGTCACCCTTTAAATCACTAATTGTTCTGCATTTTCTTCTTTTATATGTAAAGTCATACAGGTTGAAACTGTAAACTATTATTATAGCCCCCATCTACAGTGAAACATAATTTTCAGTTTGGTTTTTAAACAAAGGTTTACAAGTACAATATCCTAGACATAGAATCAGGTGTTTACACAAAACACAACTAAATATTCATATGTTTTACATGAGTCAATATTTGCTTGTTAATAAATAAAGCAAATCAGTAACAGGGTCCTGATCTACTGAATGTAGAATAAGCTTAAAATTGTTTGCAGAAATAAATCTGTGCAGGAATAAATCATGATAGCACAGCTGTATTTGCTTTAGATAAGCTCCAGATAAAGACACTTTACAATTAAATCTCCATAAATGAAACTGACATTTACACATTTAGCAGAAGATTTTATTCAAAAAACAACAGGAAAAACAAAAGCAATTAGTCACAGTCAGAGCTAAAGATGTTTTAAGACACGGTTATATAAGATATTATTTGAAAGCTAGATTATGAAGATAGATAGATACCTACAACCTACAATCATGTTTGGTTTTTAATGCCACGTCATGTTTAGGAGTGTGGAAATATCCACAGAATAACAGTGCATCATTTAGTCACAAACATCTTTAAAAGTTTACAACAACGAAGCTGATCCTTAATGCTTCGTTCCTTACTCCAAGCAAGTATCCTTAATGATCCTTCAGCAAAACATACAGAGGATCAGTAGGACATGTGTAGACTTTATTCAGAGAATAAATAGACAGATGTAACCAAGAGTTTTAAAAATGTGTATGTCTGTCTATTAATGAACACTGTCATCAAAGTAAACATCGCAGCTCCAATCAGACTTGTTTTCAGGTGGACTCGTTTTCAGTGCTTGGCATGACTCAAGGCCTGAGACTAGCAGCCAGACAGTATTGGAGAAAGCCAAAAGAAAGTGAGTGCTCACATTGCCCTCTATATGAAAAAGATTATTACTGCAAAGGCATGAATAGACAGTTGCTGTATCTGAAATCTTCTCCTATATATACCCTCGTTCACTATTCCCTACTCCACTAATATAGTCCACGTAAAGGAGTGAATGAAACGAGGGAGTGAATTCAAGCACACTTGGTGCACTGGAAGGAATTCCATTTTGTTTGTGCTTTGCTGGTTGATAAATCCATCAGGATTAAATTTTACACTTCCTGGTCAGACCCTGTGATAGTTATTTAACACTGTCTAGCCAGCTGTCTATAAGTAATGAAACAATGACTTTTCTGTCATGTATACAAATTTTACTTTAATTAAATAACACTTTATTTTAAAACTTACACTGATAGGATTGCGATTAGATGACATCTTGTGGTCAGACGTGGAAATTCATTAGGTGCAAATACTCAGTGCATTATGGGGATTTTCTGTGTACATGGTTTGTAGACTCGTTATTGGTGTCCATTGTGGGAGTGATTCAGAGCACTTCATAACATCATAACGTTTCGGAAACCACTTGAAATGGCTGCTCCCTCAAATAAGGCACTATTTGAGGGTATAGGGGGGGATTTTGAATACAGCCAATGTTTAATGCATTGTCATTAAAGTATTTAATGATTCTGATACAGGCCACTTATTTGGAAGTGTAAATGTATTGTAAAAGAAATCCATTTTTAATTACATTTTTAAGTTTAATTGTATTATATCTAGAAATCTGTAAATGCTAAATTAATAAAAAAAGGTTGACATAAAAAAATAATCAGTATGCATGTACACCCCTGAGTGAAGGCAGTGAAGCAGCTCTTTAAAAGGCTGTTTTCACTGATTGTGCACTGAATGACTGTGCAACATTTCAAATGCAGCACTGAAGTACAGTCTTCTGGAAGAACAGGCATGTAAAAGACTTATTCACAAGTGATGCGATTACAAGCTTGCTTTGAATCCATAGAGTTATTTCAACCTGCAGACACACACAACAAAAATAATACTTCATTAAAAATTATAACAACAACAGTAACATGCATTAAATGTGAATTAATTATCTATTTTTTTTCTTTGTTACTGAAATAAACCTGGGAAACATACTCTTGCAGGGCCCATGGTGGCTTTTTGTGGACACATGGCCAGTCCACACCAAATATAAACATGGAAAGTGCGGGCTAGCCAAATTATGGGCCACAGCTGCAGGCTCACTATGTGTTATGTATGAGTAGTGGACACTAGTGGGCAGCCCACATTAATCCCATGAAGGCAAAATGTAGGCCTCCAGCACCCAGGAGCTCTAACTAGGAACACAATGTTTGCTTGTTTTGCTGTTTTATTGTGTTGCTTTAAAGCCTAGTGAATGTTTGTGAATACTGCTTTCGTACCAGTTATTTTTGTGTATTTTTTTTTTTGTTTACCTCTTAAAAACCTTTGACACAACTAAAATCCAACCTATTTTAAACTTTGTTACCTGCTGTTAATGCTAAACATTATATATGGATTAACTGGTCTATGGCATGAATAAAGCAGGAATGCATTTAAAAAAAAAGTTCTGCATGTATAATAACTGAACTGAAAAGTATTTATACTGTAACAGATTTATTGTTTTAGTACAGTGAGGGCCCCCGGTGGCTAGTCGAGGGCTGCCCATGCAGGGTCAGCAGTAAGAGGCCAATGTTTTCAACTCTCAAGGGTCCTGTGCTTGCAACTCGCAAGCCCATTGGGCTGTGGTGTGGTATGCTTGTAGTGTGAGTGCAAAGCGTGCCTGAGCGCGAAGCTGAAGACGCGACGTCACATTTAAGGAACTGTTATGGGACTTTTCAATGAATGCAAACTGTTATAGTTTATGAAAGATGCAAACTCCTTGCTGCACGTCAGCTGCCACCTTCAGCAAACCTCCTAATAAATGCAGCACGAGGACTTTCATGAAAAATTATGAGCATCAAAAGTGGTGGATCAGTTCAGCAATAGATTTGACTTTGTGCCACTGCATACCAGACAACTTAAAATAATACAAAACAATATAACAAAAGCAATCTCCATTGTACTGAGCGAGAGCCTTTCTTGTCCTAACTGAACAGTGACATCATCAATGACATAAGCGTGCTCGGGCTCGGAAGGTAAAAATGCAGTGTGAGTGTGAGCCGAGGGGGAGAGGAAAGGGGGACAATCGCACCCAGGCACAGTTCAAGGCAATAGTGCCTAGTGTGAGTGGACTAGGCCTAAGGCCCAATCCTAATTCTATTTTGTACCCCTACCCCTTCCCCTTGACCCTTGAAACAGAGTGTGAAAGGGAAGGGCTTCAAAATTTACCCTTAAGAAATGGGACAGCACTACAACACCTGGACACATCATCATATGTCATCATATCTCATTGCTTCATATGAGATCGACAATGGCGACTGCTGTAGTTATTTCACTTGCGTTATATTTTGGTATTTATCTTCAGGAAATCACTGAAGTCATATATTATGTTATCATAACGATATAATGTGGAAATATGATCGCAACGGTACTGTGCATTTACACTGTGGCCATATTCATCTATGTAAACACACAAAAACATTATTAACATTATACCAGACACTGTAAAAAGCTCATTCCCAGCCACTAAACTTTTCTGATAGGGTATTCCAGTGTCATTGAGTGACAGATAGGAAAGTATGTTGTGGGACTGCTATACAGGAGTTATTATTAGGGATTATAGATAGCGAAATGTAGCGTTTTTTATTTTAGCGTTTAAAAAAAAAACATGACAATAAAACACGAATGCCATAATGAATGTATTAAAACATATGCTTGTCTGTTGTAAAAATTCGTAATAATGGCAAAAAATACTAATTTGTGCATCTCCTTACTTCCGTGTGCAGCCATGCTGCTGTTGTAGATTGTGTATTCTGGGAAATTTTCTAACCCCTTGGTTTCGAGTGTGGTCCTGAAAAATCTTCATTTGAAGGGCTATCTAGCCCTTCCCCTTAGCCCTACGCTTTCAATCTAAAGAGAATTGGGACACCCCTATCCCTTCACATGAACGCGCAAAACGAGGGGTAGGGTGAAGGGGAAGGTCTAGGGGTAGGATTGGGCCTAAGGGGGCCGATTATAGACCAGCACAGGCTTGTTAGGAGGTGATGTGTTTGGACTTACTGGCACAAC
>CAIGQW010054109.1:11834901-11854772 GCA_903798125.1 Danio choprae
TATAAATTCTGATATATGTATATATCAAATTCATACTTTTATTCAATCAGCCAGTTTTTTTTTTGGACTGAAAATGACACAGGTTTCTCTCAAAAGATAATAAGATGATGTACAAAAATATGATAAAAAAATGTTTCTCAGCTTTTATTTACATTTGAACAAAAACGTTAAGTTACAATTTTCCAAGGGTATGAATAACTTTGGGCTTATATATGTTTATATTATACATAACTTTAGTGTGATTTTGTTTCATTTGTAAGAAGCCATTTTTGATTAGATCATGTCGTGTGATTAATAAGCACATAAATTAGTTAATAAGTTACTGTTAGTACTTTACTGTACTGTAGTATTGTAATTATAAATGACATTAGTATTAATATAAAGTAATTTTAGTACCATATGTATGTATCAGATTTAACTTTGGCCTGGAGTAAAGCCTGCATCCAGTATCCTTACCTTTTCAGAAGAAAAAAGCGGAAACATATAACTGTAAATATGATTTTCTTTTTGATAAACATGTTCAAGTAAATTCCCTAAAAGTAAATGTTATCTAAGCATTTAATTTAGTAACATTATAAGTCCTGGTTCTGAGTCAATAGTATCACATGGAAAGGTCAGGAGCTTTTTGTTTCCCCTAGTTCATTTCCTAGCTTACTATTTCCTTATAGACAATGACTGAATTGTATAATGAACTGCCCTTCAAACAGCTCCCCTCCCTATGAATTTTTCAAAACTTCAGAGAAACAGCTTATGTAGTGAAAAGTCCTGGTAGTCATTCTTTGTCTCAGGCCTGTTATTGTTAATGTTACGGACATTACAAGCTGTAATATGATTTATTAGATCCTTGTTCCTAGTTACTTTGTAATTTTAATACAACAGCCAATATTTACTGATGTACAGCCATGCACAAATTGCTAAATGTTAGTGAGCTTTAACTCATGTTTCATGAATTTCAAAGAATTCACAGTTCTCACGCAGTACAAAGGAGAAAAAAAGGTCTTTCTGGAAAAAAAAGCTCTAGAACAAAATAAATATCGAATGATAATCGAATTGTCAACACATTTTTGAGTGATTATTAGCACAGAAGTACAATATAGCCTAGTGGTTAGCATGCTGACATATGGTGCAGTAGCACTTCAGGGCGTCCCGTGATCGAATCCCGGCTCGAGGACATTTCCCGTCCCTACCCCCTCTCTCTCTCCAACTTCGCTTCCTGTCTATAATACTGTCCTATCCACTTAAAAAAGGCCATAAATAAATCTTTAATAAATAAAAAATAAATAAAAAAAGAGCAGCTACAAAAAGGTCACTATACTGAGTAACAAACATGAATTTAAATTTGCTGCTTTCTCTGGAGTCCCAAAAACCTCTTCATGAAAATCAAAGCTTCATTTCAACCTCCTATAAGCAATACACACGCTGTAAAAAAATATCCAAATATTTGCAGTTTTCCGTATTTTGTCATTCAATTATTATTATTTTTTTTCCCATTTATTTATGCTTTTGAGTTGCATTATGGGACTTTGATCTTTCATCCAGCAACTTTTAACCTTGAAAAGTTGGAAAGAGTGACTTTTATTAACATTTTAATAGTTTAATGTGATATATTGTCTGGGTTGGTGCTGCGTGTTAAACCTTGTAATAAACTGCCAGTACATTTTCTGTTACTTTACAGACTTATTTCTCTGTATATTATTTCTTATGTTATTATAAATTACTAAAATGTCAATAAAAGTGACTTTGTTAAATTGTAAAGTTGAATTTGCAACATCAAAAGTCGGCATAGCAGAGATCAACATCCCATAATGCAATTCATATCTATAACAAACAGAAAACACTTGTGAATCACAAAATACGGAAACTGTTAATTAACATTTTTTAACAGTGCATAGCCCCTGCAGCATCCCAGGAGGACTTTCAGAACAAACACTCATGTAAAAATTACCGCAACAGCTATATTGATATTCTATTTACACCATAGGTAAAAATAGTATTTTTGTTTGCAAGAAATATAATTAAATGCTATATATACTATCTGGAAATCATGGCAGATTGTCATGCATTGATGGACAGAGTCAGTACAAATAGCCACTCACAATAATTAATTGGTTATTTTAGGAGTAGATGCATGTGTGAATTAATGAGTTTGTATTTCCAACCATACAGCCTGTGATCCAGCTGCTAATGCCAGTAATGAAGACAAAACACACACACACACACACTTTCTGTGATAATCAGTGGACATGACTGTGAGAAAAGACATATATCCCAACTAATCCCTTTTCATAGTATAATAAATGGATAGATTTCTATTCATTCTGTTTGTTTACTACTCATTAAATAGATATTATAGCATTTTAATGGAATTTAAGGAAAATGCAGGCACTGGACAAGGATGAACCATTTAGAGTGCTTTTTTTTTTTTACTTTTTATTGCTGACTATCCTAAACGAGAGGAATTTTGTTTTTAAATAATTTATACTATAACAAAGTTTCATATTCATAAATGGAAATTTAGTAATAAGAAACCTAATTTTGGGTGACACGGTGGCTCAGTGGTTAGCCTCACAGCAAGAAGGTCACTGCTTCGAGTCCCGGCTGGGTCAGTTGGCATTTCTGTGTGGAGTTTGCATGTTCTCTAAAAATTGTTTAAAAACTTCATAATGTTTTTTTTATTACTATATATGGACATTTTTATGTTTGTATTTTGGCTACACTTACCTCCCTGGCATTTACTTTATATTTTTATTGTAAAATGTTATATGCTTTTCCCCTTAGCATTCCAGCGTTCTGCCCATGGTACACTAAGCCATAAGTTACATGAATTCAGGAATGCTAAGAGGTTAAATCAAAAATAATAATAAAATTAAAAAAATCAAGCATCTCTATGCACACGCTATGCAATGATGAAATTGTTTCAACAATATTGCAGTTCATTTATTTATTTTTGTTCATTTATACTTTTTAATACCTAACCCTAACCCTAAAAAAAACAAAAAACAAATGTTGTGGTTTTGTATGAACCAAATGCTTGTTTCAGTTACATCAAAGCGGTTATGTAAACAGCCTCCATTAACCAAATTATCAGTAATTGATTAAGTAATTATTCATTTCATTTATTCATTCATTTTCTTTTTATTTTCTTCCTTTATTAATCTGGGGTCACCACAGCGGAATGAACCGCCAACTTATCCAGCATATGTTTTACGCAGCGGATGCCCTTCCAGCTGCAACCCATCACTGGGAAATTAAGGAATTAAAGTCTTTAAATTCTTTATTCTTTGTACATGACTGTCCTCATCATTTATCAGTTGTAAAAAAGTACCCCCTGTTGGTGTAATTTATTATAGCAAGACACTTTACAAGACAAATGATGCTAAGTATTTATTTAATCATTTACATAACAGATAACAGATAAAGAAAAAACAAAATAGACTCAAATTACATTATCACTTATGTTTTATATTATACAGAAATTTGTAAATTAAGGTACTTATTTGACATTTGATTTGAAATCTTTAGTCTAAGAAAGAAAATAATATAAATGCTGTGCTGATTTTAAGACATATTTTAAGGCAGAGACACAAAAAACAAACAAAGGTGAAGGACTTCTGGTCTTTTCTGCTATCGCTGTTGTAAGTCGCTTGTTCAGTGATTTCAGCCTTACACCATAAAGAACCGCAGGATTATTTGAACTTACTGCATTTCTTTTCATAATCCCAGCAGCAGTTTTTGTGGCAGCGATTATTGCAGTTGCAGCGGTTGCGGATGTCGTATTTTTCACCACATCTCTTGCGACAAGAGATTGAGGCTAAAACAAACAAGCAAAAAATATATAAACAAGCATCATTAAAAGAACAGTTAGTGTTAAATAGGTACAATATTGTATATGAATGTGTGCAAGAGAGTTACTCTGATTGGGTGGAGGTCTTAAATTTGTAGTAGTTGTTGTAGAAGTTTGTGAGGTAGTAGAAGTAGGTGATTTAGTAGATGCAGATGAGATCGTGGAAATTTGCCTGGTGGTAGTAGTAGTTGGTGATGCAGTTGAAACAGTAGAAGTAGGTAATGCAGTAGAAGTAGGTAAAGTCATAGCAACAGATGAGCATGTGCTGGAGGAGTTGAAAAGGACAAATCCTGGAAGGTTCTGGACAATGATGCTGTTAATCCAGCTCTGATATTGTGACACACGGGTGTAAACTCCAGGTGAATAGGGGTCAGCACAGCCATAACCCCAGCTGGTGATACCAGACTGAACCCACATTAAACACTGCTTGCTCACCATTGGACCACCAGAGTCCCCCTAAAGAAAGAGGATGAGTTATATTAGTAGAACCTAATGGACCTTCGGCCATGCATGTTTTAATGTGCATACTTAACAATAATCTTGTTGTACCTGGCAGGTGTCTCTGCCTCCCTGTGTTAAACCAGCACAGATCATGTTGTTGGTGACAGATCCAGAACCCAGTAGAGCATTACATTGATCATTAGGCACTATTGGAACCATAGTCTCCTGCAGAATCCCAGGAGCAGGTAGATTCACTGAACATGTAACACACACAATAGAGTGATGACTTTGCTACTGTTAATGGCTCTTTATTTTAGTGCCATTTCTGATTAAGAAATGAAGCCAAATCTAACAATGATTTGACCTATGATTGACATGTATGGAGGAGCCCAGCTATGGTTTTTGGACCTGAACCCCATTGGACAGTATATTTCTACTCCAACTCAAATCAAGTTCCCTGCTCTTTCCTTATGGGAAAAGAATGCTTAAAATAATTGCTTTTCGTTATCTCGTCTTAGTAGATATCATGTTGGGTCCCCTTATCTGATCTTTTATGAGAATTGTTTGACATGACTCATTGATTTGTAATTCACATTTTTTAAAGAACAACACAATAAAAGCACAATCATCCATTAGAGATGTTGGGAGAATATATATGAATTATGGGGTTTGTATGTGTTTGTACCTCCCAACTGAATGTTTCCCCAGCCTGTGATCCAGCTGCTGGTTCCATTGAGGAAGACACTGTTCTGGGCCGCCAGACACACAGGTCTGATATAGTCACTGAAGGTAACTGCAGAGGACAGGTGCAGCAAAGCGATGTCATTGTCATTGGTTTGATTGTTGTAGGAGGGATGAACGGTGACTGCGCTGACATTTCGACTGATTTCATAGGCATTAACTCCCTGCTGTGTCGTCTTTCCCAAGTACACAAGCAGACTGGACGTAGTAATACTGAAAACAGGTGAAAATGATGAAAAGAATGACTAAGAGCTTGTCTGGATGAAATAAGTCTGGATGCAGACCAGGTGCAGCTGCAAGCTGAGCTGCATGCAATGCTTTTAATGCAGACACCTAACCCTACCCCTCACAGTGATGTCACTAGCTCCTGTGCCATGTGAAATGTGTCTGACATTGCATGTCTGAGACACGCAGTCTCAGCTTGCATATGCTAGTCTACATCCAGATTCTATTGGTCTGGATGAATAATAGTTTATGTGATAATATGAATCTTACCCAGGTAAACAGTGAGCTGCTGTCAGCACCCATTCACTGTTAATCAGGGAGCCTCCGCAAAAATGACCGCCATAGATAGGGCTGTGCAGACTGACCTGCCATGGCCATGAACCATCGAAAGCATTTACACCCCCTACAATACGGTTGTTTAGAGGGGCTAGTCCACAAACTGTGAGAAAAAAAGAGACGATCCAAAGATGTTAAATTAAACTTATGCAATAAAATCAAACAATATTGCATAAAACATTTGCAAATAAAGCACTATTTCCACCCAACGAGTCAAAGAGAACAAGACACACAATGAAACACAATGAACACATGGTGGCTTTAGGAGGCGAGAGACCATTTTTTGGAGCTCAGGCAATCAAGACTGGGAGGTAATAATACTGAACCACTTTGATGACCGACTTTAGAATGACCAAAAAAACATTTCAGTTATTTTACAATGTGGTCTGTATGCTGCTTTGACAATTCAAAATTTAAGTGCATACCGTTTCCATTAAGCAATTTTTATGCAATACTCCAAAATGCACACAAAAAAAGGTGGACGTAAACATAGCTATTGTTGACATGAGAATTTTTGCTTGAATCCAAAGAGACGCTCAATGAATGAGAAATGTTCTTACCATTCAATTGAGAAAGTGAGCCTGGAGTGGAAAAACAATAAAAATAATCAACTTAATTACCTCACAAGAAAATTAAATATTGCAGAAATGTTTATTAGCGATTAGTTGACTTTACTTAAAAAAAGAGGGTAAACTCGTTGCCTTATAATTATTAAGCAAACAAACTATGTGCATAATGGACCCTTTTTATATTTCCGAGTTTCCAGGAGCAGAAGTCGTCATAGCTGGGTAAACTTAAAGCGCTGTAAATGGGAGAGTACAACAAATAATTTACAATGCTATTTGCTGAAATAATTTTTAAAAACTTGACGATGGTGTTGTCAAGACTTTTAGAAAAAGGGAAAAAAAAATGTGAGACTGATAACGGCAGCCAGAAGAGCGAACGTCAAATTCAATGTCCTGCCCATAGACACTGCATTTCACACAAGTGGTAATTCGTTTTTTATAATTTGATGCAAAGATGATTTAATAGATACATTAATACAATTGAATGTACATAAATTTAAAAAAAAAAATCTAAATATTACAAACTTTCAAGGATTTAAGATGCTGATGACCGTTAAACACGTAATAACAGTCTTGTTAAAAGGGTCCTTATAAAACTTAAGTCAAGTCAGTTGGTTTACTGACTTTTTTTAAAGTAAAATCCACTAAGGCAATAGGCTTACTCTCTTGTTTAAAGTAAAATAACTAATACAGTGTGATGATAAAAGTCTCTTTCTTAAACATCAAGTAAAATTTCTTACCTTGAACACACAAGAGCAGCACTAAACTGACACACGTGAACCTCCTCATCTTGACCAACTGTCTCTTCTCCTGCAGGATGAATGGAGATGGTGGATTTATTTCTCTCTGCTCTCACAAACCCCTTTTTATATTCACTTCTCGAGTCTCTGCTCGTCACTCGTCTAATTACTTTAATGTCGCTTTAATCTGTTTTTTTCTCACCCTGTTTTTACAAGACCTGTTAGACATGTATCCTGGAACTTAATTCTCTGCACATAGATTTTAAATGCAGGTTTCGTTTTCAGAGATTAAGAGTTTTGTGCAACGGGGTGTTAATGCTAAGTCTCCAAGGGATAGTTCACCCAAAACTACAGCAATTGGACATTTTGTTCCAAAACCAGTTTCAAAACTTGTTCCTAGCCTGACTTTCAGAGGTTGAATTGGTCAAGAATGACACCTCTGCTAATAGATATTTCATCATTCACTGCATTAATAAAATAGGGGGAAAAAAATCTATTTTGGGTCTTTTTAAGAACAGGGAAATGTGTTTTTAAAGTAAATATGAAGAAAAATGGCATATATGCATGATGTCATACATAAGGCAGTCACTTTACTGTATTCTATATAAAACAACTATTTTAAAAGTTTAAAATAGTTACAGAAATAAATTTGTAAGATTAAAAAAAAAAAAAAAGAGGCAGCACAGTGGCGCATTGTGTAGCGCTCTTGCCTCACAGCAAGAATGCTGCTGGTTTGAGTCTCGCCTGGGTCAGTTGGCATTTCTGTGTGGAGTTTGCATGTTCTCCTTGTGTTTGCGTGGGTTTCCTCCGGGTGCTCCGGTTTCCCCCACAAGTCCAAATACATGCTCTATAGGTGAATTGTGTGTGTGTGAATGGAAGTGTATGGGTGTTTCCCAGTGATGGGTTGCAGCTGGAAGGGCATCCACTGCGTAAAACATATGCTGGATAAGTTGGCAGTTCATTCCATTGTGGCAACCCCAGATTAATAAAGGGACTAAGCCAAAAAGAAAATGAATGAATGAATAGATGAAAAAGAACTTGCACTCGTTTTTTAAACTGTAATTTACTTGGCCCTGACAATATATGACAATATATTGTAACCCTGACAATATATTGTTTCAAACTACTGAAATAATGTCAATAAATATCACAAACATTACACTCATTTGACTCATAATTAATAGATTAATTTCACATTGTGTTTTATTCAGCAATGGTGTTTTACAATAAGGTTCATGCATTTACCAACATGAACAATACATTCATTAGAGTATTTATTCATCTTTGCTAATGTGACTTAATGAAAATGCAGTCGTTCATTGTTCGTTCATGTAAACTTTATATTAATATTGTTAAGCACACAACTTTAATAATGCATTAGTAAATGTTGAATTTAACATTAGCTCAATAAATGATGTAAAAGTATCGTGCATTCTTAACTCATAATAGTAAATTACAGTAGTCATTTTTTTTTATTGATCTTATGTAATGCTTAGCTAATCCCAATTTGGTAGACAGTCCTTTTTTCAGATATTACAAGACGGTTGATTTATGAAAGACATCTGTCATTAAACAGCAATTAAACTAAGCTCAGTTTATCTATATTTGTGACAAACAGATATAAAAAAAGGTGTTGGCAAAATGCAAACACAATAGTGACAGTATCTGTTAAGAGTTTAAGACACTAATTGTGACCTAAACTAAAGCATGTGACAATAACAAATTTTGCAGTGTCATTGCAAATCTGTTACAGAGGGCAGATTCAGTGCTGCACTTTACCATAAGGTTCAAATTAGTTAATGCATTTACTAATATGAACTAATAATGAACAATACTTGTACATGATTTATTAATCATAGTTCAATATTTACTAATGCATCATTAAATTCCAAATTCATGCTTGTTACATTAGTTAATGCACTCTGAGTTAACTTGAACTAACAATAAACAAATTTCTTTCCATTAACTAACGTTAAAAAAGATAAATACTGTAGTAAATGTATAGTTTAATGTCTGTTAATGTTAGTAAATAAATTGAACAACACTATCTAATACAACCTCATTGTAAAGTGTTACCCTGCCATTATAGTATTCCATTCCAACATTCATTCATTTTCTTTTCGGCTTAGTCCCTTTATTAATCTGGGGTCGCCACAGCGGAATGAACCGCCAATTTATCCAGCATATGTTTTACACAGCGAATGCCCTTCCAGCTGCAACCCATCACTGGGAAACATCCACACACACCCATTCACACTCATACACTACGGACAATTTAGCTTACCCAATTCACCTATGCCGCATGTCTTTGGACTTGTGGGGGAAACCAGAGCACCCGGAGGAAACCCACGCCAACACGGGGAGAACATGCAAACTCCACACAGAAATGCCAGCTGACCCAGCCGGGGCTCGAACCAGCGACCTTCTTGCTGTGAGGCAATTAAATTTTTTCATTCTTTTAATTTATTTTTAATTTATTAATTTTTTTAGACAGTCCAGAAAGTCTTCATGCAGAAACCTCAAAATTAATTCTGGATGAATGAAATTAAAGTAAATTTATAACAAAACACCCTAAAACAAACAAAATTAAATCAATTACTTTTAGGGGGTGTTAATCTCAGAAAGTGGAACAAAAACCAAACTCAGTATTTTTAATTATAATACAATCAAATGTTCTAATAATAGTTACCACACCTAGACATTGTTCAGATGTTTCATTTCAAGATAATTGTCAGGTTTGTTCCTCAAACTTCTCTTGTAAGACTAGATTCTTTTTCATGCCATTCAAAGCCTGCACACCTTAGAATGTCCAAAAGCCAGATGTCAATAGCCTGTTGTATTAACTGATGATATAAACATTAAGTAGCAGTAGCTACTCTTATAAAAGGTGGACAGATTGTTGAACAAAATATTATCAGACTGTTAAAGACTTATTGAAAGGAAGAGGTTATTTGCAGTCTTTCCAATAACAATTTGAGGGGCTACAATGGCCCCCATTTACTAACAACCCACATGAAAAATATAGTAATATTTAGTAAATAATGTAGTTTTTTGAACCACAGTACATGAATTAATCTGCTGTGGTATTTCTATAGTTGATATGGTAATACAACCATATATAGAACTATTAGAAATATTATACTAAAAACATTATTGTACTATACATGAATCCAGTATTTTTCCATTAAGTAAACAGAAGAAAAACTAAATGTGCGCAAATATGTGTAAAAGGTGTGTACATAAAAAATGTGCTTTTATAGAAACAGTTGTGATAGCATTACTAGAGATGTAATCTACATTTCTAGTAACGTTAATGCTGTCAAAATAGCATTAATGGAAGAAAATCAGCTTGTTCTATATATATATATATATATATATATATATATATAGCCGTATGCTCTCTGCGTTTCCAAAAATTATTATCAGCAGCTTTTACAAACTCCAAGAGCTCTACTTCTCGGTCATGTTCTCGTGTGTGTGATGCCTGTCTGTCCGCCCCCGTGACAAACCCCTGACGCCTTCATCCGGGACTTTTCCGACAGAACACTCTCCAACATGGCGGCGTCAGGTGAGAATAATGCGCTCTGCCTTCGTTTGTTGGCTTCTTTGAAAAACAGATTTAAACAAATTTATAGAACACTCTTCTGCTCAACCATAATGATTACGGAATTCATCATATGCCTTTTTTCAAATACGGCTCTTCAAAATATACAAGGGAAACGCAGAGCATGAAGGATTAGTTGTATTGGGAAGCCTTATGCTCAAATGAATTAGCCAATATGCTAGCGGCCAAAGCATGCGCCTCCCCTATCCTGTTCTTATTTGGAATTTTAGGACTGGACAAGGCTTCGTTAACGGATGTTCGGATGATTTAATGTGCTTGATAGTTAATAGGGTTAACACGCGTAAAGTTTGTAAATTATGATTAGTGCATGAAGTTCTGGATGGTGCTAATAACCCGTGCTTTGCGCGCATGCGCAGAATGTTGCATAGGAGGGACGAGGTCACCACGTGCGTGGTGGAGACGCGGATATATAGAGCTGAAATGGACGTTAGCCATGATTTTAAAACAACGACGTAGTAATAATGGGGTTTGAGTCAATTAAGTGCATCTGTTAGCTCGTGTTTACCATAAATATTTGTTCCTGTGCAATTACGATTTTCACTCGTTTGTGTGTTTGTCATAGGATCGTTCATTAACTTATTTGATTGTTTTAGCTAAAACTGATACTTTGATTCATAAAATGTCAGTCAGTACCTGCACTTAAAAAAGAGTATTAAAGGGTCCTGCCAATACCTTGAGGTCTTAATAAATAAAGTATTGTTTTGATGGGGTGTGCATCATGGATACTACCTCTTTTTTGTTAACAGTGTAAGCTCACGTTATTATTGCTTTTCAGGCTGTACAAAACCAAATACAAAACCATTTTGCTTCATAAGACTTCAATGTATTGCAAGTACTGGGCATTAATATTGTTGTGCATGAAGCATTTATTTACTGTCAAAATGCACATAGCTGTTGATTTACATTTTATGAACTACAGTTGCAGTTAAAAATCTTCTATAATGGTCTACTTAAGAAAAAAAGACTTGCCTATATTTTGAATGGCCAGTGGATAAGTAAATTATAAGCAGTATATATATTTCTTTTTATTCCTGATTGACACATTCCAAATCAGTAGCATCATCTTGCCAGTGGCGTTATAAATTGCTTCTAAGTGTTTTTAGGCAAGTCCATCTAATACACAATCTAGAGTTAAAGAACAGTATGAGTGTGCTTTATCTCACCTCTTCAGTTTCATTGTCGTTAGTCCTTTTTTGCACTTGGTGTGACATTGCTTTGCACTTAGTGAGAGGTGTAAAAACAATTAGCATCTGTTTTAGATTTAGCATTTTAATGAAGGGCGTTGAAAGGTTACTACAATTCCAGGTATTTATAAGTAAAACATTGTACTTTTTAAAGCCAGCAGAAAATTATAAATAAATAAATTGTAAGATTGTCTTTTGAATAAGCTCATTCGTTTTGGCAATGTCATGCTTTGTCTGTTATCTCTGACACCATGTCCTGCTAGGGTGGGAACCTTCAAATCATAATCTTATTCTGAATGTTAAAGTTAGCCTGAAATGAACATTGTCCTACTCTTTACGGTTTTGTTTTCTGAGTGCATGTTATTGATTTTATTGTGAACTATTTATTTATGGGTTAAGTTTGCACTGCTGGGAAATATTGCAGTAAAAAATGTTTTTGGTTGTCTGTTGTACATAACTTTTTTTGTTTTATATGTTATTATTTTCATTTATTTGTGACAGTGTAAACTACGTGAAATATGATGTTTTTGATTTGGTGTCCTAAAACTGATACAGGTCAGATGTTTTGCAATGTGACCTCAGTCTGAACAGCTATTCTGAGTTCACGTGACTTGCGTTACTGTAGATTGACTTTTGCCATATTTCTGGCCTGACAGAAGTCTATGTGGAAGCACAGTGAAGTATTTAAATACACAGGTATATATAATAAAATAATTTTAAGAAAATATTCTGTAAGTCTTTAAAAGCTTTCCTTCTTTATACTTTCTCCTCTTTACTGTGTGATTAAATTGTTATTTTATTTAAAAAATGTGACTAACTTCAGCTGCCTCAGTGTTTACATCCATATGATGGTGTGATGCAGTCTGAAGATCTTTCTTTTGCACATACGGGTCAGTTCAGGACTGTGATCAGTTCGTGCCAAATCTGATACTAGCCAAAAAAACCAGCAGAAATAAGCTGATCTGTCCAATAAATCAAAATTAAGCATGTGAAAGGAGACTTACCCTTTTAAATCTCCACCTCTTGGTAAAAATCAACTGCAAGCTCATATTCACACATGTATGTCACAATATGGAAGAATAAAATCAGTCACAGCTTTCATTTCACTTTATCATGCATAACAAGTAATCATAGTATGTTTTTTTTTTTTTTTTTAGCTAAGAAGAATAAGAAGAAGGGGAAGACCCTGACCCTTAATGATTTTCTTGCTGATGAAAGTGGTGGCAATGCACCTCCCAGTTTTCCCACCACAAAGACCACCAGCTGGGCAGACGAGACTGATGACTTGGAAGGAGATGGTGAGTAAAGGCTGGAATGTGACTTTTTTAAAAATCCCAACAGCCTAGATTTTAGAAGTTGCATGACAAAATAAAACAATCAGCTGGAAATATTAAACATGGTTTATATCCTTCAACAAGATGGAATCATTGACCTGTTTCCGCCTGGTTTTAACATGCATTTTCAGTGATTTGCTCACAAATGGTCTGACTCATTCCATCTGGTAATAACATGTATTGAAAAGCAATTCTTCTTACCACTTGTGATCATATTTCAACGAGACCCTTCCCTCTTATTTCATCACACTCTACATCACTTTTGATGGTACAGTCATTTCCTCACCTATTAGCTTCACCCCCTCCGGATTTGAGGGAAGATGTGAGGATAGAGGAGTGGAATCAAGTGAAATGATATATCCTCGCTTCCTTTAGATTGACTTCAATGTGTCGTCATTTAATGAATACTGAACACGACTGATTTTGCTTAAAAATCCGTATTCCTGAATATTAAAGATAAATTATCATATTCTATTGGTTTCAACCTTCTACAAAACAAATTTGTATGTTAACAATGAATTATTCACATGTATTAACTGCATTTTATTTGTGCTTAATGATACATTACATCAAATTGAAAGGAACAGTTGAAACTAGGGATGTAACGATTCACCTGACTCACGATTCGATATGATTCACGATACTAATCTCACGATACGATTTAGTCACGTTTTTTAAACAAAATTATTTGAAACATTTAAGGTGAAGAGCTCTTTCATTTCTTTTTCTTAAATGCTGCACATTCTTTTGCAAAAAAATATATTTTCTGCCATAACTAAATTGCTATTTTAAAAACAAATTCCCCCCCAAAAAAGAATAATACAAACTGAAGAAGACTCATTAAAAAAAACAAACTAAAACTTTTTACATTTTTAAAAAGAAATATCAGCATATCTATGTTTTCTGGCGTAAGCTGAGATCTTTGCACATTTACAATGTCCCCTACTGATGAAAAACTATTTCACTGGAGACTGAAATGGCTGGTGTGGAGAGGAGAGGTAAGCCTTTCCTAAATCAGAGAGCAGCGTGTAAAGAGGTGGTCAATAGGCCCTCTGCACTGGCATAAAATACTGATTATAAAATGACTACTTATATGGTAGGATAGAGACAGGAGTTGAACATGATTATGAAGGTGAATAATTAATATTACTTGTGTAAGTATCAGTGTGATACACTCAAGAAATAAACTTGAAAATTTTTACATATTCAATAATAAGCAAATTATTAAAATATGCATAAACTAATTTGAAAAGGAGAGGGTAAAAATAATTTAATACTTGGTTCTGTAACAGCACAGCTTTCTCTTTCAGTCTATGAAAACACTGATGCACCGTGTGATCTTCATAGCACTCGTCAGAGCAAATGGAGCTGCAAATCATCCGATCCACGTGGTTTGGCATATTAATAGTTTTTTGTGTATAGACGTCTGTAACAGTAGTTTTTCACTGTGTGACGGTTTATGCGCATAATATAAAACGGTCCATTTACTAACAGTTCACATAAAAAAATAGTAATTTACAGTAAATACTTTTTGTATTTTGTGTATAAATACTTTATGGCGTCTTTGAGACATAGTACTTAACTTAATGTGTTGTTTTTTTTAAATGTTGTGTTGCTATTAATGTTAAAGACTTTTTGAATTTACATCGACGTCCAAACAGAGCAAATACAAGCTGCCATTTCAAATATGGTGTTTAAAACAGTTTCTGTTTGTCTCGTTGCCCATGTTAACCCCACCTTCAGACCCAGAGGCTAAATGTGACTTTAAACAGGATCTGGTGCATTTTGGGATCTTCTCAAAGAAACACTGTCCTGTGGTGTTCAAGTCCTGTTGTCTTCTTCTGTAGTCTCAACTTCCTGGCATACTGTGGAGGACACGTATCGAGCTCCTCCCGTTGATCGCTCCATCCTGCCAACTGCGCCCCGTGCAGCACGAGAGCCAAACGTCGACCGCTCTCGACTGCCCCGCAGCCCACCTTACACCGCCTTCCTCGGTAACCTGCCCTACGACGTCAGTGAGGAATCCATCCGGGACTTTTTCAGGGGCCTTGCGGTCAGTAAGATCAGCTGCGTCTTTACAAACAAGATGTTTAGATGATATGCATACATTTTCACAATAGTATTCCAGGAAATGTTTGGCACTTGAGTAATGCAGGTTGTGTGTAACTGTATGCTTTTTGTGTGTGTGTGTTTTCAGATCAGTGCAGTACGCTTGCCACGGGAACCAAATAACCCAGAGAGACTTAAGGGTTTTGGTTATGCTGAATTTGATGATATTGAATCACTTTTGCGTGCTCTCAGTCTAAATGAAGAGGTGGGTTTTTAATCAAATTTGAGCACAATACATTTTTTGCTTTTCTGTTTTAACTTAACTTTTCATGAAATTTGTGTAGAATCTTGGCAACAGACGTATCCGGGTGGATATTGCAGATCAGTCCAATGACAAAGGTGAAATGATAATATACAGGCTTTGTCAGATTGTATTTGGTTTTGCGAAAGTTTATATATATTTTTTGACTAAAGTTTTAATTATGTTTCTTCAGAGAGGGACAGCGGGATGATGTCAGGGCGAGACAGGGATAGAGATCGTGGCCGTGGGATGGACAGTGGTCCTGATAAGACAGATTCTGATTGGAGGGCACGGCCAAGCTCAGACCAGGATGATGGCCCACGCAGAGACGACGGATTTGGGGACAGTAAGTCAGACAGATGCACAGTGTATGTCATGCTTGCACAGATTGTTTTCATAGGTTTTAGAATGTCTAATATTGATATTAAATTAACCTAATCCAATTTGTGACTTGTGTAAAAATAATTTGACTGAAACATTTTCAAGAGTTCACACTTAGCTGATGATTGGTAATATAGCTAGTTTGGCATGCTGTCCCGGGAGAGAGCCCTGAGCTCACGAGATCCTCGAGCCCTGGGCTCCCTCCCGTTCGCAGGGCGAGAGGGGAGCTTGAGCTCAGGTAGATCTCGATGAACTCCCCCCGACTTATTGTGGGCTTGTAAATGGTATTGCTTAGTGTGTTCGATTTTACTTAAATTGCGTGTTTTTGGACTGTGGGAGGAAACCGGAGAACCCGGGGAAAACCCACGCGATCACAGGGAGAACAAGCAAACTCCACACAGAAATGTCGACTAGTTTAGTTGAGACTTTAACCAAAGACATTCTTGCTGTGAGGCGACAGTGCTAATCACTGGGCCACCGTGTCGCCCATCTGGGAAGGAGGAGTAGGGGTGGGTGGGGGGAGTTCTTCAAGACGAAGATACTGCAAAGAGGGAACACTGGTTATTTATGGTGATCTAGGAATCATCTGATTGGTGCATCGATTGCGGGCTAATGCAGGCCAGCTGTAAGCAATCATAAGCACGTGATCCTCTCGAAATTAGTTTATAAATAAACTTCACTTAATAGAATGTATATTTATAAACCATATTAGAGAATGTTGTTTTTTTTTTTTTTCAGAAAATATTTGTAAAATGTTTTAAAAAGGTGTTTCCTGGAAGAATTTTATATTATTTATCACTCACTAAATTTACTTTTTTTAATCAATATTGTTGTCATCTGTATGTAATGCTTGTTGATTAAGAAACTTGTATGTTTGAAAATTATGTATTGTATATTTATTACCGATGTTGCTATGAATAAAGCCAGTGCTGCAGATTTTGGCATTAATACATGTATACATAAACAATTAAAAAAATTATTCACCAAAGTCACTTTCCATAAAACATTTTATTAGACAAATTTCTCCACCCAATTTCTCTAAGCAGACTTGCTTCACTACAGTTTGTTCTATAATTTTGGTGAAGCACACTCATATCAGGGTCTTAATCGTGCTGTTTTTGGCAGTTAGTGGTTATTATCAGTGACATGCTGTTGTCTTTTTGCAGAGTCGCGTGACCGCTACGAGTCAGACCGGTTCAAAGATGGTCCACGGCGTGATGATCGTTATGAGAGTGGCCGAGATCGATTCAGTGGTAGAGATCGATACGATGACAGGGATCGAAGAGATCGTTATGATGACAGAGGCAGCAGAGACTACGATCGTGGAGGTTGGCTGACACACAATTTGCTGTTTTATCATGTGATGTCCACAATGAATGATAGTTACAGATGTATACATTTATTGCAAATTCTTTGTTCATGTGATTGTATTAGGTTTTGATTCGCGTGGTGGAGGACGTCGGGGATTCAGCAGTGGCTTCAGACGGGACTTTGATGACCGGCGAGATGGAGATCGATTTGGTGATCGAGAGGACAGGAGGGATGAAGGCAGAGAAGAGAGGGGTACACTGAGACACTGAAGACAAAACTTTTATATCAAACATGGTGTCTCTTTATTCTGATTGGTGAATATTGTGTAAATTTTTTGTTTCAGGTCCTCTACAGAGGCCCAAGTTAAACCTGAAGCCACGTAGCATCCCAAAAGAGGAGGAGCAGAGTGGAAGCGTGTCCCCCCAGACCAACACGACAAATACCAGCAGGGCCTCCTCTATATTTGGAGCAGCCAAACCCGTGGACACAGCTGCTAAAGAGAGAGAGGTGGAGGAGAGGCTGAAGAAAGAACAAGAACGTCTCCAGAGACAACTGGAAGAGGACAAGAACAGGCCCTCAGAGAGACGGCCTCGAGACAGGTAAGACAGGCACAAGAAATAGGGTGATGTGAAACTTGCCTGCTTCACGTCTAAGCCATCATCTTGGTTCAGGAGCCTCTGGAGTCTCTAAAAGTAACTTTTAAATAATGATATAAAGGTAATTGAAGGGATTTCAATGGTTGAATTTTTTATTTTTTTCCTCCTTAGAGACCCGAGTTGGAGAAGTGAAGAGCCATCTAAAGAGCGCCAAAACACAGGAAGTGAATCATCACATCCTAAAGGTAGTACACTAATGTTCTTATTAGAGCTAGCAATGCCCTAGTATTTAATTTTTTTATTATTATGGCTAATAATTAATATGTTAAATATTTTAGATCCAGTTTAAAAACATCGAATGCAGTCTTAAAGCAACCCTGTAAAAGTGTTCAATTTGTGTTCTTTAATAGTGCAACAACTGGGTTTTAAACTTTAAATTATTTTTTAGTTTTCGGTTATAACAAACTTTTAAAACATTTAAATTTATAAAGAAAAAATACATCACCTGTAATGCTGTACAGAAAAATTCCACTGTTTGTATGTTAATTACAAAGGCATTTAACAACCTGATAACAACCAAAAGCCTATAACCTGCCTATAATTATCACTGGAATACATGCCCATTTAAAACCTCCTTCAGTTCCTCCAAATATGTTGACAAAAGCAATCACACAATGACTTAAAACTTGAAAATTCCTACCAGTAGTTAACAAAATGTTGTAAAAGCCATTTGTGTGTTGTTTAGGATCTAGGTGTCAAGATGATGAACATTCAGAGAATGAAGTCTTCAGTGGTCAGGAGAGCGAGCCGATCTCTCCCACATCTCCATCACCCACTTCCAATCAGGGAAGTCTCCCACTGAAGGTAATGCCAGCTCCTCCGCCTAAAGAAAACGCCTGGGCCAAGCGCAGCTTGGGGGGTGGAGCTAATGAGAAGGAAGCACCGCCCTTGGCAACTGCCCCTATCAACAAAAGTGCTCCCAGACCCAACAGGTGGGATTTTTCTCACAAAGTTATGGAAATACAAGCATAAATGTAAACACACACTGACAAGACCAAGTAACAGTCTCTGTTATTGTTTACATAGGTCAGCGGATGAGAGAGTATCAGGCAAGGGTAAAAGTCTTCACATTAACAATTTAACAGAAGTGACAAGAACTTATGTGTGCAGTTCATTCACTGGTTCTTTGTTCTGTTGCTAGATGAAAACCGGGTTGATGGTGTTAGAAGGGATAAAGTTTTGCCTGCAGGAAGAGGAGGGGGTGGAGAAGTTGGGAGAGGAGGAAGCATAGGAGGAGGAGTAGGCAGAGGAAGAGGAGTTGATTTTCCAAATAAAGAGAAACGGAGAGATCCTGCGGACAGGCGAGACTGCTTTCACTAAACTGAAACTGTCATTATGAATTCATAAATTCACATGACTGCACTGTTATATGTTGTAGTGCAAAAAAAAGGATGTTCAAATCATCTTTATTTCTCTAGTGCTTTTTACTATGTAGATTGTGCCAAATCAACTTAACATAGAAAAGGAGAACGAAAAGTCAATTATAAGTATATTTACAAGTTTGTTTTTAGATTTTGAAGCTTGTTGTTGACAAGACAATTTAATAGTTTTTTTGAAAGCAGTTTTAAAATATATATTTATTGGTGTTCAACTCAGGAAAGAAAAACAAAATGAGGGTGATTAATTAGTGAGTCTACTTATTTTTAGTTATGGCTGAATTATCATTTTATTGAGTGATTCATTGAATCATTCAAAATGGTTCATTCAGCTTTATTAATAGAAAAATATGCAGGTATTATTTGGTAAGTTAACCAATGGAGCTGAGGAGCAAGCTGGACTGTGTTCTTTGATAGTAACATAAAACAGTTTAGAGCCATTTTTTTAAAGGAAATACTTTTAAACCCCTTCATGTTTTAATTGACAGGAAGGAGGTCAAGCGGGACAAAGATCCCAGAATAGCCTCTGAACCAAAGAAGTATGAAGAGAGCGCTCCTCCTGTGAGTACTTCACCTGATCTTGACCCCTCAATGAGAATTTCTTAAAGCATTTTCAATGTAGTCCAAGTTAAAATAAATATTTGACCCTGTAAAAAATCGAAATATAAGAAACTTGGTGTGGTGTTCAGCATACTGGAACTTATTCAGAGAGCAAATACTGTAAATATGGCACTCTGACTTGCTCATCCCAAACCTCTTTT
>CAIGQW010054109.1:11855172-11901620 GCA_903798125.1 Danio choprae
TATATATATATATATATATATATTAAATGTCATTACAGAAGTTCAGCTCTGCAAGCAAGTATGCTGCCCTGCTAATGGACGGAGACCAGGCAGAAGAAGGTGACGGAGAGGAATGAACAATTGGGAAGCATCAACTACTACAGAAACACACAAGAGGAGAAAATGAGCATGATCAAATTAGAGTTCCCTCATGCTGAGCGAACGGCCACAATGCTGTTTCTGTCACATTTATGGAAATTTATAAAGTAATTCCTGAAACTGGCCCATTTTAATAAAAAATTCAATAAAAATAAAAACAAATCATTGCAGTGAGTAGATGAATGCATTCATACGTGTAGACGTTTAAAAATCATTGTTAATTTGAAAGTCATTGTTATAAATAAAAAAAAGTATGTAAGATACTGTAACTTGTCTCTGAATTCCTCCTTTTGGTTGTTATCAGTCATCATTTGTAAAATGATACATAATAGGATTTGCATAGTTGATTTTAGTTAGTATGCTAAATACCCTGATGTCTTTGTTCACTGCACAAAAACAGCAAGATAGTATTATAATGCCTCAGATTGAAACCGTTTGCACATTATTTTGTTCATTTCGTCATCTCAAACCTGATTGTATTGTGATGTTCTTTCAGGGTATGATAGTGAACTCCCTCAAAGTGCTCTCAAACCAGTGTAATTGTCCAACACTGAAGCTGTGCAGATCCTCCCAGTCTCTTGGTGATTGAGTATTGAAATAAGCTGTCCAAGACTTTTAATGCTTTTCCTTCCTTCAGCACTATAAAATATAACTGATCGTAAAAGTGCTTGAAAACCCAAACTTGGACTGCATGTGTGCCACTAGAAAACTGATTTTGTATCATTTTAGAGCCATCTTCATTTACGTTTTTGAACCTTGTGTGTTTTTTACATAAACGCTTTATTGGTTGGAGTTTATGGCCAGCTTTAGGGTGGGATGCTTGTTGCATTCTTTTGTGAGGTCATTTTGTGCTGTTGGTCCATGTTTTCCCAGCTGCCTTAACTGAACTCTCTTGCCTGTAACTGTTATGTGAGGCTATTTTATCCTTACAGAGCTACTGCAGCACATACCATCAGTTTTTTTGTTTGTTTGATCTGTTATGACATTTCCTCATAACATCCTTGACACTCAAGATGGATTCTGGCAATGTACTCATAAAAGTGAATGCAACAACAGTGTTTCCACACATGAAAATGCTCCAGTGCTCTATCAATTAAAAACACACTCTGGTCCTGTTGTGAGTCAGATTTGATGAGAACAATGTTTTTGACGTCCTCGTGGCCTTTTTAAACAAGTAATGGCTCTGTGGTCTGCCATTGTGGTTAACAGCCAGGCTTGCTGGGTGGATTACATGTGAGCTGTTGTATTTTACAGATTACCTTTTGAAAATCATAATTTAGTTTACTTGTTTTAGGTGAAATCTAAGCACCTTTTTATAAGTTGTAAATAAATGTTGACCACCAGTTCAGAAGCATGGATAGCCATTCAATATTTTGAACATGTAAATCATAAATGACATACTGTATGATTTTTAGAAAGAAATGTTAAAAGAGAACAATTCGGGAGATAAAACTAAATGATTTACTGTCTTTATGTGAATATGAAATCATGCAACCATAAACAGGTAGTTGTAATCTCATTTGTAACGTACTTATTTTTGGAATCTATATATGTAGGCTAACCCCCAACAGAGGTTACATCTTATAATGCACCTTTGTTTTATTTAAAAATATTTGTTTACAATTTAATTATGGATAACATTCAGATGAGGTTTATTAATACTCTCATTAACAATAAGAACGATGATGTTTTTTATAGTTGTCGCGCGCTATTTTTCTGCCGCCTGCTACTTTGGACGCGATCTCGTTAAAGTATGATTATATGTTTCAGTCATTCTGAGATTAATCGTTCAGAAAGTGATTACTAGTGTATGGTTTGCTCTGTTATCATAGTTTGGGGTTTTCCTAGTTCAATTCAGAACGATGTTTTTTTTGTTATACTTCAGTTATTGTGGAAAAAAAGTACCAACCATTAACGGATTATTTCGTTAGCTAACGTTAGCATTTTTTGTACTTTACACTAATGAATATGCTAATCCACTAAATTTTATCCAGGCGTGTGACTAGCAACATATGGTATTTTTATTATTACTCCCACAATTCGTGATTGTTTGTGGTGAGTTATATTTGAATTGTTTGACAAGTGTCCACGGAATACATAGAGGCATTTGAAAGACCTGCTTGTGCGGCTAAAAACAGGTATGTGAGATTGAGTCTTGTGTGTTTTCAGCTTCTCGTGACAGATGCAGAGCTGTGTGTGTTTAGTGTGTTTTCTGCTGTGTCAGGTGCACGTATGTGTGTTGTTTCTGTTGTCTGCTGAACGACAGTTGGTGTTTAACTGGTGGTCTCTGAACACAACCTTTTGGAGCGACCTTAAAAACTAGCCCAACTTAGAAACAAATATGTATTGGTATTCATCAAATATTTATTCTAACACTTGTTTATGACTGTAATGTTTTCAGTTTTTTTAACTTATTAGCTATGTGTCAGTTTACCTGGCTTGTGGTCTGTGCAGTTAAATATTTAAAAGTGAAAACAATCAGTGTAACTTAAGTCATAAAGTTTGTATGACTAAATTAACTGTTTGTAATTTTGCAGTCTCTGTGAGGATTATTATACAGTCATAAAAAGTTACGTAATTTAAAGGGTTGTAATTAGTTCATCTAGGTCAATTTTAGGTCATTAGGTTAGTTAGTACTTTACTAAACTGTAATGAAATTACAATTAAATATTTTGGAGCTAAATTCATTTGTCATCCATCAATTATTTTTCTAAATAAGCCTTGCAAGATTATTTATAGTATAAACTATTGTTACACTGAATTACTGTAAGAAGACATGGTATAAATATGACAACCGGTATGTTTTGCTCAAGGAAAAAAAATAGTGAAACAGGGCACATTTAAAGGTTTACTCTAACCTTACAAATTAAACCTGTATTACAGTTATCGTTTTGATGGTTTAAAAATCCCCTTTTGTCTTTGATCCTATTTCAAATTACTGAACATTTGTAATGATTTTTTTTGGCAAACACTTATCAAAAATTGCCCCCAAATGTAAGGTAAAGCAGGAAGGGTTTCACACATATGTTGTGGTATAATATTCCCTTATTTATGTGCTGCAATGTATGTATGTATGCATGTAAAGTGCATCCGGAAAGTATTCATAGCGCTTCACTTTTTCCACATTTTCTATGTTACAGCCTTACTCCAAAATGGATTAAATTCATTTATTTCCTCAAAATTCTACACACAATACCCCATAATGACAATGTGAAATAATATATTTTTTTAAAGTGTTGGAAATTTATGAAAAATAAAAAAACCTGAAAAATCATATGAACATAAGTATTCACAGCCTTTACTGTGAAGCTCTAAATTGAGCTTGTAAATTGTACATTCTGTTTCCACTGATCATTCATGAGATGTTTCAGCAGCTTAATTGGAGTTCACCGGTGGAAAATTCAGTTGATTGGACATGATTTGAAAAGGCATACACCTGTCTATATAAGGTCCCAGGGTTGACAGTGCATGTCAAAGCATAAAACAAGCATGAAGACAAAGGAATTGTCTGTAGACCTCCGAGACAGGATTGTCTCGAGGCACAAGGCTGGGGAAGGTTACAGAAAAATTTCTGCTGCTCTGAAAGTTCCAATGAGCACAGTGGCCTCCATCATCCATAAGTGGAAGATGTTTGGAACCACCAGGACTCTTCCTAGAGCTGGCCGGCCATCTAAGCTGAGTGATCAGGGGAGAAGGGCCTTAGTCAGGGAGGTGATCAATAACCCGATGGTCATTCTGTCTGAGCTCCAGCGTTCTTCTGTGGAGAGCGGAGAACCTTACAGAAGGACAACCATCTGTGCAGCAATCCACCAATCAGGCCTGTATGGTAGACTGGCCAGACGGAAGCCACTCCCTGCCTGGAATTTGCCAAAAGGCATCTGAAGGACTCTCAGACCATAAGAAACAAAATTCTCTGGTCTGATGAGACTTAAATTGAACTATTTGGAGTGAATGCCAGGCATTACGTTTGGAGAAAATCAGGCACCGCTCATCACTACTACCATCCCTACAGTGAAGCATGGTGGTGGCAGCACCATGCTGTAGGGATGTTTTTCAGCAGCAGGAACTGGAAGACTAGTCAGGATAGAGGGGAAGATGAGTGCAGCAATGTACAGAGACATCCTGAATGAAAACCTGCTTCAGAGTGCTCTTGACCTCAGACTGGGGCGACAGTTCATCTTTCAGCAGGACAATGACCCAAAGCACACCGCCAAAATATCAATGGAGTGGCTTCACAACAATTCTGTGAATGTGCTTGAGTGGCCCAGCCAGAGGCCAGACCTAAATTCTATTGAACATCTCTGGAGAGATCTAAAAATGGCTGTACACCATCGCTTTCCATCCAACCTGATAGAGCTTGAGAGGTACTGCAAAGAGGAATGGGCAAAAATTCCCAAAGACAGGTGTGCCAAGCTTGTGGCATCATATTCAAAAAGACTTGAAGCTGTAATTGCTGCCAAAGGTGCATCAACAAAGTATTGAGCAAAGGCTGTGAATATGTTCATGTGATTTTTTTTTTTATATATATTTTTTTCAGGTTTTTTATTTTTTATAAATTTGCAACAATTTAAAAAAATATTTTTTCACTTTGTCATTATGGTGTATTGTGTGTAGAATTGTAAGAAAATAAATGCATTTAATCCATTTTGGAATAAGGCTGTAACATAAAAAAATGTGGAAAAAGTGAAGCGCTATGAATACTTTCCGGATGCACTGTATGTATGAATGTATGTATGTATGTGTGTGTGAGTGTGTGAGTGAGTGAGTGAGTGAGTGAGTGATGATTTTTCTACCTCAAAAATGCTTTTATTCCACAGACCTTTAATAATAAATTAGCATATAGTCTTCTTACAAAAACTTGCTGGTCCTCCCCTTCCAGCTTTCCCCTTGTTCATATAAACTTCATTATGAATGGAATATTATTCGTGGACAAGTTTTTTTTTGTGGTTTCATGTGCTCCACAGTAACTTATTCAGTATTACGCCCACACATGCAGATGCGTGGCGAGTGCTGCACGGACGGAGCGGATGTGAAGAAGCAAGAACAGATGCTTTGTTGTCTTATTCTGCCAATGAAAGATGGAGATGAGGAGGAACAGAGGGCCAAACGCTGCTGTCCTGAGAACTTAAGGTGTGTGTGTGTGTGTGTGTGTGTGTGAGTGAGAGAAGGCTCCCAGTGGGTGCTCAGTGCTGGAGTGCCAGAGAAGAGGAAGGGTCTGACGTAAGCCTGCCAAAAACAGCTGCGAGACGGAGGAGGGCGTTACATTAGTGTGCATGTGAGGGGCAAGAGACTGTCAGAGGGAGGACACCCGAGAGACGCCGAGAGGGACACTTTGAAAGTGGGAGAGAATGTGTGGAAAAGAAGGTGGGAGAGACATGATTCTGTGTAGGAACCGGACGCTGAGACGTTGAGGAACAAGGAGCAACCTGGACTGGAGATTAAGGAAAGCAGGGGCTAAGCAAGTGTGAAAGGAGAAGAAAAGGAGATCTCACAAAGAATATAGCAAGAGACGGATAATGGGGTGTATCTTCAGCAAGCAACAGTGGGATAAAGAGGCGAGTTCTCAACCCTCGGACCCCCCAAAAACACGAGACCATGCAGAGGATGCGGAGATTCTCAGTTTAACAGAGGTACGTGTGTGAGTGTGTGTGCACATGCACGTGGGGTCATGTATAGGTGAGAAGACCTCCAGGCAATGATTACACTGGATCTCTTCAGTGTTTATATTTGTATTCTATGTCTGCTGTGAATATTTTTATATTTGCAGTATTTAGAGTCAGGTGTGTTCAAACAGGAGTCTGTTGTCCTTTGGTGTCCATCAAGAACATATGCAAAACAGTATTGATTTATTTGTAAATGAGTTATGTACAGCAGTTATTGAGTTATTGTACTTTAATATAAATTAAATGTACATATTCATATAAAATACATGTATATTTAATTTAGCATTAAATGGGAAATTAAGTGTTCATTGTTACTTTAATCATTTATTATAAATGAATATTGTTTTAAAAAAATATATATATATATGTTATCTTAATTTTATACAGCTTAAAATGATGCCAGAAATGCTAGTTTAGATTTATGAATGATGTAATTAAAATATAATTTGTACACACATCATTTTTAGAGGCCACTTAAAAATTCTCAGTTTTTTTAATGCTGTATGTTGTTGTAGTATAGTTATTTTTATTGCACACACACACATACACACACATACATACATATATATATGTATATATATATATATATGTGTGTATGTATATGTATGTGTGTGCGTGTATGTGTGTATATATATATATAATATATATATATATATAGATATGTGTGTGTGTGTATATATATATATGTATATGTGTATATATGTATATATATATGTTTTTTTGTTGTTGTTAGTTATGATATCTGTTATTACAAAGAAATGCATTTACACATGTTTCCTAGGTTGGCTGGCTCTGTTGGAGAATGTTTCTGATATGAATGTTTATGTTGTTTCTGCTTGAGGTTCAGTTTAATATATCCTTTGCCCATTTGTAAATTGAATGTGTCTGGCTTCCGGTGTCATCGGCTTCCAGCTATTTTTAGCTCTACAAAGCGGCCTGTTACATGGCTTGATATTATACACCAGTATTTCCTCTTACACACTATAATCATGTAATGTTTTGATTATAATCACACTGGTTTATAGCACAAACAGTACAATACTGCTATTGCCTTTTGTTATTCTCTTTGTTGTTTCCTAAAAACGAATGAATGAAAATCTCACACAATCATAGAAAACAACTTATTTTCGCTTTTAAAAAAAAGTGTTATAGTGCAACTGAAATATGAAGTGCACTTAAAGCTATTTTTTGCAGTCGGGATGAATATAATCTAAAAGGGATATTCCTGTCAGTGAGCATTCCTCCACACACAAACACACTCGCTCACAATCACACTTCCACGTCCATCACTGGGCGACAGCTTGACTCTTTGGGGTCAGACAGCTTTAGTATGTTATGTGGCTTTAAAAAACTAGCCCATAGAATGGAAGATGAACCTCCTCAGAGATCAAAATGCACTTAAATAGAATATTTCCAGTCCACATAATGTGTTTTTAGCAAGTGACAAACACTTACAGAGCTCTTGACGTAAAAAAAAGACTAAAATATTTTCTATAACCACTGACAAATCACACCCATGCAAGCATAGGCACAAACACGTACATTTCCTAGGGATCCTGTGGTCAGAAAGACTGGTTAAAAATAGACAGAGGAATTCTGGGACGGTGGAGGCAATACCTCGGCCTTCCCGTTCCACCTGCTCCTGTGTGTTTGTGTGTAGGACTGACTGTGAGAGAATTACTATTAGCAGGATCAAAACTCTTTCAAAATGTTAAGCAGCAACTTTTTGTTTCCCTCTTTCTCCATCATACAGCCTGTATGCTTGACACTGAAAGAATTCTCATAATCTAAACAGAGAGTTCATTTTGCACTCTTCAACACAGCAGTATTGAGAAGACGAGGAGAAAGCTGTCTGTGTGTGTTGGAAATGTAGAGGGAAATGCTTGATCCATGAGCCAGACTTTGGCTGCAGAAAGCAAGAGAGAAAGAATGAAGGGTGGAGAGCTGAGAAAGTGCTCATCGGGAGCCATGTTTAAAAAGAAATGAACCATAGTTTATGCTGTATGAATGTTTTACATGTGACACCTGGCTGTGACAGGCTCTTACTGTATGTAAACCTCTAGGAACGGTAGTACTTTGGGAGTAGTTGATGAGTGAACAGCTGTGGATGTGATTTATAAAACATCATAAGTGTCTATAGAACAGACGTATTTTGCTTAAAACTTTAGACATGTTTTTAAAGATGTTATACAATACACAGGAATTAGGCTCCTAATATAAGAGCGATTGTTTACTTCCCACTTGCAGCCTGTAGGTGGCAGCATTGTCTAGTAGGTAAAACTAACCACGTGTCATGAAGTCCCACATACTACCTTTAAAACATTTTGAGTCAGTAAGATTTTTTTAAAGCTTGTTTTTTTCACCAAAGACCCGTTCAATAGTACTTTAACAATGTTTAAAAAATTTATTAAATGCTGCTCCTTTTGACTTTATTCAAAAATTGGTTTTTGTAGAAACATTTGTACAATTTTAAAACAGTGAAATCAACCAAAATATACTTTATTAATATTAAAAAACACAACAATTTAAAAAAAGACTACATTTACTTTATCGCCATGAAATACTTCACACAGCCAATGATTTATAAAACTAATAATGAATCCAGGAAAAAAAAAACTCAAAAAGTATTGAGCATCAGGACCATCACATTTCAACATTAATAATATCAAGATAATAATCTGTATGAAAATTCAGCTTTGCCATCAGATGCATAATTTAGAGCCATTTCTTTTTCACATAAATGAAGCCTTAAAACTAGTGCATATTCAAATCTTTTGCACAATTGTTTTTATCATGTAACCATCACTACCATTTCATCAACAATGTTCAGTGCAATAATTGCTATGGCATTTTACCAACAATCGTCATGATTTAATTTAGAATTAATTTGCGGTCTAGTATTTAGTAATAGTGTTTTGTTTTTTTTAATAACAGAGAGATTTTCATTTGTGAACTACATTAGTTACATTAACAATGAACAACACTTTCAAGCATTCATTCATTCATTTTCTTTCAGCTTTGTTCCTTATATATCAGGGTTCGCCACAGTGGCATGAACTGCCAGCTATTCCGGCATATGTTGAATGCCCTTTCATCCGCAACCCAGTACTGTGAAAGACCCATACACTCTCACATTAATACACACACTCATTCACTTTCAAGCATTTGATTAATTTTATTTGACTAATAATTCATCTAATTTTAATTTATTAAATTCCATGAAAATACATTGTTAATCTTTAGTGGATTAACTGTGTTAGCAAATAAGACATTTAAATCATTTTGTTCAAGGCGTTCATAATATACTGTTGATTTAATAGCATAAATGACTATTCACACATAATTAGCTGAGTTTTCACATGGGGGAAATGTCAGTTTTGTAGTTTTGAGAGATCTCATTCAACCATCTTACATAATATCTGCTCATTGCGCCATAAACAGTTCCATCATCGCAATACTGTTTATCAATACAAACATACATGGCCTGCAGTGTGTGAGTGATTGATTGATGCTCTTCATCTGGGAGTGTGTGGACATGTGTGCTCAGTGCGCTTTAATATCAGGCTCATCGCTCTGGCAGATGTGTTTGGCTTTTGTTCTTGCCAAATGTACAACCAAGAGTCTCAAAATATGAATGCATTTGGGAATATATATATATAAATGTATATATATATATATATATATATATATATATATATATATATGCTACTAATTAATTTTGATGTCTTTTCTGTGTTTGCGTGCTTATGTAGTTAGAGAAAATGGGTTCACACTGCTTTAAAGAGAGGAACTTCAAGAAGAAACACCACTGTGCTGTTTGCAGACAAACCCTCGACAGTCTCGGCATGTACTGCAGAGGTAAAGCAGTCTTTTATCATTTTGACTTTATTTTGTTTGTTTTATTTAATATTTTTGACTTATCTCCTAACTCTGACGGGTAACTGATCACTTTTAATATAGATTACATAATCGGTTTTCAAATTTTACATGCTTGTAATTGGTTTACATTTTCACATTACAGTTACTTTTGCATGGATTGCCTGATTACATAGTCACACAATGGAAATAAATTAATTGACTCTCCCTAGTTTTTTTTTTCTCCATTATAATTTATATATTCTATATATTCTAAAAACAATCATACTATATTTCACACCGTTTAGTTGTGACTATTAAAATATATATATTTTTAAAAAGGCGTTGATTGGTTTCTCAAAATCTCTGAATAGATTTTTTGAATATTCTAATGAAGAGTTGTAATAAAAACAGTTTAACACAGGTCGAAGGCTCTCCTTTTCTTTTTTAATAATTCATCATTTGTAAACTGATGTGTACTTTTACATTTTCTAGAAATGCAGCAGCATTTGTATTATGTCATTCACTGATTATATTACAAACCAGTAACTGAATCAAATCTAAACGAGACCTTGCAAATCAGAATCAAATTCCATTGAATAAGCATGTCTGAATCAATATCCACTTGTGATCATCATGCTTCTGAGTTTGGTTAAAAACATCTCTGTCTTTTTTTGTAATTCTTTAGTCAGACAATAAAAAAAAAAAAATCAGTCAATCCTCTGATCTAAAATAATTTCTTGATGGAATTAAAAGGTGTTTGCTAGACAAGCTAAGTGAAATCTAACCTAAAAGTACTCCGAATACATTACTTTACATGCATAATCAAGACTACATTTCTAACTAGAGATTTCATTGTGTTTTTGGATATTTTATTATACAAATTTTAATTAGGATTATTAATTAGTTTCCTTATGGGCATCATTGGCTGCTTCATACGATGATGCTGATTTCCAGTTTTACTATCCTACTAGGAAATTCTGCTCTTACACTGCATCAAAATATGACACACATACATAATGTACATGTCAAATATTTATTAATGTAGCCACATTTTCCCCTTGCAGAATGTAAAACTGCAGTGCATAAGAAATGTGAGGAAAAGGTAAGACTTTTTTTTTTATTAAGTACAGTGGATATGGATAAACTTTGGCTTAAAGGGATAGTTAACCTAAAACTGAAAAAAGGAACTCATAAAAGCTCAGTAAGTTTGGTGGTAGGTTTTTATTTTTGGGTGAACTATCCCTTTAACTGTGATTAGCTCTTGATTTGAATATGACCAATAACTCTGTGTCCTTGTAGCAAGTTCTTATCTTTGACCTCAATGGCTATTGGTCTTGTGATGTGTGTCGCTCTCAAATATACTTCAAATAGCATTAATTCAGATGAGTTATGAACTCTGGTTATCTCTGGTATTAATAGAAATTGCGATCAGTCACCGGATGCCTTCAGTACATTACACAGATCTACACCAGTAAATCCACATGCTACACCACAGCTGTTCCTCTCTTTCTCTTTTTATCTGTTTCAATATCTCCTGAGCTTTTTTATTGTTTTCTTAAAGAGCAAAAATAATTATGTAACAGTTTTCAGGCTTCTCTTGAGTTTAATTTATTTACCTAATAACTTAAAATGCCAAACGCCAAAACGGTACAGCCATAATTATTCATTTCCAAATGCATGCTGGAGAAAAAGGTGAGTTGAACTCAAATGCAAAAACATTTATAGTTATGTTTAAAAAAATCAATATTCGATTCACTAGTTTAGCTTTACTAATTGGTATCCAAATCAATAATAAAGATGACCTAAGAATAAGCAAAGTTTTCAGTCTTATGCTTAAGTTTAATATCTAAAATTTTAATGTCAAAACAATGCAACCTTAATTATTCATTCACCAATGCATGGTGGGGAAAAAAGGCACAAAAACATTTTTAGTGTTTGGAAAACTATTTGAATAAAGCACATCATGCATTTTTGCAAATGGTTTAACTTGAACAAATAGTACATACTGTAAGTCTGGTAGCACTTTACAATAAGGTTCGGTTTGTTTCCAGTAAAAGATTTTAGAATAGGGTTTTCTTTTAAAAACTGTTTATAAAGCTACTGAGAGAAACCTTTACTGAGGAATATAATAATACAGTATAAGTCAAATAAAGCAAATCAATTTTTTTCATTATTTAAAAAAATCATATTTTAATATATATATAAATATGGCCATAATCCATTTATGGAACATATATTTGTTTCTGAATACGAATTTGTTGGCCATTAAAAAAAAAAAAGGAAAGCACATTTCTGCTGTATGGAAATACCACTGAGATTATGGCGATAACTTGTTAAAAGCTCATTGTAATCAAATGTTTTAAAAATGTCCTACATTTTGGACTAACACACCCATTATTGTTGATAATTGTATCAAGTTAGGAGCTACTTTTAACCTTTGTGAATATGGGCCGAGTGCTGTTAATAAATAATTATGCTTGCATTGTTTTGACATTTAAAGTTTAGGTAAGACATTTTTTTTTAAATAGATAAAATAATCTGAAAACCAGTCAACCTAAACCTGGTTTCACACTGAAACTAAGCAGGGTTGAGCCTGGTCAGTACCTGGATCGGAGACCACCTGGAAATGCATGCTTGGAAGTGGTGTTATTGAGGTCAGCAGGGGATGCTCACTCTGCAGTATGTGGGTCTTAATGCCCCAGTATAGTGACAGGTACATTATACTGTAAGCACCATCCTTCAGATGAGATCGAGTTCCTGACTCTCTGTGGTCATAAAAAAAATCCCATGGCAGTTTTTGTAAAGATTAGGTGTTAATTCAAATTCAAAAGCTAAATAAATGTCCACTAAAATGTTCAGGTAATTGTTATTGGTAAAATAAAATGTTCTGTGAATATGGGTAAAAATGTTTTAGTGTTTTGTTTCACCATTTAAATATTTAAAAAAAATACATACTATACATATAATACTAGAAATAGTTGTTGATTTGACTTTACAATAACTCCAGGTTGTTTCAAACCAGCCATTGATTATGTTTCTCTATAGATTTTAATTTGTAAGCAAACATTTTCTATTAAGAAGTCAGTAGGATCCAAAACTGTTACTAACATTCCTCAAAGCACTGTATATTTGTATATTCACAGAAAATGTACAAATTGAAAGAACATGAGTAAATGATGACTGAAATTCTTCTTAGCATTAATTAATGGGTACTTAGTTCAGTTAATTATTTTAAGAATCATGACCTAAAGATGAAAATCTACAATAATCCAGTAAATCTTTGGACACTATAAGCAGTCTAAGAATACTTTTTAGTGCATGCCGCCTAGTTTGAGAGAGCGAGAGAGGAAGAGTTGGGGGGGGGGGGAGAGAAAGAGAGAGAGAGAGAGAGAGAGAGAGAGAGGATCAGAAAGAGAGGAGAGCACTGGTGTGTGTGTTTGTGTGCTATTGAAACTCTAGAAACCTGGACTCATCTGATAAAGGTACAGTCACTTTTGCTTTTAAAACAGAGGGATATTATTTCACTTTCAAAAGTTATACACAGTGTACATTTCAATTTAAATACTGGCATTAGGTTGTGAGATAATGATCTACTTGGCACAAAGAAAAATACTATAGAAAATAGTGAATCCTCAGTGAAATCTGATACATGAAAGATACTGTTATAAATGATTATAACAGATGAACATGTTTTTGTTTGTTTTTTGTAATTTTCAGTGTGCCTGCCTGCATTTTAGCCAAGGTTTTGCTATCAGATAAAAACAGGATGTCATTAGTCACCCCATGTGTGTTTTCTTATCCCACATAAAAGATGTATTTTATCTGCACTGTAATGCGATTTTGACGTTATGTCATAGCCACAGATTACTTTCAACTCCAGACATATTGATTTCCAGCAGGACGACAATCAATCTACACTCACATGGAGCTCTAATAATTAATAAAAGGACTTTTACATCAGTTCAGGCAGTAATGCACTGATTATTCATGGCAAAAATACTCCTACTAACAGACTCATGATGAGGAGGAGGAGACACAGGGCCAGCTGATCATCTGAAATAGAGTGGTGGAAATAGTTCATAAAGCCAGCAGGCATTTCATCCGTCCTGGATGGAGAGATCAGCTGCTTTTGTTTCTCTGTCTCCACCTTCAGTCCACATCAGGCTATCTGTCAATAAAACAGAATATCCTTCTCCAAAATGCAGAATGATGGTCAGTTTAGGCTTTGGGTGACAGATTCTCAAATGTTTACATTAGATTTACCCCAGTTGTAAAATATAAATGGCATAATCTAACAAAACTGCTGAAGGCATATGCAAAGTCATATCTGTTAGTCTTGTGTAAGTTAAAATGTGAAGTTAAAACTAATTATTAGGACGGAAGCGAAGTAAATGTGTGCAAACATGTGCACACACACACACACACACATACTCATGCACAGTGTTAAACAGTGCCAGATGTCCCCTGGTGTGATAATAAACTAATGAGGACAGAGAGGATGTCTTTAAATGGAGAGTCACCCTGTGGCCCCAAAGTATGCTGAAGTGTGTGTTTAAGACACTGCTGTGTGTCTCACTTATGCGCTCTGCTGTCTAAACACTTTAAAAACAGGAGGCAAAGATGTTTAATTCTGTGTATTTATTTTCCACGTGCCCGCCAACCTGATTTCAGCAAGTAGGACATGTATAACTTCTATGTTGATCCTGGAACAACATTCCAATCAGCCAATCAGAAATAAGGGATACGTTTACAGTTTATGTTGAGTTTAGACTTACGGTTAGGTTTATACACTTCTACATGATTGTTATCCAACTATTATTCCCCTCTGATTTTTGGAATAATTTACAGTTATGGTTGGGTTTAGGGTTAGGGAATAGGTATGGAATAAATTTTTGAACAAAAATTATGTTTCTAGGATCAACAAAGATGTTAATCCAGGATCGCATCGTACTTGGCAAAATCATGACGTGCCCACGTGCCTTCGCTAATACACACCTTTCTTTTTTTCTTCCAGGTCTCTGTCCCCTGTGAAGCGGTTTCAGATCCTGTGAGTTTTTCTCATTTGTTTTCGTAACATCTTGTGACTAAGGATCACTTGCATGTATTAAAAAAAAAAAAAGAAGAGGTTTCACTAAATAGAGGTTTGCGAGATCCCAAGGCACATTTAACCTTAAATGCATACTTAACACGTTACTTCAGTTAGCAGGATCTAGTTGAGACCTATGACAACCGATTATAAGTAAAATCTCACATACTGATTAATGTGAAAATGAGAATTTAAGTGGACTTAGAAACTTGAAGCGCACAGCTTCAGGACATTTTCTCAACTTATTATTTGTTTTTTTGTTTTTATTGCAGCGTGAGGTTTTTTATATCCAGGAATTCTTTCAACATTTCTCAGTGATATTTTAGTATCATTGATAGACAATTGTTCTGGAAAAAGACCTTACAATTCTTAGTGTGCTCCACACAGGTGTGTGGACTTGTCAAACCACCTGTAGGACACACTGTCTCCTTTTTGTATGATTGGTCAGAGAAAAAAAACAAAGACTTGTCATAGCATTTCTATACTGCTATGCTTATGATATGAAGACCTTCTTTTATTTTCACTTGTAAGTCGCTTTGGATAAAAGCGTCTGCTAAAGGAATTAATGTAAATGTAGTTCTTATTAATAGAATGATTTTTTAAATTTGTTTTTAAAATCTTGTTCTGTTGTTGTCGTTCTGTATTAGTTTAATAAAATATGATTGTATGTTTTCATTCATTTTACTTCAATTTCATTTAAGATAATAAGTTTGGTGGAAATGCCTTGGCAAATACCTAAAAAAATAAACAATATAAAGTTTTAACATGTATTATTTTATTTGACATAAGGTTTATGTTTTGTGGTGTCAAATTTTAGAACAATTATGTTATTGTTAAATTTACAAAGTGTGTTTAATGTTTTCCAAAATAAAACTTAAATATGTGTGTTTGTATATATTTATTTACCTGCTCACTCACAATCTCTTAACTCTGATCTCTTCTAGCCACCATTACAAAACCAAATGAACATCCCTCATTGGTAAGAGTTAATTTCATAAAGTTAAAAACATTATTATGAGTTCATGAAATAATTCACACAAAACGTAACAAACTGTCATTAATTACTCGCCTTCAGGTTGATTTTATTGGTGTATTGGTGTTTCACAGTAAAGCCAGCATGGAGACCGTAATGGAGAAACTGATGGGCAGTCATTATGATTTCGACTTGACCTACATCACTGAGCGAATCATCTCTGTCCTGTATCGGTCTGATCTGGACGAACAGCGATACAGTGCTAACCTAAAAGAAGTTGCGTCCATGTTGAAATCTAAACATCAAGACACATTCTTGGTTAGTAATGTTTCTGCTTAAATCCTTTAGTTTAAAATCCATATGAATTAAACACTCTTTTACTCTCTCTCAGCTTATAAATCTGTCAGAGAAACGTCATGACATCTGCAGGCTAAACCCAAAGGTATCTTCCTAATTGTAGATTTGCATAAACCTCATTTAAATGTCTCTCTGTGGCTTATTTGATTTGATGTATTCCTCTTTTTTTGTATTTCTGGGATGCCTCAGGTTGAGGAGTTTGGGTGGCCTGATTTGCATGCCCCGCCCCTCGATAAAATATGTGCCGTATGCAAGAGCATGGAGAACTGGCTTAACTCTGACCCCAACAATGTGGTTGTACTGCACTGCAAGGTTAGAATCAAAAGTTATTCGATGTACTTAACATTTAATGTATAAGAGGTAAAAGTTTCTAAATGCCATTATGGTCTTATTAAAGGAGTAGGTCATCCAAAAATTTGATTCTGTCATTATATACTTACTCCAAAGTCATTCCAAACTCACATGAATGTCTTTCGAATGGAAAAGTTTAGACTAATGTACTCTCTTTTCCATGCAGTTGCAATGAATTTGGAAGAAAGAATTATAAAAGTAGTTTATATTGTATTCCTAGAGTAATGGGTCATTCCTAACATAATCTTTGCCTCATGTGGGCTGTTAAACATTGTGACTGAATCAGAGCAGTGAGTCGAGCTCAATAACCAGACTGATCCAACTTATACTTGTAAATGTATTTTAATTTGATAAAATTTCCATGATATTGAAATCATAGCCTTAAATTATTATTGCATTTATTTTGTCCACTCCTTCTGCCCCTCATTTTTCTGTATTTGTTACTTTCTTAGGGAAACAAAGGAAAAACAGGGGTGATCGTGGCAGCTTACATGCACTATAGCAAGATATCAGCTGGGTATGTCTTACACACACACACACAAAAGTAGACAAAACTACATAAACCCAGACAAAGGTAAACTAAATGAAACCTAACAAACCAGCCAAGTTATTACCAAACTAAAACCAAGCAAATATAAACAATTTTTAAACAAATCCAGATGGAAATCTCAATCAAGATCTAAACTAAACTAGATGAAACCAAACAAAACCAAACATAAATACACTAATCCTAAATAAAACAGACAAAACTAAATTAATCCTAAATTAAAGAAGTTGAAACTAAAACCAAAAAAACTAAAGCAGAAAGTAAACAAAACCGTATTAAACTAAACAAACAAAACTTAACAAATGCTAACTAAAACCAGACAAAACTTTGAGGACAACACATATATTTAATACACAAATACACTTCATTGAACATGTACATATATATGAAACATAAAATGTTTATATTTAATAGCTGCCCTATACACAACTCCGTAACCTTTCTGAGTGTGATTGTAATGCAGTAATGTGCACCTTTTATAAAGCTGCTTTGAAACACGATATACAAATAAACTTGAATTTAATTTAATTTAAAACTAAACAAAGCCTAACCTCTAACTGATACCAGACAAGTAAACCAAACAAAATTCATTAGTCTTAAAAAAACAGATGAAGCTGAACAAAATAAATTAAATCTGAATGAAACCAAGCTAAACAAATGGGATAAAGCAAACTAAAGGAAACTAAACAAATCCTAAACAAACCCAAACTGAACTAAACCAGACAAAACTAACCACAATTTAACATATCCTAAACCAAACCATTCATTCATTCATTCATTTTCTTTTCGGCTTAGTCCCTTTATTAATCTGAGGTCGCCACAGCGGAATGAACCGCCAACTTATCCAGCATATGTTTTACGCAGCGGATGCCCTTCCAGCTGCAACCCATCACTGGCAAACATCCATACACACTTTAGTTTACCCAATTCACCTATATCGCATGTCTTTGGACTGTGGGGTAAACCAGAGCACCCGGAGGAAACCCACGCCAACACGGGGAGAACATGCAAACTCCACACAGAAATGCCAACTGACCCAGCCGAGGCTCAAACCAGCGACCTTCTTGCTGTGAGGCTATCGTGCTACCCACTGCGCCACCGTGAGGCCCTAAACCAAACCAGAAGAAACTAAACAAAATAGTCTAAACAAAACTGAACCAAACCAAACTTAAAAAAAACTAAGCAAAACCAACATAAAGGAAAATAGACAAACCTAAATGAGACTAAACAAATCCACACTAATCAACAACAAACAAAATGAGAATAAACAAAATACATTAAATAGGAAACTTAATTTAGAACGTAATACTAACATTTTGGTCAAAAAATATGCTTGTGGTAAACAGAAGAGAATTCTTTAAAAAACATTTAAAATGGTGCCTTTCTGGAGGAGTTTGTAATAATTTATGTCTGAGATTTTAATTAATTTGACTGTGTGTGTGTGTGTGCAGGGCAGATCAGGCTCTCTCAACAGTTGCTATGAGGAAATTTTGTGAGGATAAAATCTCTTCCTTTATCCTGCCATCTCAGAACAGGTTTGATTAACCTTTATTTCTGTTTGTTCCGGAATAACCTGTTCTCATGTGGTCATGATGTTCTCTGCATGTGTCGTCGCAGGTATATATATTATTTTGCCGGCCTCCTCTCGGGCTCAATAAAGATGAACAGCTCACCTCTGTTACTGCACCAGATTCATATTCCAGTTTCACCCAACTACCAGTCAGGAGGAGGTACACAACTAATTTGTTCAATCATGACCAGGCCTAAGTTAGCATTTTCTCCACTGAAGACAAGAAATCAGTAATGAAATCATTTACTCTTCTTCATACTGTTTCCAACCATTTCATTTCATTTAGTTAATCAGTAACTCATTAGTACACTACAATATGCAAAATGCGATAGATTTAGTTAACGCGGCTAATTGTCATCATTAGTCTCTTGGCAGGTTTATGTTAAGCACTGAAAGAAAATAAAAACAAGAATGTAAATACACAAAATAAAAAACAATTTGAAGTATGCCCTAAGAATATTAAATCACTAAAGTTTAGACGGAGACACAGTGGCTCAGTGGGTAGTACTGTTGCCTCACAGCAGGAGGGTCAGTTGGCACTTCTGTGTGGAGATTGCATGTTCTCCCTGTGTTTGCATGGGTTTCCTCTGGGTGCTCAGGTTTCCCCCACAGTACAAAGACATGCGCTATAGGTGACTTAAGTAAGCTAAATTGTCTGTAGTGTATGTGTGTGATTGCAAGAGTGTATGGGTGTTTTTCACAGTGCTGGGTTGCGGCTGGAAGTGCATCCGCTGCGTAAAACATATGCTGGATAAGTTGGCGGTTCATTCCGCTGTGGCGACCCCTGATTAATAAAGGGACTAAGCCGAAAAGAAAATGAATAAATGAATTAATTTTAGACTACTATACCATATCACAATTTTGATTGGTCAATATCCAATACAAAAGAAGATATTTTTAAGAATGTTCAAGCATCAAAACAAAACTTTAAAACTCCCGTTATTTACAGAAGACAAAAATGGGATGTATTTGACCAATATTGAAAGAATGATTTGGGGATTAAAAATAACATCTGCCCCTAATCACTGTAGTTTAAAAATCTGAGCAATAAACAACCAAAAAACACTGATACTTACTTCAAAATATCATATTTGTATTATATAGTGAAAAAACATAATAGTAAGGAAATGAAACAACACGAGGGTGTGAAAATAATGGCATGACTTACATTTTTGATTTGAATCATCTTCTTAAACCAGAGCTGAATCGCCATGTTGCGTCACTGTATTTTCTCATGTTTTCCATTGCATTTTGCAGGTTATGCTCCCTTTCTGAAGATCTATCAGTCGCTGCAGCTGGTCTATTCTTCAGGCAAATAGTAAGTGGGTTTCATTAGGTTTGAGATGTTTTTCAGAGTTGCTTGTCACTGCGAATGAGCTCATATATTGACCTGTGGTGCTTAACCTTGCCGAAATAAACATCTTAATCAAACAACTTGCTGGTTGAAGCTGCTGTAAGCTGGTTTTTCCTGGTTTAAGATAATATCAATGTCTAGCCAAATCTAGTAACTAGTTTCCATGTCAAACTGGTATAATGCTGGTTTAGCTATAAAACATGCTGATCTCCCTACCGGACCTACCGGCTAGTTTTAATTCACCCAAAGCTAAATTTCAGTCATTATTTGCTTAACCTGTTTCACTTCATAAAAATCTTGATAATTGGGAAAAAAAAATTGTATATTGTCTGAGTCATAATAAAGGCCTAGTTAAAACTTAAAGGGATCATAGTTCACCCAATTCTGCCTTCATTTACTCATTTTTGACTTTTTTCAAACCTTTATGAGTCCTTTATTCTGTTAAACACAAAGGAAGATATTTTGAAGAAAGCTGGAGACCTGTAACCATTAACTTATATGACCATAGCATTGACCGGTTTTCAGTTTTCTTCAAAAGAATATTCTTTTATGTTCAACAGGATAAAGAAACTCATAAAAGGTAAGTAACCACTTAAAGGCGAGTAAATATTGAGCAACTTTTGATTTTTGGGTGAACTATCCTTTTAATGCTGATCTCTATTTACTGCCATTTCATAGATAAGTAAAAGGAGGGCATTAAAAAAATCATCCTTTTGTGGTATGAACAATAGAACAACATGAGTGAGTAAATTATGATTCACTTTTCAATTTTGGTTGAACCTTTGCTTTAAAATGTTTTTCTCCAGGAAACCTAGAGAATGTTAGTTTGCAACTGACTCACACTGTGTCCAAGTCTTGTCCTCGTTATACCATCTCCTCTCTTGACTGACCTATAAAAAATGTCATATTTTGCCATTGAATTCTTGTTTGTGTTACAGTGATATTCAGGGCCCTAACAGTAAGACGCTGTGTGTAAATATTGAACCAGCTCTGCTGTTGAAGGGAGACATCCTGGTGAGAACACTCATACATTTCACATGAACACATTCTTGAGTTGTCATATTAGATAATCCTCACCTGAATATTTTAAAATGTATATCTAAAGGCATGGTCACATTATTAAATGAAGGATAAAATAACATAAGTTGCATTCGTTGCTTAGAATTATAATTGTAAAAATTATTGAACTTCATTTGAGAAGATTGCATGCAATTCATTTGCCAAGTGACTCAAAATTCTGCCGTCATTTTCTCACCCTCACGTCATTGCAAACCTGTAAGACTTTGGTTAAGCATAGAAAAGATTTTTTCCACTTAACTAAAGCATTTTAATATGTATGTGTCCCAATTCACATATTTATGCACTATTCTATGCTACTTTGTTTACATATTGTATAAACAGAGTATGTTAAAGGGACAGCTCACCCAAAAAATGTAAATTCTGCCATCATTTACTCATCCTCCACTTGTTTAAAATCTGTTTGATTTTCTTTCTTCTGTTGAACACAAATGAAGATATTTTGAAGAAAGTATGGAAACGAATAATGACTGACATATATAGTATTTTTTGTTCCTACTATAGATGTCAGTGGCTTCTTTTTTCCAACACAATATTTAATGCATAAATTGGGACACAACTGAAGTCCTGTGATTTGATTTCATCATTTGTTTGAATAAGAATATCATAAACATCCACCCACAACACCCAAGAAAATGCATTTAATCTGTATTGTTACTGTACCTTAAAGGGATAGTTCACCCAAAAATGTTAATTACCTCATACTTGTTAGAGTGTATGGATGTTTAAAACATAAAAAAAAATCTTTCTCATTCTGAACACACACACACTCATACACTATCGCCAATTTAATTAATTCAATTCACCTATAGCGGAGGAAACCCACGCAAACGCAGGGAGAACATGGAAACTCCACACAGAAATGCCAACTGGCTCAGCCGAGACTCAAACCAACGACCTTGTTGCTGTGAGGCGACAGTGCTAACCACTCAGCCACCGTGTTAAATAGTAGAATCAAATAATCAAAACAGGTTTTGAACAAGTGAAGGGAGAGTAAATGATGACAGAATTTCCATTTTTGGGTGAACTGTCCCTTTAAATGCCCAAAGTTTGTGGTGTAGTTTTCTAGCCGTCAACCAGAAATGTTTTCTACCGTCTCCTTTTGAATTCTTATGTAAATTGTTTGAGCTAACTGCACAAAATTAGATCAACACATCAGAAAAAGCCCATATATACAGAAGAGATTACTTAAAACACAAGGTGTAAGCAGGAATGTATGTCTTTCATCTACTTGTGGTCCATATCACAAACTCTAAACAGGGCCTAAAATATATATATTTTAATGTGTTTGTTTAGGTGAAGTGTTATCACCGCCTCTCAGATGTGTGTAAGAGAGAATGTGTGTTCAGAGTGCAGTTTCACACCTGTAGTGTTCATGGATCTCGGCTTGCGTTTGGCAAAGGGGAGCTGGACCATGCTTGCACAGGTAAACAAGTACATGCACGGTTTGTTTGTTTAACTGCCCACTCCATTGCCTCAACCTGTTAAAAGCAGAGAAATAAAGTGTGTTTTCTGTACGGTGATTATCAGTGTTTGTGTGCAGATGACCGGTTTCCTCCAGATGCCACAGTGGAGTTGCTGTTTTCTTCTGGCCCTCAAAGGAGAGGTAGACATTTACCAACTGTACTCTTTCACCATCACTGCATAAATTGACTGTTTAATGTTGTGTTTGTGTGTTCTGAGGTGGAGATGTGCCAGGGAATGAGCCAGGAGTATCTGCGGATTATGGCAGCACAGATCCTGTTGTCCGCTGGGACTCGTATGAGAACTTCAACCTTCACCATGAGGACAGTGTCGAGGGTGTGTGTGAACTCTTTTGAATTTTAAATTACTTGAGCTGCAAACAAACAACATTTTCAAAGATTTTTTACATTACAAATTTCTAGACTGTCATGTAAGGCTTGGGGCTATTATTTGTTTATTTATTTATTTATTTTTATGTTTGTCTTATGCTTACAGAGACAGTAAATTTGTATATTGTCAGATATTTATACAATTCTACTGTTTTCTGCATCTCAACTGTTTTCTGCATAATATATTTAAAAATTTTATAAATTTTTGTGGTTGAAGAGAATTTTTTTAAATATGTATTTTTTTCTTTAATGGTTAATTTGGTTCAATAAAATGTATAGTTAATAGAAACATATAATTTTTTATCTTACATTTAAATATAGACATTAAAGATATTGGTAAGAATAATATTTTTATAAATGCAAAACTTTCAGATGATTATGTTTGAGTGCAGTTAAAGCAGATTTATTTATGCCGTTTTTTTTTTAACTCAGCTAATTTATTTTCCAAAAAGTTAATTTTAATGTAACAGCATATTTAGAATAAACTAAAATAATAATAAAGAAATGAACAAAAAAAGTAAATAATATACACTGTAAAATATCTGCTAATTAATATTTTCTGTATTTTGCGATTCACAAGTGTTTTCCGTTTTTTTTATGGTTGTGAATTGCATTATGGGACCTTTATCTCTGCTCTGTTGACTTTTTATGTGTCAAATTCAACCCTACAGTTTAACAAAGTGACTTTTATTGACATTTGAGTAGGTTGAAATAATATGTTTATAAAGTTTTTGTACCATAATATACAACACCAACCCAGACAATATATCACTTTAAACTATTAAAAACCTTTTGGAACTTTTCAAGGTTAAAAGTTGTTGGAAGAAAGATCAATGTCTCATAATGCATATATAAATAATAAACAATAATAAAAACATGAATCACAAAATTGGAAAAACTGTTTATTTTCAGATATTTTTACAGTGTATGATAAACTAATAAAACTAGTTGCTGTGTGGTATATTTTGTGAGTCAAAAATATGTTGTCAAACAACAAACAAATACAGTAGTGTTACTTACTTTTTAAAATAGTAGCACGTTAAAAGCATATAATCTTTTTTTTCCATAGTTAAACAATCATGTATTGAGTGAATTGAAATCATATTCTGTAAAACAAACACTTGTATAAAATTTTTCATACAGTCTAAATGAACATGTCTGTCAATAATATGTCTTTTTCTGTGATCTACAGATATCAGTCACACACGTGGGCCTTTAGATGGCAGTCTGTATGCTCAAGTGAAGAAGCGTCGAGCGCAGGGCTCCAGTCCCAGCAGATGCCCGACCTCCATCAAACCCTCCACACACTCACCCACTCATTCCTCCTCTACTCCTCCAATCCATCTCTCCATCCAGCCTCTCTCGCTCGGCAAAGACACAAATCGCTCCTCTGCACCCCCTGAACGCCTCACTCCACTTCCCAGAGACAAAAGAGAGAAAGATGAAGACAAGGAAAGACACCGAGAAACCGCGATACTAGATGACGGAGAATGCTCTCCACTCAGACCTGATCGGCCCGTTCAGTCTTGCTATGGTCACCCATTTTCACACACTCATTCATACTGTGGCCCAGATCTGATCAGCCCGCATACAATGGCAGTTCAACCCAAACACCGCACGCTTCCCTGCAACCGCACCACCCCATTGTCAGTCCGCGATCTGTGTGTATCCCAACCTGATCTTTTATGGGAAAGAGGGCGCTGTTTGCACCATCCCTGTCCAGAAACCATCAGACACCTCTACTCGTATCCTCCACAAGAAACACACACTCATTCGCCAATGCCACAGTCCTCCCATTCTCACACACTTCCTCCACAAACACGTGCGTATTTCTCTGGGGAGCTGTGTCCTTTGTTTCATTGCCCCACCCTTCCTCAGGGCCACGCCCATATCCCTCCTTCTCTGTCCCCTAATCAGTCCCTACTCACCAGTCCTTACCGAGAGTTACGATACAGCACGACTTCACCAACTTCATGCTCTTGTAGGGATTGTTTGCGATTACGAGAGGACGTTGCCCTCCATTCTTTACGAGGAAGGGAATTAGAAACCCTTCCTTGGTCTAGAGAGGCGGAGTTTGGGATCCGAAGGGAGGGGCCTGTGCATTGGAGGGATGGGAGGGCAGAGTCTCATTGGGAGGGAGTTCATGAAGCCGAATACTGGCGCCGCAAAATAGCCATGTCGCCAGTGATGCTATCATATGGTCACTGTCAAGCTGTCCCAAAACAAGAGCAAGCAGTATATGTCACAGACCCCCAACATGAACACGTTGCTCCACTCAGTCCATTTCCCAGCCCCCAAAGCAGCGGCTACCACAGCCCTCATCCACCCTGTCCCTGCTCGCCACAGCCGTTCAGAGACAGTCCGGGCTACGCCTCCATCAGTCATTCCCCAAACTCCTCCCCTATTGCTCTCACACCATCTCCAAAACGAGCCAATCACAATAGAGCCTTGGCTGAAGAGAACCAGCATGGCCTTAATGGTAATCACACTGTCAAAGTTTGTAGTCATTAAATTATGTGAAACAATTCATTGCTAAAACATTTTTTGTTTAGTTAAATGTATGTGGAAATGTATGCATGATGTGGCATCTCAAGCGCCAGACTGTACAATGCCTGTTTTTTAGCACTTGAATTCAATAAGGTTACATAAAATGGTGTAAATATTACAATTAAATTTTTAAAATAAAATCCTGGGGGAAAAACACTATTTTGGTGTTTATTAAAATATAAAGGTGAATTTTTTGGAGCAAAGGTTTTGAAATTGATAATATTACAATTATATTATTTAGCATATTACAATGATTCCTAAAGGGTTATGTGGCAAAGAGGATTGACGTAATGGCTGCTGAAAATCATCACAGAAAAATGCTTTGCCATCACAGGAATAAATGAGCCGTTTTCTATTTAAACACATTTTTAAAAATCTTTAAATTTTTAAATTTCAAATTGCAATACTATTTTACAATATTACAGTTTTTATTATACCTTGCTGAGCATAAGAGACTTTTTACAAAAGCATAAAAATCTCATCCCAACCCCAAACCTTTGAACAATAGCGTATATTTAAATGAATAATTCACCCCCCTCAGTTCATGCAAACCAGAAATATTATTACATTTAACCTTGAACGTAACATTGAAATTACTATTAACTTTTGAACTTTCTTTTAATCTCTTTTTTTATTATGTTTCATGTATTTTGTAGAGGGATGTATTAAGATTTTATCTGATGATAAGAGTCCTGCAACCTATTCTCCACCTACCCAGAACAGGTAAATTTTCCTAAATTCATGTCAACACCTGCATTAATCAAATGTGATGCACTATCAACCCAAATTCCTCTGTGTATTCTAACAGTGCACCAGTGGAAGCAGGGGAAATGGTGCAAAGCAAAGCCCCAGAAGATGAGACTCTCCCTGTGATCACCAATTTCTCCGCTGCCAGTGGAGCAGAAAAAGATAAGATGAAGAAAACAGCCATCACAGATTGTACATCTAACAGCCTTTTCATTAATAACCCACCAACATCCAAATTAATGGAGTCAGTGCAGGTACAAACACTTAACCCCAGACCTCTCAGTGTCCCAGAATCCGAGCAGGATAAAGGAAAGCATACCGGCTCATGCTACACCTCAACTACAACATCAACAAGTCCTCAACCTCCTCTTTGCTCCTCAGAAAGAAGCTCTGCATCAGAATTCTCATCATTTAACATGAATAGCGAAAGACAAAGCGTGACACCCTTGACCGACTGCAATGAGGAAAGCAACAGTGACCCTGATGGCTTTATCACACCCTCATTCCCTATAGCGTCACACAGCTATCCTCTTCTGACGGTGCCTCATGTCCCCTACACAGGCTACACTGAAATCACCATCCCGACCAATTTACCCCAACCTCCTCTTCCTGAAAAACAGCGCTCATCGCCTCTACACAACATGTCTGATTGCACTCCCACTTCCTCAATTAAATCAGCTGGAAAGCCTTCAGTTTCCTCTGCACAGTTCCATGTGTCTTTTTCCACCACCACAAATGAAGTGCCTCCCAAATCTACATGCAGAATACCCCCCTCTAGTGGTGTGGAGGAGCCCGAGAGCCGTCTCGGCTCCAAGTTTGTCCAAGACAGCTCCAAATACTGGTATAAACCTGGCATCTCCAGGGACCAGGGTGAGAACGTCTGTTACTTATATTTATGCATTTGGTATATGTTGTTCTCCGCCATTTGATGGCGTAGCTAACCTTATGCTATTGTAGATGTATAGTTGAAGTCAGAATCATTAACCCTCCTGTTAAATTTGAATTCTTTAATATTTTTCTAAATAAATTTAGAAATTATATTTTTGTTTATCAGAGAGAGGGTTTTTTTTTCAACAGATTTCTAAACATAATAGTTTTAATAACTAACTTCTAATAACTGATTTCTTTTATCTTTTTTTCCATGATGACAGTACATAATATTTTACAAGATATTTTTCAATATACTAGTATTCAGCTTAAAGTGGAATTTAAAGGCTTAACTAGGTTAATTAGGTTAACTAGGCACTTTAGAGTAATTAGGCAAGACATTGTATAACAATGTTTGTTCTGTAGACAACTGAAAAATATATATTGCTTAAGGGCGCTAATAATATTGACCTTAAATGGTTTAAAACTAAATAAAGCTGCTTTTATTCTAGCCGAAATAAAGCAAATAAGATTTCTCCAGAAGAAAAAATATTATAGGAAATACTGTGAAAAAATTCCTTGCTCGGTTAAACATCATTTGGAAAATATTTTAAAAATATATAATAATTCACAGGAGGGCTAATCATTCTAACTTCAACTGTATATGTTAGGGGTGGATGATGTGGCCAAAGATATCATAATAAAATTAATCTTATCAGTCGATATTGATAATTATCACGATGCATTTCAAATCTCAATTTCTTTCAAGTTTAAAAAGCAGATTTTAAAGGAAAATCGTGAATTTAAATATACTTTATATATGCTGGTAAAGTTGATATTTATATAAGCAACTTTATGTAGAGAGCTGTGCAATATAATTATAATAATCCAGTGATGATATACACAATCAGAGATTTGCTGCAGTACATATTGCTTTACATGAATGTTATGTGATTGTACTATATACACAGCTTTAAAGTCAACATGAAATCCAAATTTACAATTTCGCTAGTTTATATTGTTAGTTTTAAAGTGAACAATTAATCCATGCAAGCTAATCCACAGGGAAAAAAATAGTTATTGGTAATTTTTAATAAAAATCTATCCATCTGCTTCCATCCCGGAACAGTGTTCATTCTCTGATGACGTCACTTTGACAGCTGAGGTGGAAAATGTTTAGCCACGCCCCTCCAACCATTAGTTTGCTGCAAGTGAAGGATGAGAGCAGGAGCACAAAAAGAAAATGCCACATACTGCTCAATATTCTGTTTCAGTTATCAGTCATAATAACATAATGTTTGTATTTTGGTGAAATTTTTAACCAACATGATTAATCGATAATAAACATACAGTATTAATGTAAGTATTAAGCATACAGATGTTTAACTATATAATTAATTTTTTAATGGATATTCAGATTTTACTTTTGTAATATGCTAGTAATATTTGTTTTAGTGGATGATAAACCAAATAAATTACACTTAAGGACAGCAATTCCCTAACATTTTAACAAAAATATAAATAAATAAATAACAATAATGCATTGCAACCTTTACCCTTTCATTATGTTGGTGATATTTGCATGCAACAATATGAAAATAAAAGATCTAATTGTTGTAAATGAGTAAATACAGACCTGTTGTTAAACTGAAGTATGAAATCTCTCTTTCCTCGTTTAGCGATCGCAGTGTTGAGAGATAAGGAGCCGGGCTGCTTCCTCATCAGGGATAGTAATTCATTCCAGGGCGCGTATGGATTGGCACTGAAAGTGAGCACAGCTCCAGCCCACACCAATACCCACACAGAGCCGGGCAGCACACAGGAACAGCTGGTCAGACACTTCTTGATCGAGAGTGGCGCTAAAGGAGTCAAGATCAAGGGCTGCCAAAATGAAACCTATTTCGGTGAGATCAACAACATTATACCTGGTTTATCCACTCTATTTCTACATGCAACTACTGCTTTTCTAATTATGGTTTACATTTCTGGTTAAAGGATCTTCCGTTCAAAACAATGAAACTAGAGTAATCTCAAAATACATCAATAATATTGCTACAAAAAGACCTTTTTTTTCTCAAAGCGAGAGTTGTTGGGGTTATTCATGAGCTACTGAAAGTAATTTGTTAATTCTAAGTGTTTTTAATACTGGATAGATGAACTGTTTTATTATTATTTTTATTATTACTATTATTATTATTATTATATATTTTTTTGATTATAGGAACAACGTGGATTTGAGGTTTTTCTAATGCTGTGTGTTGAAAGTGTCGCCCCCTGTTGACTGTAGTCTTGTTTTTTCCTAGGCTCTCTGTCTGCTTTGGTGTATCAACACTCCATTACTCCTGTGTCTCTTCCTTGTGTCCTGCGTATTCCAGATCGAGGTCATACAGACACTTAAACACATGGCATTGCTTCCACATTTTGTCATAGTAAGTTTATAATAACAGTCTGATTTTTGTGTTTGTGTTTTAGATCTTGTTGGTGAATTGCAGGAGTTGCAAAGTGGAACGAATACCAGTACAGCAGCAGATCTGTTGAAACAGGGGGCAGGTGATTGCTTTATTTTTTATGTTATGTAAATTAAAAAGTGATTTTATTGTTTGTTTGGTTTTTTTATTACATTATTTATAAAATTTAAAATAAAATTATTTTGTTTTCTTTTTATTTAGTTAATTATACTTTATTTTGTTGTATTATGTCTTATGTATTTTTCTTATTTTATATTTAAGTGTATTTTTATTACTTTTATTTATGTAATTTTGTATTTATTTATATTGTTTTATAATCATTCATTCATTTTCTTTTCGGCTTAGTCCCTTTATTAATCTGGGGTCACCACAGCGGAATGAACCGCCAACTTATCCAACTTATGTTTTACGCAGCGGATGCCCTTCCAGCTGCAACCCATCTCTGGGAAATATCTATACACACACACTATGGACAATTTAGCTTACCCAATTCACCTATATCGCATGTCTTTGGACTGTGGGGGAAACCGGAGCACCCGGAGGAAACCCACGCGAACACAGGGAGAACATGCAAACTCCACACAGAAATGCCAACTGACCCAGCCGGGGCTCAAACCAGCGACCTTCCTGCTTTGAGGCGATTGTGCTACCCACTGCGTCACTGTGCTGCCTTTATTCATTATTGTTTTTTATTTATTTATTTTACATTTTGTTTTATTTTATTTTCAATTTCTTTATAAATAACTAAGCGTACATTGTTTTATTTACATTTTTTGTAATTATTAAATTTTATTTAAATTGTTGTTTTTTTATGTTTTTGGTAGGGATTTTGAAATGTATTAGGATTGATGTCACTTTTATCTTACACTACCATTCAAAAGTTTTTTTTATATATATATATTTTTTTTTTTGAAAGTCTTTTGTGCTGCATTTATATTATCAAGTCATCTTTGATCAATTTATAACATACCTGCTAAATAAAACTATTAATTTCTTCTTTTTTAATTTTCAATGATAGTGATAAACATCAAAGTTTCATATATTCATAATTAAATACGCACCCTTAAAAGTAATTAATGCTGTCTTTCTCACTTTAATCATTGGTAATACCTTTTTCTCTCTGTCATTGTCAGCTTGTAACGTTCTCTACCTGAACTCAGTGGAAACAGAGTCTCTGACGGGCCCGCAGGCCGTCTCAAAAACAACCAAGTGCACTTTGACCCAGGAGCCTCGTCCTTCACCAACAGTCGTCCACTTCAAAGTGTCCACTCAGGGCATCACCCTCACTGATAACCAGCGCAGGTACAAACACACACAGCCAAGCAAAACAATTTACATAATACCACAGCTTAATTTATATCACTCCCCCAGCATATTTTTAGCTTCATTCTTTAAAAAAGAGATTAAAGTGATTTATTTTAGACGTTCAAGTAAACTACAGGCCTTTATGGCTCACATCCAAGGCATTAATCATAAAGTAAAAACACTCTTATCTGTTCAAAGAAGAGCACATAACGCAGATAAGCATCGAATCCATATTCCTAATCTGTATCTTTTTCTTTTTTTGCTGTATAGACTGTTTTTCAGGCGACATTACCCCATTCACAGTGTGACGTTCAGCAGTGTGGATCCGCTGGATCAAAGGTAAAATGCAGCGCCAGTCTAAAACGCACTACAGCTTTCATGTACTCGGTTCCATTGTATGGCCAAGCCAAAAAGTATTGTTTTGAACTTAGCAGGGCTGCACGATAAGAGATTATGTACATCCAGTTGGTTGTTATCAGAGAATAAACCAGGACATAAACCAGGACATCTTGTATAATTCTTAAAGGAATAGTTTAACCCAAAAATTAAACACAAAGATATTTTGTAGAATTTTGAAGAATTAAGAACTCTATGGGAAAATACCATGAAAGTCAATGGCTACCGGTTTCCACAATTCTAGAAATTATTTTCTTTTGTGTTCAACAGAAAAAAAAGTAACTCAAACAGGTTTGGAACAAGTGGAGGGTGAGAATATAATAACAGAACTATGCCTTTTTTATCCTATTATGTTTATTACACAGCTACTTTGTGCATAAGTAAATCAAAATGATGAGTATTAGCTCACTGATAACAAAGCATTTGCTAAGACGGCAGGTTCAAATTAGATGAACAAAGCTGATTAAATAAAATGTAGATTAATTTTCTTTACCAAAACAAAAGAAACTATTTTATTGCTGTTATAATGGTTTAATTTATTTTTTTAATTTAGTACAACAGTTATGCTGGATTCACACCAAATGTGAATGTAAGTATTCATGTGATTAAATTACATACAAAGTCAATGCAAACTTACAAGTAGAGGCGAATATCTGCCGGGAGTGTTTTCTTGCCAATAAAAAAAAATCAAGTAGAGTGTGAGGGGAAAAACATCCTGTGAGTAATCTAGAGCTAGTGACACAATGCTTTGCATCTGGTGTGAACCCAGCATTACCGTTTTAGATTGTAGTTTTTACTTCATATATTATTCGGTTGTAATCAAAATAAAATCCCAGTTGTTGTTATTATTTAAATCCAAATCAAGTGGAGATATATTTTATCTTAATTATGATTGCTGAGAGAGATATCTATTAGTTCTTGTAAAAATTCAACCAAAACATGAGCATCCAAAAAACCCATGTTCACACTCCAAACAACAACAACAAAAAAATCACCTGACTCGCTCTAGATCTATTCATTTCCAGATATAACTATTTCAATAACTGGGTCTCCATTAACCTCATTACATGAGAAACAAGTGATGGAAACCTCAAATTTAAAAAATCCCTTAAAGGTGCTGTATGTAAGTTTGACACCCAGTGGTTGAATTAGGTATTGCATTCCTGGATCAAAACACACACAAGCGCAGGTTGCCAGATTGAGGACCAACAGGAGTGTGCTATCTACTATCGAACCTAAAGGCTGATTTGCGTCTTGTTCTAAATAAAAGCAACAGCATGCAATAGAAGGAGTTTTGTTCTAACCATCACCTTGAATTTATATTTTAGAAATGGCGAGTGAGTGAGTGCACATATTCTGTGCTTCTGAATGGCTGTATTTAAATTTCTGTTGTGTTTCGTCTAGTGAAGCAGCCAAATTGCTTATCACTGCAAATCTCTTTACGTAGCGTTTTGTTTGGACACAGAGTTACAATGTAACCTGCTTACCTAATGTTTACATTCATAATATTTATATTATTTGCTAATTAATAACCTCATTTGGAACTCAGAATCTGCGTTTCGGAGTCTGCCACTGTCCACCGAAGGTCGCATTTTGGTCACGGATGCATGCTTTGAGAGCCTTTCTGAATGAAATTGGAAAAAGTGGTAGGGGCGGGTTAAAAGAACCACAACAAAGACAGCATTCTGGCACGTAACTCACATGTTCAAAGCAGAATATCTGACTTGAGCATTGTTTTTCAGATAGACAAGAATGTTCACTTAGCATGATTATTAAATATCTGCAAACATATTATGGTATTTTTATACTCTAGAAGGGTCAAAAACTTACATACAGCACCTTTAATTCGCTCGCAGTGTAGTATTGGACTTGTGCAAAAAAGTGTAAATGTGAATAATTGGAGATGGAAATGCATTTGCCGAATAAACTCTGACATAGCGAACATTACACCTACTGCGGACTTCCTGGAAACCCGGCTATTGACTCATCAACAAAGTAAATATCGAAATGTCTGTTTATTTCCCCTAATATCATTCAGCTCTAGAAAGTACAAGATCTAGACGAAAGTATTTGCCTCTCGTGCTCATCATTGAAGGCTGTCAACATGACATTGTTGTTATTTATTTCCTCTGCTGAAGAGGTTTCCTGCTGTCTTTTATGCTTCTTTCCTACTTGCTCTGCTTGTACATTTTGCTTAGCCTCTGTGTGTGTTTGTGTGTGTGTGCCAGGTGGGTTGATGCTGATAACACTTCCTGCAAGTAAGTGCTTTACTTACACACTCCTATATTCTCTTTCATGTATATTTTCCTACCTTTTCTGGAGTTGTGTTTTACAGAAATGTACATTTAGAAGTGTATTTGGTTCCTCATAATAAGCCAGTTTCTGTCAAGGTCTCTGATGTATCTTCACTGGTTTCCTGTAGGATGTTTGGATTTGTTGCGCGGCGCAGTGGTGCTTTGGGAAACGTGTGTCACCTGTTTGCAGAGCTCGACCCAGAGCAACCCGCCACAGCCATCGTGAACTTCATCAATAAAGTCATGCTGGGACCTCAACAGCTGCGAAAATGAACACAGTATTGAGCAAAACAAAACCCAGGATAACAAGACAAGGACAAAATGGTATGAAGTAGATGTTGACAGTGTTATTTATATTTATATAGAGAGGTTTTGTCATTAAGATACACAAAAAAAACTGACTTTTACAACAACTCAATTTTCAAGCTTCCTCTTTTTCTGCCATGTTCATATCTGGTGTAAATCAGTGATTTACGGTTATGTTAAAAGCATCACCAAGACATTTTTCTTGTAAATGGATAAAGAAATAAATTATAGAGTAAACATTTCTGACAATCCAACCTATTTTGGGTTGTGAAAATGGGCCTTGCACTCAGCATGCCAAAGCTGTGTGACTCTTATTGTGTTATGTTTTTATTTCCATTCATTTTGATTTGACGTCCTTGTGCGTTTGTTTTTTAGTTCAACTGTTTTGATTGTTTGTTTTCTATTCAAAATGGCCTTTACGAGCCACAAAATTCATATTTTTAGCAACCGAGGCATTCTTAAATTCCTACTTTTTTGGTATTTTAATAAAAATGGGCGGAAAAATATGAAGAATGCCTAAACTCTCCTTTTTCGTATACAGTATCTGATGTCCAGTTATTTAATAAACGTTTGCAGTAATCATATGATCCCGGTTGTTTTCACTTGAGGTCTATGGTCATTTTATTAGGAGTTATTATTTTATTATTATTAAAGCCATAGTTTACACAAAAATGAATATTCTGTCATCATTTACTCACCCTTTAGTTGTTTCAATCCTTCATGAGTTTCTTTCTTCTGTTACATATAAAATAAGATACTTTGAAGAAAGCTGGAAACCTGGAACCATTGACTTTCATAGTATTTGTTTTTCATATGAATGTCAATGGTTACAGGTTTTCAGCCTTTTCACAATATCTTATAATAATATCAATAATAATATCTATTGTATTCAATGGAATAAAGAAACTTGAGGTGAGTAAATAGTGAATGAATTTAGAGTTTTGGGTGAGCTGTCCCTTTAACATGCAAGCTATTACTGTGTTAACATAGTGTAGAAAAGCAGTCTAGACTTAGGTATTAAATTGTTATCTATTCTTATGTACTGACAGGAAAAGTACTGTTAGTCTTTGCTTGTTGTCAGTTTAGCACATTTTGCTTAGGTGTGGCCTGCAGTCCTGAGCATGACACTATAAATAAAGGCATTTAATTACACCTAATACAACGGTTCTCCAGCAGATTGTTATCAAAATAGAACTATATGCAATCTGCAGTGTGAATTAAAAGTATACTGTGTGTGTGTGTGTGTGTGCACCCGTGCGTGCGTGCGTGTATGTGTAAAATGTACACCCACTTGCCTGTTGAACTGCTCATTATCAAAATATCTATTCAGCCAATCACGTGGCTGCAACTCAATACATTGAGGCATGTTGATGTGGTCGAGAAGATTTGCTGAAGTTCAAACCAAACATCAGAATGGGAAAGAAAGGAGATTAAAGTGACTTTGAACAGGTTATGGCTATTGGATCCATACAAGCTAGTCTGAGTAAGGCTTCTGCTGATTTTATTATGATATAGAGTATTAGCACGGTATTAACCTAAGCTCCAAAAAAAGATTACTTTAACAGGTATAATAACCAAAAAAATCTTGTGTATATTGCTTTGGTGTTTGTGTAATGCATTAAAATTTTTTAAATGTAGCTAATTAAAAATGTAATTTTATTAGTTATTAACTCAATTTAATAAAACAATTACGACTTTTTAAATTCATTATTAGATTAACTTAGAACTTAACATCACCTAAGATTAATAAAAGCTTTTGTAATAACTGTATTTGACTTTGATGTTAACAATGTTTGACTGATGTTAACAAATGGAGCCTTACTGTACAGAATTCATGAACCAAAGGCCTATAGATAGTCCTAAAATTTCTATATTATAGGCCACATTAACATAAAAATGTTTATGTATAAAAATAAATCACTTAAGTTTTCAATGGCACTTTAAACGTTTGAATGATAAATAATTATTCACTGTATTTTGAAGTGCTCAATATATCAGTATTGTACATATTATCGTGATATATTGAATTATTGAATATCGGCATAAGTCTAGTTTGAGTATTTCTGAAACTGTGGATCTACTAGGATTTTCATCTACAACTTTACCTAGGACTTACAGAGAAAGGGTACAAAAAAATAGAACATTTCCAGCAAGCATCATTTCTGTGGTTGAAAATGCTTTGAGATCAGAGGAGAATGACCAGACTGGTTTGAGCTAATAGAAACCCAAACAAATAGCTCCTGTTTGAGGTCTGCAGAAGAGCATCTACGAGCAAACAACCTTGAAGCAGATGAGCTACAGCAGCAGAAGAACAATACATCGGTGACACTCTTGTCAGATGAGAACAAGAAGTCCACAATTCACACAGACCCACTAAAATTGGAAAATAGAAAACTGGTAAAAGGTTAACTGTTTTTAATGATAGGTCAGAGCTGAGCATAAACAACATGAAATCATGGATCCACCTTCCCTTATATCAACAGTTAAGGCTAATGCTGTTTGTGTAATGGTGTGCAGGAGATTTACTTTTTTACATATTTTTGACCCACTTAGTACAAAAAGCATTAAACACCTCAGCCTACCTGAGAATTGTTGATGACAGTGTACACATCTTGTAATGTCTACTTCTGACAGAATAATCACCTCAAACTGGTTTCTTGGACATAACGGTCACCAGATCTCAATCAAACAGGTCAGTTTTGGGATGTGCAGCTGATGGTTTCGTTTTAATATAAACCCAAATCTTTAAGAAATGTTTCTGTCACTTTGTTGAATATACGTCATAAACAATAATTTAGGAAGCGGCAAAAGGGGGTCCAGTCTAAAATGTTTAATAATCAGATTAAATATTTAGCTAATGAAATATTTTCAAAAAGTGTGAGTCACTAATTGGGATTGTTTTTAATTTAAAGCTAGAGCTCTAGGTATAAACAGATCTAAAGCCTTGAGAGTGGTTAATGCTAGTAAAGAAGATAATTCAATAAATAATATAAGTGCCTTGATTAGAAAAGAGAATCTCTCTGTTCAAGAAATTACTCAGTTAAAATCCTATCGATTAGAAATAGACCATTTGTTTTCAGAAATTGTTAAAGGTGCCTTCATTAGATCCAGAGCAGAGTGGATTGAGCAAGGAGAGAAAAATGCAAGCTGCTTTTTCTCACTTGAGAAAAGACATTTTAAAAGAAAGTATTTCGGCTCTGCAAATAAATAACTCTTTATCTAACAATCCTGAAGAAATTTGAAATTTTATTTCAAAAGTTTATAGAAACTTATACTCATACTTATACTTATATAAGATTGGTGCCCTTTCTTTTTTTTTAATGAAGTGCAATTGGCACATTGGCAAATTACCTATTAAATTAGCTAAATTCCATCAACAAGCTCTATTAGCCTGGAAACTGATTTACAACCACAATTTTTCACCCCACAAAACCGTTGCATGGAATAATGCAGACATTATGATAAAAAAATAAATCTTTTTTTAGGATAAATGGTTTAACAAAAACATCTTTGTTTCTGATCTTTTCAATCATAATGGGGATCTCTTAACTTATGAGAGTTTTATAAATATTATTTAATTCCCTGTACGGTATATGGAATTTAAGTCAATTATAAAGGTTACATCTTGGATTACTATGTCTGATGAAAGCAGTTCTTAGTTATGAGGAGGCAGGTTCCAAACTATTGTCACAGTTATGCCTAGGAGGAAAATCTATTCTTAGTAAACAATGCAATAATAAGTTCATACGTCAGTTGTCCCAGTCAGAAAACTCAATTACTCCGAGAGGAAAGTTTTTTTGGGGTTAACTGTAATAATTGTTAACATTCATTGGAGGAAAACATGGTTATTACCATATAAATTTTGTATTCCTAATAAAATAAAAGAGGTTTATTTTGCACAATATTTACCCATGTAATGCACTTTTATCCAAGTATTGTGATGTTACTGATATTTGCACCTTTTGTGAAGACATTTGTCACTTGTTTTTTTCATGCAATGTATCATCATTGTTTTGGAATGATTTAAGTTCATATTGCTTTTCCAGGGTTAATATGAGTGGTAATTTGCACACGAAGGACATTATTTGTTGATTTAAAAACCAAAACAAGTCGTTCGAAGCCACTGTAAGCTTTCTTACACTTGCTGGGAACTTTTACTTTCACAAACAGAGGTTCCTTAAAAAAATCCAATTCTTATAAACTTCTTATGTGGTAGATTAATTGATAATAAGAAATATGCTTCTTTCTTGAGTAAATATGCTGAGATCTTTCATGATACTTGAATTCTTTATCTTTTTTATTGCATTATTTTAAAAATAAATATTTTATGTACGTTTTTTGTTTTGTTTTGCCCTTTATCCTGTGTATCTAATGTGAATATTGTGTAAAGGAACTGTTCACTTTTACTGTATTCTACGTTGTATTATACAGTTTCTTGAAATTAATTTTAAAAAAAGACCTAATAAAGTGGCTTGAGTTTATGATTCACTTTAGCATTTCACTTTCATCCACAGTACAGCTAAAATGGTTTTTAAAACGAATCGATGTGAACAAGATGGACTAATGCAACTTATTCCATTATAGGTCTACTCTTATTTCAAATGTTTACATGATAGAATGGCCATTGCAACAAGCACTGACTATTTTCATTGTGCTTACATGTTCATTTACTGTCCGCAATTTCGATTACTTTAAAGTAACCAGCTATTAAATATCAGATCCAGTCTTTTTTTTCTCGTCGGGACTGAAATGTCATCATCCTTCATCTCGAAGCCACTGTCATTGCTTGCTTTGTACACATACTCATGCTGAATTAATCGCTTTCCTTGTCTGTATGACTCTAAAGCTTTGTCCTTGCGTTTCCTAATTGAACGAGACAACCTATTTGTTTTCAATTTTCAACTACAGTGGCATTTCCGCACTTTCAAAAGGACGAGGTCCCACCGAGATTTGAACTCGGATCGCTGGATTCAAAGTCCAGAGTGCTAACCATTACACCATGGGACCGCGCTGCCGCGAAGAGCCGCATTACCGCAGTTATTCTTTCCGTGGACACACACGCAGATATTTATTTTTTATCTTACTGGTTTTCGTGCATATCCGTCTATTTTGTCTGAATTTGTGATGTTTCTTCTCTGTCGTGTATATGCTGCTTGGCTAGCTTATTAGCTTCGGCAGTGATGTTTACTCATATCATCTGTGTTTTCAGTAACGTCAGCTTTTTCAATCGTATGTATTAACTTTTGTATTACATTATAACATGCTCTCTTTGGTCCAGATCTTCCGCTTATTTTAAGGGGCTTTAATTATTCACTATACACTATTGCAAAAAAAGAGAAACATTTCCATATAATATTGTGTTCTGTCGACCTGTTCAACTTCATCTCATCGCGGACAAAAGGAACACACACTCTCCTCCTGAAAAGAGCTACATAGCCTATGGTGTATTGTTATTCATTTATACCATAAATTCAGATACATTGCGGTCTCTACAGTCAAAACCGTATAAGAGATTACTTAAATAAGTGTCTAATGTGTTTATTTAATTGTGATGATAATAAAAACCAAATAGGCCTATAGGTTAGCATTATTATTTTTTAGGTATTAGCAAGAGTTAAACAGTGTTTTGTTTTTAATCCTGAATTTTTTTTTTTGTAATAACCGTAGACATTTTTTTTCTTTCTCATTTTCCTTTTTTTTACATTCAACAATTTCATTCGAGTTGTAGTGAGAAAGATTAGGGGTTTCCCCTCCCTGTTCCCTTTTCATAGCTATAAAAAACAGATACTATATTCTTTAGCCTACTAAATAGGGTCAAATAACAGAGTAAAATTTCACTAATTTTGCATGGTATTAAGCTAAATGCTAACTATGAATCCAAATAAACTGCTCATTATAGAACACCAAAGCATACTCGAAGCATATAGAGTAGTCATTTTATTGTCACTTACTAAATGTATTGCTGCTAGTATTTTGTTTGCAGGTTTTTCAATTATTTGAATGCATGTTTTAATGTGTTTTCCATTCAGCATCCCGATTGGCTGGCTGTCCTTGACCTTTGACCTACAATGGAGTAATATTCTATGCGCCTTACACATTCCAGTGTTCTCCAAAAGGTTATGACCTGTTACATCACTGTAACCGTCAGAACATTTTGTGCATGGCAAATGCACAAAAGGAGAACAAAGGTTTTAGAAAAATGTGAGTATCATCTTAGTCTTGCAGATGCATGTCCTTTTAATTGCAAACATCATGACAGAGTCATCTGAAGGTCATAAGAACCAGATTAAACACCACAAGCCATAGATTTACTTACCATTTTGTTAATAGTGCAATGACATTGAACCTATTCAATAATCATCTGTAGCTGTTTGCATTTCTGATGTACAAAGCATGCTGAGTACCCTACACGTTCCCCTCTATATTTACAGACAATAGCCCATATGTTCCCGAGGGAGGACAACGGAAAACCCCCAAACCACCCCTGCTCCCCCTTTTACTTCCGTTTATGCCTCTACAATCTTTCTTTCTCTACAACACCCCATCATGTTTCTCTTCCTTTACCTCAACATTCACATGCTTATAACCTTTCTTATCCCACTGGGTGCCAAAGGGCTGAATTCACCCCATGTGGATCAGCTAACACAATCAAACCTGCATGTTATTTTTCTCTTACAGACACGCTCCTGTCATGTTCTCATGTTAGGGCCTACAACAGAAGCCTCTGCTATACTGCTGTAGCAGACACACCCAAGTAAAACATGAACTCATCTCTCTACAAACCCAAATATTATATTTTAAAAAGACAGCTGAACATTTCCATGACTTACTGTGGTAAATGTAGTGACTGCAGCCGACTGCTATTATGTTAAGTGGGTTATTGGCTCAGCCTTAAATTATTTTGCGTTGTATTTATGCTCTTCTTAAAGGGATAGTTCACCCAAAAATGAAGAAAATGCTGTTTATTTTTTCACCCTCAGTCCATCCAAGGTGTAGGTGGAATTTGTTTTCAGTAGAATATTTAGCAAGATTTCGATCATAACTGCGGTCTTTGGTGATTCATAACATGTAAGACAATGGCTACCAGCACTTTGAGTGTCAAAATACATATACACAGACAAGGCTAAACTAATACCTGCTGCTCCTGATAAATAAACGAGGTCTTATCGTGTAAAAGGACTGGCCTGTGTAAAAAGCTGAACGTTATTTACAACATAAATACATTACCTAATCAATAACAACATTAATCCACAACCTCGACAGTCTGAAGCATGAGCTTCCAGTCACAAAATAATGTACTGTATATCAAACACTGGGAATCTATGAAGTCAATTAATCTTTGCAATTGAGAATTGACTTACGTTTGTACTTTTTAATATATAGGTGGCACCAAACACTGGGGTCCTCCCTCTCTGATGTAAACAAACAGGATCAGCTCAGATGAGAGTTTTATACGGCAAGAAGCTTGTCCTGTTGAGAACACACTCAACACCATCTGCTGATCCTGTGCATTAAAGGTAATGTTGTAAACAAAAAAAAGAAAGAAAGGTTTCGGTTCTTCAAACCAAATGTTTCGCTTCACAAGACCTCATTGATCATTAGGAGCCACTGATATTCATTTGTTTTTTTATCTGTATTTGTTTTTTTTTCTCACTCTCAAAATGGCGGTTGCAACTGACTTGCATTTAAAATCTACTTTTTGATCTTCTACTTTAGAAAAAGTCACCTGAATTACCCAAATGTGCATAAATTAACAGCAAATTTCCATTTTAGAGTGAAGAGTAAAATACAAAAACAAGCTCTTTTTCATAAAAAGCAATGTCAGGTTTTGCAACAACAGAATGAGTGAATGCTTTTCAATCCCTCCACTGTTTCCTCAGTGCAGTGCAATGCAGATTTCAGCGCATGACACATTTCTACTCAAGAATGATGCTCGACCTCATGCGGACAAACTGTTTACCTCGCTGCTGCTTCTGACGTCACGACACACCCCTCGCGCGCGTGATTGTGTGAGTGTGTTTGTGTGTGCGCGCGCAGCCTCTGCCCGTGAATGCAGTGGAGCTCGTGCGTGCGCGAGTGCGTGAGCGAGTGAGTGTGTGTGAGTGAGTGTGTTTTGCTTCAGGAATGTGGGAGTTGTCCCCACGCGCTTTACGAACAACCGACCTGTCCAAACAGTGCGCGCGTGGCAGAGGATGTCACACCAACCAAAACAGCGGACGCTCGTTCACAGCACAATCTTTGATCCGTTATTGGAGGAAAATCCGCCGTACAGGGTAGAGTCGGGGCGGGGCGTAATTACACGGAGTCCCATCTATTTAGGGTCAAGTACAACATTTTTACAGTCCTAACCAGCGTGGGTTCAAAGTTTGTTTAGTGCCCGGAAACTGCGAATCGCCCACTGGCCGCGGAGGAAGTGCGTTCAGATTCGACCGTGTGCATTGTTTGTGTACACGTTAGTTAACCCACGGCGAGAAAAATCCGCGCGGGATGGATTACAAAGCTGCGATAGCCAGCATAATTCGTTAGCATCTCGTCGACTAGCTCCTCCAGAGGCTCGATCGCGAGTACGGGGCTGCGGTGCGGCTGGACGCGGAGCGAGGCGACCCTCTGCGGGCTGCGCTACCGAGGCGGTGGGCGTGTTTTCTCGGCGTGCTAGCATGTGAGCTGGCGCCAAGTTCTCGGCGTGAAAAGAAAGAAAGAAAGAAAGAAAAAAAACAAGATTTACAAGTTACGGATTGGAGTGAAGCAGCAAAAGTCACATCACGCTTGACCGGAAAAGTTGCACGCAGGTACGAAGCGAGCAGTTTACTCTAACACACACTATTATCAAAGTGAACCTTGTGCGCTCACTAATGCAATTCAAAACAAAAGCTGCTAGTCTGCTAATGTTAGGTAACCTACTCAAGTGACTGTTTTTTTCATCCTGGCACATGAGATCCAGAGGGAGCGAGCGAGAGAGAGTTTATGTGTGTAGTTTGTGAGCTAAAACATGCTTATTAACACTAGAATTTATTCGTTGTGTGTCTTTGGTGCACTGATTGAATGCGATTTAAACACCGACCTTGGTGAGTTATACAACATGGAAAACTTTGCACATGCCTCCGAGTGCAGCTAGTTCTAAAGAATGACTTAAAGCAGCAAATCCGTGTTAATGAAGCGTTAATTGTATTCAAAGCGATATAAAAAGCGTGTAATGGTAATGAGTGTGATAGTAAAGCTGCGTATCAGCTCATCTGTTGCGGTAATTTCCAACTGCGACATCATCCAGGCACAGCGACAATATCGCTTCTGTGGTATTTAGCAGCTCTTCAAAGTTACTTTTTTTTGGAGATTCGTTTTTCTTCGCCTACTGTGTTTTTAGTTTTTCTTCTCTGTGAAGAAAAAGATTTGCTAAACGAATTATTAATTACACAACATGAATACGTTTCACTGCTTCAGATACGATACGTTTTATATAGCTGTTTGCGGTGTCACTTTCTTGTAAAAATAATAGCAAACAGTTTTGCTTTACATCAAGCTTAACATATCATTTGTTAATATGTATTAGAATAGTTACAATGCAACTAAATTTTCATTCATATATTTTCGCATATTTCTGTGTACATCTATTGTATATCATTGTAAATGAATGTTACGGTTTCACTTAAAAAATGTAACATTTTTCATTGTTAATTGTTCTGCAGTCATAATAACAATGCATTATGGCCAGGAAACAAATTTGATGGTGCTCTGCATGTTTTATAAATCCTAACGTGTATATACAACTATGTAGAAACATTCTAACAGTATGTTATATCAGTCATATTAACCTCAGCAGTATTGTTTAACAAAATCCCCTTATGGATCGTATAGGCGAGAGGGAGAGCGTGTGACTCTGACATGAAAGCACATTGTGCTGTTGGTATGTTGAGAATCTGTAGTAGTGTGCAGAGTTTGTTTAACATGTCTGTTGAACTGGGCTAGGACTTTTTCAGCACTCCAAATGGACAACTAGTTAGGGCATGTCCGACTAGCAAGGGCAAAAGTAAACTCCTGGAGAGATGAAGTCAAGTGGTAAACCTTCAAAATCAATGTAATGGTTACCCTTTTCCCATGTAGGATTGGCTAATAGATTTGCTCTGCATTGTATCAGATAATGTGTTTGTGTGGTCTGTGACGCAGTGGTTGGTTTTTTTTCTCTTTTCAAACGATTCTCCATTGTGCAAATTCAGGGCTGCAATGGTCTAATTTGAGTTAAAATAGAAAGAGATAGTCAACCATGTAACAAGATTAGACGTGATACCTTGGAAGGGTTTCAAAATACTCTTTCCCTGTTATTCAGCACTACTGTATGTCTTTCATATCCGCATTACCATTCAGTGGTTTATGGAAAAAAGCTGAATCAAAATTATGAAAATCTTTTTTTATATATTATTTATTTAAATTCAATAGTGCTCTTCAAATTCATCAAAGATTCTTCTTTCAAAATAATAAATAAATAAATAAATAAATAAAAACACTGTAACTGTTTTGATCATTGATAAGAAGAAAAAAAAGATTTCTGTAGGATCATGTGACACAAAAGTCTTGAGTAATGGCTGCTAAAAATTCAGCTTTGACTGTACAGGAATAAATGATAACATTACAAAAGAAAACCGTGATTTGTAAATCACTGTAATAACACTTCACATTATTAAAGTGTTTTCTGTATTTTTTTATGCACTCAGTAGTGAGAGACTTTTTATAAAAAACACTTATAAAGCTTGTTATAACACACACACACACAAACACACACACTATGCACACATACCTCATTAAAAAAGTAATTCTCTCATTTTTTTGTCTTTTTAATGACTAAAGAAGTGTGCATTTGTTTGCTGCTGAGCTCCAGAATGTACCGCAGTAGCACAATCTATATTGCCCTATACGGGATGTTTACATGTTTCTGTATGCTCCAGAATTCCCATGCACCTGCGTATTATCTTCATAATCGTGTTGGTTTGTGTGCTAGCGCCATGCAGAACCTGCTTCGCACACGTCGCTCTGATGATATGTTCCTTTTGTTTAAAGGAGCCAGATTGTGATGTTTAGGTTGTTATTGTGGCGGTGCTCATTTCAGAGGCTGGAATGTGTGCGCCTGTGTGTAGTTTCTGTAACTCTAGGCAGAAGCTGTGAGGCCTTGACTGTAGCCCTGTAGAGAGGCCCATTGAAGGGGAAGTTGGCTCTCTGTGTGTGTATGCGTGTGTGTGCATGCAGACCACTGGGATTGGACACAGGGTAGAAAGACCCCCTGTACGGAAGGAGGGAAAAAAGGGAGGAAAGAGGAAGGAGGAGTCACTTACACTTTTTCTGGTCATGTGTGTTCTTGCCCCGTGTTTTGCATGGACTGAGTGAGTGGTCGCGTTACGGCAAGGGTAACCAAAGACGAATATGTAAAGAGACTATTCACAGCTGAGAAAGATTTCTCATTAGTAAACAGCCTAATTTTGAACTCGGGCCATTTTGTAATGTAACTTGAAGACTGTTGGCCTAATGTTTGTTTGTGCGCTGCGGCTAATATTTTACAGGGCTCTCTTTGTCGTCACGTCTTTTTTAAGTCATATTTGTTTGCTTATGATGAATTTAACAGGTCAGGAATAATTGATGTTCAGTGTGAGGAGGTTTTTCAGCATGATGGAGTGATGAATGATTAATGTATGTCTTTGCGCAGCATATCCTCAGCTTCTGTGGATTGGTACTATTTGCTCAGGGCTTGACATTGCTATATATGGCTTCGCTAAACCTACACGGCTGTATAGACTGAAATAACAGAGAAAATGTAGGATTTTTTTCTTTGCATTGCGTTGTTTTCTATGTGATCTGCGAGTGTGTAAGCGGTAACAATGTCAGACAGCCTAATTTAGGGCCTCATGATATCAGTGTTAAGGAAAATGCGGATTCATCTTTGAGTCATGAAAATGGAATTAGCTGTACAACGCAGAATGTCATGTAAATGGGCAAATTTTGGATGCTAAATCAGAAGTGGCACTATACGCCTCATCAAATCACGATTGTGAACTAGTGACTGTGAATGATATGCATGTGTGATGCTCATGGTGTTATCTGCTGTCTCGTTATATGAGGACGTGGACCCATGAACTTCTTTTCTAGAGCTGCTCTGTGAGTCATTTCTGCTCTGTTTTATTTGAGAAAAGCATTTGTTGTTGTACACAAACTCGGGCAGCATTGCAATAACCTTTCAAAATCAAGATTCAGTTTAACTTGGTAGACATATTTTACTGTTCTACATTATAATGTTCTCCTAATAATAAATTAATAATAATAATAATAAAGAAATACATACACAGCTGTTTATAATTTTAACAGGAATACAATTTAATTGACTTATTTTATAATGCTTCCTAAACATATTTTTATTAATCTCTTAATAAATTGTTGTTACATTAAATGGGTTTCGAGATTTTGTTTTATTGGACATGCTTTTTTTATTGCTAAAATAAATTTTAACCATTGAAATGAAGGAAAATGAAAGTAAAAGAATTTGGAAAAATAAATCAAATGGAATTTGGTGGGGGGTGGAGGATAGTGTTTCATAGGCTTCTACAAATGACATACTAGACAAATAAACAGTCAGTATAATGGCATTATTGTCCACTAAAACTAGAACTTCAAAGACAATATTGTAACTGAATAACTGAAAAAAATTATATAT
>CAIGQW010054109.1:11901720-11912243 GCA_903798125.1 Danio choprae
AAATGTGTGTATTTTTTTTCTAACATTGCTATTTTTATTACAAAACATGGATGAGTATTCTGAGTATCTTTACTTTAAGTGGCCATAACGGTCAAAGTGACCTCATGCATTTCAGTGTCACTGCATTTCTACTTTTCCCCATGCCTTTGAATATGTGTGCCTCTGTTGCCTAGCAACTTTCTGCTAAACAATAACATAACTTTCTGATAGCAAAAACATAACTTTACTTTAGACTTGTCCTTCAAAATAAAAAATAAAAACATTTTCACTGAAGTAAAAAAAACTTTTCAGTCTCGCTTGTCAGACAGAGTGAGGTATACGCACCTCGAGATATACTCCTGCACATTTATAGTCTATATTATTAAGAAGATTTTTTTTACCCAATTTTTTAGGGGTAATGATTCACAATACATGACAACATACATTCAGATCTAAAATCTAAACTCTCAAAATGTTTGAATGAAAATATAATGTGACTGAAAATGAAATTCGCTCCAGTCTTATATGAATGGCCATTATGGCCATGCTAGTAGTTCTAGAATTCTGCTAGCTCATGTGTTAATGTTTTTTTCACTTCTCCATTTTTCTTTACTGTTTTCACACTTTGGTCTTGTACACGTTTTGTGGTATGTCTGTATCATCTAAAATTCTACATTTAATTTGTGTCATAATTTTACAGCCCTTTTCTGATGAGAAATACTTAAAGTGATTGTTACACTACAATTGTCAATCATTTACTCTCCCTTTTGCCATCTTGTAGGTCATTTTTCTATATTAAAACAAAAAGAAGACATTTTAGTGGTAATGACACAATTTTCATTTTTTGCAGACAGTTTGTTAAAAATAATTAGGTCCTTTTTGGATGTGATGTTGACCTACATGGATTGAATTTGCGATTCCCCTGTAGTTGAGTAAATCTAAACCAGTTTGATTTGAAAGCAAAGCGTTAATGTGTTAAGCATTAGTGTTAATGCAAATGCTAAAGCGTCTACAATAAACAATTACTTACACATTTACATAACATATAAATACCTTCCACACCGTGCTGGAAACTGGATATTTCAGTAAGGATCTGTCCGAAAAATGACTTTACCATCTCCTTATTGCGTGTTGCTTGGCACGACTCTGAGTTTGTATTTGTGTGGTGTACTTGTGGAATTTTGTGTGTTGTGAGTGTGTGGCAGTGTTATAATCTGGCGTTGTGTTTCCAGTCAGGATCGTTTGAGGACAACAGCAGTTTCTGTGTGTTCTGGACCCGAACTGACCCAACTGGCTCTGCGCATTACACATACGCACACATTCCCTTGGCTTGTGTGTGTGGAGGAAGTGTGTAGGACAGTTTGTCTCAAAGTCTCTGTCTGTTTTTATGGTTTTTTATGGGGCTGCTGATCGTTCTTGCATTATAGCCGTCAAAGCCAGTTTTGCAGGGCCTCTCCAAAGCGCGAGAACATTTGTACCGAGCTTTAGTATGTGCTGTTTCATGTGTTCCTGTGTTTTCTACATGGCCTCAATGCCAGGCCTGGCATTCCTGCTGTGTGAGTCTGTTTCTGTCTGTTGTCGTAGCTAATGAAGGTTTATGAAATCCTGACAGCATCTCTGTCCTGTCCGGCATACAGGCCTATTCTCGCTTTTGCTCTGTTTACTTGCATTTATGACCTACGTGTGCCTAAATGTCACAACGGTTACAAAGTCGAAGCGTATTGTGTCGTTAGTATTTATTGCGAAGGAGCCATAGTTACATGATGGTTGAAGAGGTGTCACCATAGCTACATGTTATTCAGTTACTTTAGCATGAGCAATGTATGTTACACAATAACCACCACTGACAGCATGGTATGGAATATGCTAATCTGTGGTTCTCCTCATTGACTTTGCTTTTTGTATGCGAGCTTAACGTGTGCTCACATTGGAAACTAGATAACCCAAAAATGAAAAATACCTCTTCATTCATTCACTGTAAAAATAAAAACAAATCAAATGAACTAAAAATTAAATCAAATGTCTAAAAAATTAGTTGAAACCTGATTAACTTATTAAAATAAGTTAAAGCAATATAAAAATATTTGTTGTCTTGACTTTTTGTTTTACAGTGTTCTTCCTCGTGTGGTTTTAAACATTTTTGAATTTCTTTTTTATGTTGAACACACAAAATACAGTATATTTTGTAGAATCCTGGCCCATCGACCTCCATAGTAGGAAACAATGGGTGCCAGCAACCAGCAATTTATGTATGAAATATGTTCTTTTGTGTTCAACAGAAGAAAGAAACTACTAATTGGTGATTAAATGATGAAAATTAGTATTACCCAGTTCAGTTAATGTCTGTGATAAGTGCGTCGCATGTACATACACCGGAAAAAAATGATTCATTTGATTTACCAAATTTTTTAGAAGGTAAGTGTTTATAGAAGGTAACAGTTTATAGACCATTTTGAGGGATGTAAACAATAACAATGGTCCTAATGTATTTCCTGTTTTAGATCTTTCATTTCCAAAGCTTCTGAGAATGCAGAATGCTCCATATTTTAATACTTTGTTTTTTTTTTAAACGACAGCCGTGATAACATAAGTTATGACTGAATCGCCTCGTTACAGTTCTGAAAAAGTTTTAAGAAAAGCAGGAACTGTTCATGGACCAATGATATCACCATATTGAAATGGTCTATATGGGCTAAATTTAAGCAAACACATTAAATTGAGTAATTTGTTTGTTTAAATTCAGCCCATATTAATTGTTTGCAGGCACTTATCTTAAAAAAATGTAGTAAATCCAATGAATTTTTTTTTCGGTGTACAAAACATGAATATAAAACATAGTGCTGCCTTTTTTTTTGTATTGTATTTTTTTTTAAAGGAGGTCAATACTTGGAATATAGTCTAATCACTTTTGATCACAGATAGCAGTTGTGCATGTTACTCTTCTCTAGTTTAGTCATGCTGCCTGTACCTCATGTTCCTTTATATGATAAACAGGCCATCACAACCAGGTCATCCTGAAGAAGAAGGACAGTCTTTCTCGTACACCTTGGCCTACATTCTTGTTAGTGCTTAGTGATGCTTTGGTTCTCTCAATCATTAACTCCGTACAACCTTAAAGGGCATCAGGATCGTACATATAGTGAGGCCAGAGTCAAAGTGTCAGTCATGCCGTCTTCACATGTCTGGCCCTAAAATATCCCAGGTGTTGTCAGATTTCCTAAGATGCTGTGTGGCATCGGATGAAATATTAACCCGAGCACCCAATTAAGACACATTTAACATTTTCTGAAAGTCTCTTATCTGCTTTATGCTATGTGCGCGTTGATAACAAGAGCCATATAGCGAGGCAAATGAAGAGTGGAGATGTGGCATGTGCACAGTCCAAAATTTCAACAAAACACACAGTGCGCACACACGGTTAATGATTTTGGAGACTTGTGAAAGCAAGGACTAAATTTATCTTGCAATGTGCTTTTTCAGAAGGGAAAAAAATGTTACGTTCACGTTTGACTTTCTGGTAAATAGTGTTATTTAATGAATTTCCTGGGAACTGCCAAATGGATTGTTGTTTTTGCTGTGGAATAAAAAATTCAAAAGGTAATTGTGACTTTTTACCTGAAAGCAGATTCTCTTCTCAGAATCATGAGTTAATGTCTCACAGTTCTGACAATTATAATCTTTGTCTGAATAAATGTTAGTTGCAAGGTAAACTGAATATTTCTTGGGGGAAAAGTAAGAATTTAGTCTCCCTGATGTTTTTTTGTGTGCATAATTTGCACTTCTGTCTGATTTGCAAATTTGTATCTGGCACTTTTGAATTCTAAGCCCCAATTGTACATATTTATTTCACACTTCTGGAAAAAATCAACAGTTGAGAGGTGGTAAGAGTTTTAAGGCAAACAAAGTTAGAGGAAAAACAACTCAATTGCAAGATGTATATTAGTATTTAATCTTGCTATATCTGTATCTCACAATATAAGGTTAACATCTTTACTATTTTCCATCAGAATTGCAAGTTTGCATCCACCTGCCATGCATGTTTTTACTTATGAACTCGCAAGAGCAGATTTTCATCTCTCATTTCTGAGAAAGAAGTTGTGAGGTTTAAACGTGAGAAAGTCTGAATTGTGTGACATACAATCAGAAGTTTGAGAAATAAAGTCAGAATTGTGAGAAATTCAGAACTGTGACGGGAAAAAATCTGACTTTAGAAACGTAGAAAAACAAGGCAGAAAACAGACTGAATTTTGAGATAAAGTGGCTTTTATCCATTCACATCTCGTGGCCACACAAATGTGGTCCAATTTTCATTTTTTTTTCTGAAGTTAACTTAACTGTAGTTTATTGAATGTAACGCAGAGCATTTCTCATAATATTAGTTAATGATGAGGACTATATTGTATAGAAAGTCTAATCAATCATGGCTACAGTTCACTTCACTAAGTCTACTTTATTATTTAACAGATTTTCTTCCACAGGCTGTTGGGGAAATTAGGCGTAATGCAGAATAATGAAACTTTTTTTCATGCACTCGACTGCACCGATATGTGAATGCTTGTTGAAAGTTCCACTTTCACCAGTGGAACTTAAGCCACACTGAACTGAACTAAACTGAACTGAACTAAACTCAAAAATGTGGACTTTAATTGAACTTGTTAAGCTGCTTTGACACAATCTACATTGTAAAAAGCGCTATATAAATAAACTTGAATTGAATTGTATAAAGTAAAACGTTTTTTTTTATTTATTTATTTTTTTACCATCATTAGTTTTTCATCATTAGTTTTGCTGAAATAAATACCACTTTGTTTTTCTTACATAATCACAGACATGTTTAACACAATTGATTTGGAGTACTACATTTAATTTATTTTTTGCATCATTGTTCAATTATTCATTTCACATATTATTCTATCTTTTAACTTCCGTCTCTTTTTGAAGACATCTGAATATTGACAAGCAGTCATTATCATCCCTGCGAAAGCCAAGAAAAACAACAACAAGAACGTCCATCTGCAGGTTACCTTCAAAAATATGCACATAAGTAGTGCCATGTTTATGGCCGACCGCCAGCTAAATCTTCACAAACGGGGATTGCAAATGTTTCACACGTTTGGAATAGATGAATAAATGAACAGCCCAATTTAGATAAATGCATCATTATGTGCTGAAGTGTTTTGAAATGCTTTTATTAGTGTGAGTTTTCAGTGCGCATTAGAGTCATTTGAGAACTTTCTCTTGAAGAGGTCACGGCGTGAGGGCGTGTACCGCAAAAAAACAAAACCCAAAACTGGTATTTCTGTAGCCGTATGAAGCTTCAGCATATTTTCCAGCAGAAAGATTGTGCATTCATACAGAGGAGGCCACAAAAGCTTTTTTTTTTTGCCTCAAAGTAGGAATTTCCTCATAACTTACTGAGTGAAAACAGGAAAAACGTGACATCACTCTCAGTGCTGAAGTGTGTTTATTTGCGTTTGCTCTGTTCCTGTTTGTACACATGGAGTGGTGATGACCTTTCGCATAGATCTCCGCTTTATTGCTGATCACTTTTATCATGACAGCGAGAGGGTTAATCTGGTGCTGTTATCGCGCGCACACATTTATTGTGACAATATTCTTATCACCTGATGCTTTTTAGCTGTTTGACTTGGCGTGTCAAGTTGACCTCTGACTCATTTCGGCAAGGCTGTTGTTCAGTGCGGCCTGTAATGATTTAATGTTTGTGTGTTTGCTGACCTTGCTCCTTTTTTTAAAGCGTACGATGTATATATCGAAACTGACATCTGTTTGTTTTCATTTGCATGGACTCTTACAACCACTCCAGTTTAGCCCCTTCCTCGGTGGTGTAGCACTGATAGCTAATTAATATTCCCCTCAATCTCGTACGCTCTTTATCAATGCGCATACATTAGTGATGCTTATATAAGGAACGCTGTTTTTTTCTCTTCCATTCACTTTATGATACCGGTCTCAAGGCTTTAATCAGAATGATTTACTGTTCTATTAGGGGATTGTTAATTATTTAACACTTGCTGCATGAAGAACGTCAGTTATGATTTGTGGCTTTGTTGTGTTGTCGGTCAGTCTTGAAGAAATCGAGAATTCCCTTTGTTTTGTTTGCTTTTTATGTGGATGTGTTTTATGGTGTGCTGAAAATACACCAACGGTCACACGTTTTATAATTAAAGAAGTAGTAAGATGTTTTGAAAGAAGTCTCTTATAGGCTGGATCTTTTGATTCGATCTAAAAATGCAGTAAAGCTGTGATCTTATTACAGTTTAAAAGAGCTGTTTTCTATTATAATGTCTTATAAGTTGTAAGTTATTCCTGGGATGTTAAAGCAGATTTTCAGCAGCCAGATTTTCAGGAAATCCTTTTGAAATTCTTCTAATATGCTGATTTGTTTCTTTTTTTTTTTTTTTTATCAATTTTTGTTGCTGCTCAATTATTAAATTAAATGTTTAGCTTTTTTTGTTTCACGAATGTTCAAAGCAGTTCTTGATGCTTAATCTTTTTGTTTTAATTTTCAAAGGTCCATAGAGAGCTCAAAAGAACAGCATTTATTCTTTGGTAACTTCATACATGTCTTAATGTTACTTTTTATGAAAGCTGAAAAAAAACTTGCTCCAAACATTGGAATGGTAGTGCATTATTGTATCCACTCAAATATAAAGATGCAATAAAAGCAGCTCATGCAGTCGGATGTTAAAATGGTCATGACCTAAAAACAATTCTGTATGCTTCTCTGACATTCTCTTACAATAGCAAACAATAAATGTAAAGTAATAGGCTATTTGTCCTGTTCTGACCGCCCTCATCAGGATGAACTTGAATTGAATTGTAGACTAGGAAGTGTGTTTAGACACACCATTATGTACTAAAGTGGCACATTCACAACCTGTTGTTTTGGCAGATGCTAACAAGGAAAGTTTCAGTTCTCACACTTAGAGGATGTTTCTACAGTACAGTGACCTCTTATACTGTATGTCAAAAGATCTAGGGAATTTTGAATTCTGAAATCATGCCCCCATTTAAAGGGATAGTTCACACAAAAATGATGTTTTCTCAGCATTTACTCGCCCTCAGGTGGTTCCAGAGCTTTATGACTATCTTTGTTCTGTTGAAAACAAAAGACGATATTTAGAAAAAAGCTGAAAGCATGTAACCTTTGACCTTCATAGTTTTTCTAGGTCTAGAAAATTAGAATTTTTGGTTTTGAGTGAACTATCCCTTTAAGATGTGTTTTTGTCAGTCCGACCACAAGTGGACAATGCTACATTTGAGCTTATTGAGCATTTGACCTTTTGACCTCTTTCCAGAGGTAGTCAAAAACACATTCAACTGGTTTGCTTTCATAATCGCTCATGTGGCTGAATGGGTTCGAGCAGCCACTGCCGACTGACCTCATTCTTAAACATTATGGGATGTGGGTTTGAAATGCACTAGCTAGACAGGATTTAAACTTTGCTGTCTGAAATCATAAGTGATTTAAAGCTGAAAAAATGTAGAAAGCGCAATGTTCTAGCAGTCCTGATTCTAATGTAAACCCACAGTGCTGTTTTGCTTCAAAAATTAATTACGTTTATATGTAAATTTTGTGAGCTTATTTTAAAATATATTAGATTGAAATATCACAAATGTCATGCGTCCACCTAAACATCCTAAAAGATGTTAAGAAAGTGGTTGAATATGGACAAAATTGTTGTGAAAATGTAGTCCTCTCCTACAATTTATTTATCTTAAAGGATAATTTACTCAAAAATGAATATTTACTCACCCTCACGTGGTTCCAAACCTTTATGAATTTCTTTATTTTGTTGAACACAAAAGAAGATATTTTGAAGAAAGCTGGAAACCTGGAACCATTGACTTCCATAGTAGGAAAAATATTTCCAAAAAAATGTTATGGAAGTCAATGGTTACAGGTTTTCAGCTTTCTTCAAAATATCTTCTTTTGTGTTCAACAAAAGAAACTCAAAGTATTGAAACCAGTAAAGGGTGAACAAATGACAGATTTTTGTTTTGTTTAGTTTTTTTGATTATTCTATCGCTATCACTTTATTACTACCTGTGTAAACAGGGCTTTATAATGACATCTCATGATAATATGCCTTATAATATGCTCAGCCTCGGTGAGCATATAAAACTTCATTCAAAAATATAAAACAATTGTATTCATTGCAGTCTTTTATATGTAATGTACATTTTAAACAGTCGTCTTCTAATCATCGCCATTAAATGCCCAGCTCTGTGTTTATGGCTGTGTCTCCTTTTTCCTCGTCTGCTAGTAATGGAGTCAGCTGTCAGTACGTCCACTCAAGTGCCAGATGAGTTCGACCGGAACGTTCCACGCATCTGTGGTGTGTGTGGAGACAAAGCTACTGGTTTTCACTTTAATGCCATGACCTGCGAGGGCTGCAAAGGTTTCTTCAGGTACACGCGCACACACTTTTTCTCATGCAATTTGGAATTCACACATTTGCACCGATGCTCATTAAGAAACACATTAACACGTATTAGGTGTAAGCAGTGTGTGATACTGCCAGTCTATTAATAGTGTGTGTGTGTGTGTGTGTGTGTGTTGTGTGTGTTCATTAGGCGCAGTATGAAGCGGAAGGCCAGTTTTACCTGTCCTTTTAATGGAAGCTGCACCATCACTAAAGATAACCGTCGCCACTGCCAGGCCTGCAGACTCAAGCGTTGCCTAGATATTGGCATGATGAAAGAGTGTGAGTTACTTGCCAACATTGACACATCTTGGAACACTGAACACAGGGAGCCAAGATATTTCTTTGTTATTTCACGTTATTATAGTATAGATTAGATTTAATCTGGAGTCTCAGTGGGTCATTTTAATTTGGTCTTACAGGGACAGTTCACCAAAAAAATGTATAATTTATTCGGCCTTTGCTTGTTCCAGAACTGTTGGACTTTCTTTCTTCTGTTGAACACAAAAGAAGATATTTTGAAGAACGCTGGGAACTGTAACCATTGAAATTCATAGTATTTGTTTTTTCTATTATGGAAGTCAATGGTTAAAGGTTTTCAGAATATGTTTTTAATAAACATGTTTCCTCAAAATATATATTTTAGCGTTTAACAGAATAAAGAAACGTATAATGGTGTGGAACCACTTAAGGGTGAGTAAAAAGTGAATATATTTTCATTTTTTTGTGAACTATCCCTACAGTTGATTAAAAAATCTAAGAGGGAGTAAATAAAAAACATTGTTCACCCAAAAATTGTAATATACTCGACCTCAAGTGGTTTCATACCTTTATGAGCTTCCTTTTTCTGTTGAACACAAAAGAAGATATTTTGAAGAGTGTTAGAAACCTGTAACCATTGACTTTCACAGTAGGAAAAACAAATACTATGGAAGTCAATGGCTACAGGTTTATAACATTTTTCAAAATAACTTATTTTGTGTTCAACAAATAAAAAAGAAACTCGAATGTGTTTGTGACAAGTGAAGGTTGAGTAAAAATGACATTTTTTTTTTTTTTTAATTTTGGGTGAACTATCCCTTTAATGGCAATTTTTCATTTTTGTGTGATGTGTCCTTCGGATCTGGTGTTTGTAAGTCCAAAACAAAAGTAAGGTGATCCTTTCACTAAAGGTAAATAAAGGCCACTAGCAAAGCGATACTTTGTATGAGGAAGTAGTCTTCCTCACACTGATCCTATGTGGCATTTTGTTTGCAAGTCATTTTGAAAGTGAAAGGTACTTTAAATGTGCATTTCTAAACATTCACTTCCCAGCAAGCATTTTTGTGTTTAATAAATGTCTAAACATAGACATCTCGGCTAAAACGAGGCTAAATTTGGGCCATCAGTGAAAATCTAATAGACATTTAACAATAGTCCAAAAATAAACTAGTCATCAAATAGACAGGAATGAATGACTACACTTGTGAATCTGTCTGTTTGATGACTAGTCTATTTTTGGACTATTGTTCCACGCCTATTAGGTTTTCTATGTTAAACACAAAATTGCTTGGTGGGTTGTTTTGAAGAGTTGTCAGTACAAGTATTGCACGTATGTTGTCAATTTAAAAAACAAACATCACACACAGAAAGATAAGATAAAATTAATAAAAGTTGTATAGAGGCAATATTTGATACTGATGTTTTATTGACCCCATCAATCATAATATAACAGTTATAAACTTTAATGTTGGGACTATGTGCTTAAGGTCGCAGTCTGATTAAAAATAAACTGCTTGTAGTGTTTGTTCTCATTTAGGACATGTTTTCAAATCACGAGATGCAGATTCATTTAGAGAGATTGAACATTTCTAATAAGAATAATTTGCAACTCCAGTAAGTTTAGCTTTAGTTTAGGATTTATATAATATTCTCTTGTTGTTCCTGCAATACTTGTTTCAGCAGCTTTTTATACAATCACTTGCTATTTTACAATTCCTTTGAAATTGTTTTCATTCTAACTGCTTGCGTCATTGAAAATGTACCACATTGACAATAGTTTGAACAGTATGTATATGTGTGTGTGTGTGTGTGTGTGTGTATGTATATGTATATGTG
>CAIGQW010054109.1:11912643-11928052 GCA_903798125.1 Danio choprae
ATATACACGCACACACACACACGCATCAATATTGCAGTGTGTGTATCTGTGATAGTCACATCACAGAATTAGATTATTTATTGAAGATTGAAAGATAAACATATTATTAAATAATTTTTTTTTTATTATTTATACGATGATGACCATGTTATTTTACAATTTATTGCTTAATTTCTGTACTTGAATACAGTTGACTTCTCAGAAAAGCACTGTTTATTTATTTATTACAAACAATTATTATTGTTTATGCAGATCCACTGCATAGAAAAAGACTTGATCACCCCAGTCAGTCTAAATTAATGACATTTTTTTCAAAGCGAGATATTCGAATTATCTGGTGGAATTATATTTATATCGTAATATATATCACAGCAAAATAAAATATTGCAATGTCAGATTTTTCCAATATCATTCAGCCCTAATATATATATATATATCACTCTTCAAGTAAATCAGACAGTAGGAATTGTTTTCCTTCTCATCACTCTCTCAGAGACTGAATATAAATCTATTGTTTGTTATAAGCAACTTATAACTTTACTATATAAATTATGATTAAATATGCTCAATGTAAAACTGGTGAACAGAAATGTACAGTTTTTGTATCTCATTTTTAGCTGTGATTAAATAGTTACATAGTGATGGTAATGACACTCTTCTGTGTTTTTTCTTCAGTTATATTGACAGATGAGGAGGTTCAGAGGAAGAAGGAGCTGATTCAAAGGAGGAAGGACGAGGAGGCGCACAGGGAGGCGCAGAAGCCCCGGCTCTCAGACGAGCAGCGCAACATCATCGACACGTTGGTGGACGCGCATCATAAAACATACGACGATTCCTACTCCGACTTCTCACGCTTCAGAGTAAACGCTCATCTCCTTTTCTGTCTTCTGTTCCTTTCATGTATAACATTCTCTCTCTTTCAGCCACTTTTAAGATCACAATCTTCTGTGGTCTTAATAAGTTTTGGGGCACTTAGGTTTTCATTAGATACAAAATATCAAGTGGCATTTGCAAACAAATGTTTCTCAGAGTGACCTTTTCTCAGCCAGTACATTTCTTTCTTGATTTGTTTTAAAATAAAAAACAGCTTGCAGATCTCTGAGGAACTTAGTATTAACATTTTGCTCTGACATTTGACAGCCATAAAGCATCTATATACCCTTTGGTTTAGTTTAGAATTGTTATGATCTGAAATCTAACAAAACCAAACCTTTTCTCCTTTTTTTCCTGACCACATGTTTACTGTATGTCACACAAATGCCATTGGTTTGATATTTTATGTCATTTAGACACATTATTTAATTGATTAAATTAGGAGTGTGTAATAAGTTTTGTTTTATATAATATCGTAGTTGCAAACGAACAAACAAAACACTTCTTGAGAGATCAGATTTGTTATCAGACGTGATGAAGCCTAATAGAATGCATTTCTAATGACCCAATTCATTATTTAACAAACAAATATCATCATTATTTTTTTTTTTAAATATGTACCTAATACAGTTCAGTTAAAAGGATAGTTCACACAAAAATCTAAAAAGTCATCATTTGCTTACCCTGTACTTGTTTCAAACCTATGCGAGTTTCTGTTGAACACAAAAGAAGATATTTTGAAAAAAAGCCGAAAACCTGTAACCACTGACTTCAATAGTAGGAAAAACAGATACTGTGGAAGTCAGTGGTTATGGGGTTTTCAGCTTTCTTCAGAATGTCCTCTTTTGGATGTTAACTTAAAAAAAAGAAACCATTTAAAATCATTTAAGGGTGAGTAAATAGTGATTTTTGGGTGAATTATCTCTTTAAGTAATATCCCAGAAGCAAGTGTCATTTTCCTACAACAATTCAACAAACAAACAAACATTACTGAGCGAGTTACATTTTAGACACAATACTGTGTGATTCTTTGTTTCTAAACAAAGCCAGAGCGTCTCAGGATCTCAGAGCAACGCTACAGTTTCCTTCCCTCATCAATGATCCATTCATGAAGAAAGCCACTTGCTTCTTTTCTAAATGAACCAGTGTTTTGAATGAATCGTTTGAATGATTCAATGAATGATCTGTGAGTTGCTCATTAGGACAGCGACTTTCTGTCACCTATTGGGCATTTTAAGTATTATATTTATTGATCCATGACCAGGCATAAACGCACGAAACTATCAGCACAAAATAAACATTCAGCAAAATAAAGTTTAATTACCGATATAAAATAAAATTTCAGATCTGTTTATTTTTGTCACTTTTTATATTTTCTATCAGACATCCAATTATCCCCCATGTGCTCATATTCTCATGTGTGTGTGTTTTGTCACAGCCTCCAGTCAGAGAGGGTCCAGTTACACGCAGTGCCAGTCGAGCCGCATCCCTCCATTCACTGTCAGATGCCTCATCGGACTCCTTCAGCCACTCTCCAGGTGACACACACACACACACACACACACACACACACACACACACACACACACTCATTCATGCGAAATGAATCACCTGTAAAGTTTATTCTGAGAAATGTTTTTCAGCCCAGTGTGAGGCGCGGGGAGGCATCTGTGTTTGTGTGTTAGGAGCTTGTGTGTTTTATGTGCACAGCAGGCTCTGTCCATCTCACCATGCCTGACGTCACAGGAGAGCCACACTAATGACAAACAGACCATTCACATGCATACACATACGCACACACACACACACATATACATATATATATATAGCTCGTCCTGGAAGCGACAAGTTGTTTGTTTGTGTAACCTTAAATACGACATCAATTATATACGTGGGGATTTTTATAGCATTATTCTGTATTTTATAAACATACCATTTTTTGTAATCTGAAATGGGCTGTAACTTCTATTTCAAAGTGACTTGTATAATCCAGTTACCGTCAAGTACAGCCACGTGTATTTGGATTCATGCCGAGGCATGCGAGTTGTTGTATGACACAGCGGGTAATTTCAGTTTTACTTTAATTTGTGTTGATGTGACGCTTATAATTGTAAATAGTGCATGCCACTCTTAATGTGTTTGTTTATGCATCTATTGTTCATTTTGCTTATGCCCTATTCAGCTTAAAGGTCCCATGAAGAGCTTTGAAATGTGCATTTTTTTATTGGATGTTTGACGTAAAATGAAGAGAGGGTGGGACATGGAGTAGCCCCTCCAATTTAAAAAAAAAAAGCAGCCAATAGCATTTTGTTTTCTCACAGCTCTGCCAGTAAGTGTGGTTGAGCTCAAGCACATCAAATAAAGATTTGATGAGAAACTGAGGTATGAGGGTTGATCCATTTAGGCGGAAGTGACAAACTGCAAGCTTTACATGTTTATATCGGTTTTATATCTACTAAACGCGAATTTGGTTATTGCTTTGTACCACCTTTGTCCCTGCATCCCAAATGACTTAAAATAATACAAAACGATATAACTAAACCAATGTCCACTGTACTGAGCGAGAGCCTTTCTCTTCCTGTTAAATTGAACAGTCGCATCATCGATGACGTAAGCATGCTCGGGCTTGGAAGGTAAAAAATGCAATGTGAGTGCAGGCCGTCGGGGGGACAAGCGCGCTTCGGCAAGGTTCAAGGTTACTGTGCCTAGTGTGAGTACACCCTTATAGATGTCCCTGAAGACTATCATACTGATACTAACATTTAAAAAACTTTATTTTAATTTCACCGTAGCCTTTATTGTAAGCATTCATAGAGAATTTAGTTACCAATAGCCTATTTTACGTCATTTCTCTACGAAATTATGCCATCTACACCAGTGCCATTTTTTCCCCTCAAAATTGCAATTGATGCAGCTTATAGTCACTTCAATTATCAAGAGAGCTTAGCTTTTTTTTTTAATTCAGATTTGTTTTCTGACTGCTGCTTATGGCGACAAAATGGTGAAAACTGAATAATACATCATTAAATTATCCCTACTGGTGTTGTATGAAAATGTGGCATTCTTTCACTCTGTAAAGTGTAAATAAGAGATTTATTCAGATGTGTTGACAGCCTTATTTATTGTAATGAAGGCATTTGTGAGAGTGCAGAACAGTGCGCTGACAGTCAGTGGGTTTGTGCGGAGCTGCGGCTCAAGCAGTTTCATCTAACTGTGTAAACATGCAGGAAAGACAACACTGATTTAATGCAAGCTCCGTATGATTTATTAATAAAAAGATCTATTTAAAAATAGCAATTCCAATATCAAGTGATATACTCCACAAGTGTGATTATTGTGCAGACAATGTACATGATGCATTTTAATGGCAGCAAATTAAATGTATACCCTTTCAGTATATATTTAAAATAATTTAATATAATAAATCCACTATCCTTATTTATAAATAATTTAGCTATGGACAAAAAAATTAGAGACCGCTTGAAAATTCTCAGTTTCTCTAGATTTAATGTGCTTGAGTAACATGTAAATGTCATTTTTTAATTCTGTAAACTAATGATTTTCCTTCACATTTTAAAGCTAATATGTCATTTAGAGACATTTGCATGCAATAAATAAAAAGACAACACAATACCAATGTTTTAACAAAGGAATTAAGAAATTAATGCATGTTGGAATAACCCTTCAATTAACTATTTCAAACATTTAATGAGTGTTTTTGGAAAATATTACCTTTTTTTCCAACCCAAAAGGTAAATGTTTACAAGATTATCTGGTTTGATTTCCTCAGGAACTTAAAAATAGTTTAAACCTTATCGACTGACACTCTCTGTACATTTCTCTGATTTAATACAAGCTGCGTGTGATTTATTAACAAAAAACCTAATTAAAAATGGTTTCATTATCAAGTGATATACTCCACAACTTTGATTATTGTGCAGACAGTGTACATTATGCATTTTAATGGCTATACTTTTCTTCAGTATATTTACTTAATAATTTAATATAATAAATCCACTATCCTTCTGTATTATATAAGTCTACTGTCAGAGGTTGGAATGGACACAAGAGGGAGATAACACTGGGCAAACAGGACACCGTTGTCAGCCCGGTATCTTGATATAGTCTGCCTGATGATTTTGATATTTGCCTGTGACTTTGCTTTTTTCCTTGGGCCTTCCAACGTTTCTATCAGCCCAGCACAAAATGTTTATTCAGTTTATTCCATTCAAGTACAGTCAATCAGAGATATCACATTTCTGGTGATTTGTTGGCATCTGTGTGGAGTGTAAATCCTTTAGTCAACATTCAGAAAGCGTTCAGAAAAAAACAACACTACTACTCGGTAAAGTACAATTCCTGAGGAAAACTACTCGGTCATTTGAGTGTTTGTAATTTGTTACTTTACACAACATGGATTGTTGGTAATGCGTCTCTTTGTGTCTGTCTTTGCACGTGTAGAGTCAGGCGATCGTAAGATGAATCTGAGTAATCTGCTGATGATGTACCAGGAGCAGGGCTTGAGCTCCAGTCCAGACTCAAAGGAGGAGGATGGCTCCAGTCTCTCCATGCTTCCTCATCTGGCCGACCTTGTTTCCTACAGCATTCAAAAAGTCATCGGCTTTGCTAAGATGATTCCTGGATTTAGGTAAAGTTTTCATTGTGTCCATGAGTGTGTCAAGGCAGTATTATAGAAGTTAAGACATTTTCGAGGAAATAAAGAGCTCATTTTAATTAAAATTGAAGAAGAAGGGATTTACTAAATTGCAATTTGAAGAGGTTCAACAGTCAAAAAAAGGAATGTGGAGCATATGTGTTGCAACAAAATAAAAGATGTTTCATTAATTATTTAATTTGAACTATGCATGTCTGTTACTTTATTTGTCAGTGGATCCGACATTGGTTGGTTTAACATAATCAAACTGAGTTCAATTTTACCATACCACACTAGAATACATGTACCAATTTTTTCAAAAACTTTACAAAATATTAAGGATAAAATACTGACTATAAACGTAAATTAGAGCTGTCTGGTTCAATACAGTGACTTCATTAAAGACATTTTGTGATGAACAAACCATTTGACATTTTACCTTGATATACAGACGCCCCCCAGTAATGTGTTATTCAGTGTAACTCTAGATTATAGCAACATTTCTGAAATCATAAATTTCATTATTTGAGCGAAAATCATTTGATGACATAATAAAACACTCTATTTAAGGATGACAAAGCAGCACCAATATAATAATAAATTGTGAATCGTTCATGTTGTTGCCGCTATCCTTCAAACCACTTGGTTTTACATTTTTGTCAGCAAGTCCAAGGTACAAAGGTCCAAAATGTGGAAAAATGATTTTAAAAACCTTTATTAACACGGCTATTCCATAAAACTGCACCTATGTATTTCAGCAAACACTTCATGTCTTCATCAGGGTAACAGAGTTCATGTGCGTCTCAGGATTACCCCTGAAGCACTTTTTGTTTGATTTTGGATTTTTATAATAAAATCTAGTTTGATAAGTTATTCTTTTATGTATTTAGACATTATATCATGTTGACATTATATATTTATTGATATATTGTACAGCTCTGGAAAGAATTAAGAGAACATTTGAACATTCTCAAATTACAGTAATGTGTAAAATGTCATTTTTCTTGTATTGTGCAAACTATCATTTTATTGATTTATCAACATTTATACTTGAATAAAAATTTAAATGTCATTTGGAGCTTTTTTGCATACAATAACTAGAAGAAAACATTCATTTTCTTTTCGGCTTAGTCCCTTTATTAATCAGGGGTCGCCACAGTGGAATGAACCACCAACTTATCCAGCATATGTTTTACGCAGCGGATGCCCTTCCAGCTGCAACCCATCACTGGGAAACACCCATTCGCTCACGTTCACACACATACACTACGGACAATTTAGCTTACCCAATTCACCTATACCGCATGCCTTTGGACTTGTGGGGAACCGAAGGAAACCCGCGCACATACATGGGGAGAACATGCAAACTCCACACAGAAATGCCAACGGACCCAGCCGAGGCTCGAACCAGCGACCTTCTTGCTGTGAGGCAACAGTGCTACCCACTGTGCCACCACACTGCCAACATAAAAAAACACAATAAAAATAAATAACAAGATAAAAAGATAATAAAATTAAATAAAAAAAAGTTGGTGGAATAACACTGATTTTCAATGACAACAAATAAAAACATTTGTTATTTGGACTGATTGTTCTCCATTTAACGATGCTTGTTTTTGGAAAGTTTCACCTTTTTTCAACCCAAAAGGTAAACAATAACAAGACTACAATCAGATTTGATTTCCTCGGGAACATAAAAATAGGTTTGACCTTCTAGACTGACACTCTGTCCATTTCTCAGTGCTTTTCCATGTATTTCCCAGCATCCACTGAATGTGTGTACATACATATGCATTATGGAGCGCGTGTTGCTGTGGGAACCATAGGAGTGTCATGTTGTCTGAACTGAAGACACCCACTCCTTCTACATCTGCCATTCACAGAGTCCAGCATGAGCCAAAGCTGACGCCTGTGTGTGTGTGTGTTTGTTTGTGTGTGTGTGTGTGTGTGTTGCAGAGAGCTGACGGCTGAAGATCAGATTGCTCTGCTGAAGTCCAGCGCTATAGAAGTGATCATGCTCCGATCCAACCAGTCCTTCAGTCTGGAGGACATGAGCTGGAGCTGTGGAGGACCTGACTTTAAGTACTGCGTCAATGACGTCACCAAAGGTACACATAAACTCAAGCTCAGACATGGTGTCGTATGTTGCCATGCAATGGTTGCGGTGTTATTACAGATGAGCTTCATTTAAAATAGCAGGAACTATAAATGTGTTAGAGGAATCTTTGATTTATTACAAATGTTATATTGGCAACTAACTGAAATGAAGTACTAAAATGACTGAAACCAAAATACATTGAAGCAAATTATAAATTAAGTAAAAATAATAAAATTAAGTTAATAAGATTACTGAAGTTTAAACTGAAAATATAAATAAATTCAAATTCAAAATAGAACAATAATAGTATATAGTGTATTAAAATAGACCTGAACAGATGTTATACGATTTGCTAGATGTATATTGACTAGATTGTTTTATTTTGGGTAAGTGATTTATGAAAGTGAATTGCAGATTGTACTTTTTATGCAATTATAGTTCAGACATTTTTTTTTTTTTTTTTTAAATGAAGTTTTTATTGGTCTCCTCTTAATATAGCATACAGTACCATACACAAATGCACGCTTATTCTTCACAGTTTAGAAAGTTTAGAGGAGAAAAAAATTAGGAAAAAAGTAACAAATGCATAAAGATAAATACTACAGAGCACGGCAGGGTAGACGCATTCATAGTTTATAGTGATATTCTCCCATATATCATCTTCCTTAAGATCGCCATTCATTTTGGACATCTGACAACGTTTCATATGACACAAATTCGGACACTTTGGAAAGTATATGTGTGTGTCTTTGTGTTGTATAACAAAATAAAAGTAATGTCTTTATAGCACAAACATATCACAGAAACGTGTATGAGAAATATTCATTTGCATGCATATTATTGTACATTTGGTTATTCGTAAGATTTCATGAGACATTGCCTTAAAGTCAAAACTGTTTATGTACAAATTAACATTAGAAATTAGCATATATGACTCAGATATAGTATAAAATTATGAAAGTGTTGTTTTTGTTTTATGAAGTTTACTGTGTTTCAAAGTGGTGATTAATTATTCAATTATAAATGAATAATGTGCAGCAATACTTGCAAGTATAACATTAATTTAGTGAATCTCTGTTAGTCATATGCCTAATGTCATCCTCCTGGCTGTGTGTCTGTGTGGTGCAGCTGGACACACTCTGGAGCTGCTGGAGCCTCTGGTGAAATTTCAGGTGGGCTTAAAAAAGCTCAACCTGCATGAAGAGGAACATGTGCTGCTCATGGCCATTTGCCTGCTGTCTCCAGGTCAGAGCACATACACACCAAACATTACACAGACTGACACTTGAAAAACTTAAATATCTTTTTAGATGTTTGACTAATTAAAAATCTTTTTTTTTTTTTGTCAGTATTGTCCATAGATTATAAATGCCAAATTTCCATTAAGCGGGTTAATAGTAGATTTATATACTATATTCATCAACGCAAAATGGTTGCTAAACTACAACTTGCTGTATCAGTGTTGTCCACCAGAGGGAGTCTGGAAAGACTGGTTAATTACGTTTTCAAAGAGACTTGTCTGTTGTACCATCTGTATCCACTTTGTGCAAGGTGTTTCTCAATGCCATATCAATTGTTAGTCAAGAATTTATCACAAAGTTGTAACATTTTAAATGTTAGGACGGCAGTGTCATTGGTAATTGGGTAAAAATAGAAACTTAATCCCTCACTGAAAATGCTTTATGGAATAGCATTTGATTTACATTGAATCAACACCATGTCAAGATTTTGACATCAATGTCATTTTGTTGTCTTTTTAACATCAATTGCCCAATGGCTTGTGCTTGGACCCTGATGATTGCCACTTTATTTTTTTGTCAGTTTACATTTTGAAATTCTTACCTTTTCTCTCAATTGTAAGCATATATTTCACAACTGCAGTTTAGAAACTCTGATAATCTTTTTTAAGATGATTCAAAAATTAAGCGTGTATCCTGGTCAGCATTTAGCACATACACACCAAACATTACAAAGACTGCAACTTTAAAATCATGCTTGTGTTTTCAGTTTGGACTCTCCTTAATATTTATTTGTGTGTCCACAGATCGGCCTGGGGTGCAGGATCACGTGCGAGTGGAAGCATTGCAGGACAAGGTATCTGAGGTTCTCCAGGCCTACATCCGTGCGCATCACCCGGGGGGGCGTCTGCTTTACGCTAAGATGATCCAGAAGCTGGCGGACCTCCGCAGCCTGAATGAAGAGCACTCCAAACAGTACCGCTCGCTCTCCTTCCAGCCCGAGCACAGCATGCAGCTCACGCCTCTGGTGCTGGAGGTGTTCGGCGGGCAGGTCACCTAGCAGATTCACCCCGGTCAGGAGAAGTGCTGCGGCTCAGACACACAGCGTGGAGTGGAGTGAATGTATGGACAATCACCTTAAAACACATACAGAGTTTCCAGGACGAAATTTGTGAGTGGTGTGTTTGTATGTGTGTGTGTACGTCATTTACAGATTAGGGAGTGCCATAGGTGTTTCAGTTAGTCTTTTTGTGTTTTAGAAGGACGTTCTTATGGAAGATCGTTTTTGCCATGGACTATAAAAGAGAAAAGATAGTAGTGAGTTTTTATTTCACAATTCTGAATTATTATTTTTTAAATTAAAAAGCAATTCTGAATTTTATCGAGCAATTTCTAGTTTATATCATATATATAATTCAGACTTCTCCTCTCAGTTTTCAATTTGGCTGATGAAAGTTATAAACTCATTGTAACTTTACGTTTGCAGTACAGGCTTTTTCCCTCAAAATTTAACAGTTACTTTGAATACAATTCTACTTCTCAGTTATCACAACAAAATGAACAAATAAAAAAAGTAATTGTAACTTTTAACCCCCCCCCCCCCCCCCCCCTTTTTTATTTTTAAAATAAGCAAAGATTTTTTTTCACTACTTTAATTGTTCCCCCTGCAGTTTAAAAGTTCTGATATAATAGGAACTACAGGTTTACAATATCTAACAACTCTGACTTTTCTAGCAATTTTGAGTTTATATGATGCTATCGCAGTTTATAAACTTACATTTCACAATTTGGACTTAGTTCCCCCCCAGAAAGTTAAATTGTGCAAAATGCTTCAAAATCAACAAATCAACTGTTATGTAAATTCTAACTTATTTCTCACAATTGCGATTTTTAAATCTTATCACAACTTTTCTGCTCTGAGTTGCAAAAAAAGTCTCTTTTTTTTTCATGGCAACAATAATCTTCCACGCATTCTTTCAAGAATGCAACATCTTCATGATGTTTTATTTTCACTGTGGCATCTAAATACAGTATAGTTTACTGTATCACCAATAGCCAACAGTATTACCCTGCATGTGTAGGATGAGTGTGTGAGTGCGCGGTCCTGTTCTAAACCTCTGCATGTTCCCCAAAGCGCTGTCCACTACTGCTGATGTCCTGTCTCTTCACCTCCTGCCTTTAAATGCACAGGGTTAAAATACTAATGCAAGCACACAGCTCTAACTCACCTCTCGCCTCGCCACTTAACCAATGAGACGGCAGCTCCGCCCCCTCTCCTCTGCCTCCAGAGCTCTGATAGGTCGCTGAGCAATGGCTGTCTTCTCTACTATTTGCCTGTGCTGTGATTGGCTGATTACCCGACGCCTCCGCAATTAGCGCTTGCCACACAGCTGACCTGTAAATAAGACTCCGTATCTATATTCTTACTTTTCCAATCAGTGTAAATAGAGTTTGATATTAGCACTTCTTGCGGCTTATGGTAGATTCTAGCAGAGGGAGACCCTGCAGCCCTGGCTGGTTATAGTAATCAGTATATAAAGGTAAAGGCTGTAAGCTAATTGTGCGCTTGCGCAAACATACAGGAAATTGGAAGCATGAAAACTGAGAGCTTTACTTCTGTTCTTTTTACATTGCAAAATCATGTGTTTGAATCATATAGGTTATGTATTTCTCGATGTTTGCATTCCAATTCTCTCTTTTTTTCCAACTTTTTTTATATGACAAAGTTGTACCCTTAGCCATCATGTTTGTTTTTCGTCATGACACATTATCATGAATTTATTTATTTATTTTTATGCTTTTGCATATTTTTATAGTACATTTCACATAAGCAAGAACTACAATGGCTCGGTCATATTTCAACATTTTCAAAAGAAAGAAAACATCTCAAATAATTGAATTTTACTTTCTATAATATGGTCATGTGATCATTTTTCTTATACACACTTAATTTCGAAGGGATACTTCAGACAAACATGAAAATTCTTTCTTTACTTGTCTCAAACCCTTATGAATTCCTTTCTTCTGTTGAACACAAAAGTAGATATTTCGAAGAAAGCTGGTAACCTGTAACTATTGACTTCCATGGTATTTTTTTCCTACTATGGAAGTAAATGGTTACAGGTTTTCAGCTTTCTTCATTACGTCTTCTTTTGTGTTCAACAGAATAAAGACATTTTGGAACCACTTGAGGGAAAGTAAATGTTGAGTAAATGTTCATTTTTGTTTGAACGACCCTTTTAAATAGTTTTTTTCTTCTTCATATTAAAGCAATTTGTCATGATTGTCAGATTTATATATTTCTATATAAGAATGAGTCCGTGAAAAAGTGAAATATGACCCTGTTATCTTCTTGACAGGTTTTGGGAGATTTAATTTTGGATTTGGATGACTTTACTGAGAAACAAGGCTCACTTTTTTTTACGATAACTCTAATAGCAACATGCTGGATAATTTATTATCTTAACACTTGTAATCTGTAACAACGGTTGTACATGCAACCATGGGGATTTTGATGTGTTGGCACAGGCAGGTTCTTCAAACCGGTCAAATTACAGCGTAACACACTCAGTGCATTGTTTTCTTATGCTGGTTGTTGTCTAAACCGTAGATAATACCATGTTCGCAATGGTATGTTTTTATTATTATTCTTGCATGTCTTTGGACACCATGTTGAATACCACACTAGCCACTGCCTTCATCGTGTTCTCTAAACCAAACACAACTGCCTTACCTTGCCACACTTACTCATTTTAATTGCTCTTTTTTACGCTTTTTATGTATCTACACTGTGTATATAATAACAATAATAGGCATTGGTGATATTAGCGAGACTGTTGTCAAGGGCTCCCTGAGTCACATTCGAGGGCTGAAACTAACAGAGCGCTTTCTCTCTGTTGCTTTATATATCTCCAGTTAATCACGTCTGATTTGTACGAATCATCTTCTTCTTCTCGGTCAGGGCTCAGGGTCATTAGGAGAACTTTTCTGTGGTATGAGAGTTAATCAGAGTTAATAAAGATTGTCTGTAGGTGTGAGTTTAGTGTCGGAACTGGGTCGACGATTTAATGATTATGTAAGCTGAATTGAACTACCTGGAAACTGCGTTCGCTTGGAAAGACGAGCGCGGCAAGTGTGTGTGTGTGTGTGTGTGTGTGTGTGTGTTTCTGTGCGTTGATGAAGCGAAGACGATGTATAGCATTTATACACCAAGTATATTCATATTTGATTGGGTGTCGCATATTCGCCCCGGTCTAGGTGTGTGTGTGTGTGTGAGAGAGAGAAAGAGAGAAGAGGAGAGAGAGAAGTTGATCGTTTTCTCAATACATTACTAATAAATAACGTAGTCAAGGCACTTAAGATTTAATGACATGGAAGGTTATATATATATATATATATATATATATATATATATATATATATATATATATATATATATATTTCTCTCTCTCTCTATGAGTATTACTTTGCAAATGTAAAAGATGAAAGTATTTTCTTGTAGACTAGTTTTGATATTCTGGTATCAGTGTACAGGTGGACGCACAGGGCTGAGGGGGGTGTGTGTGTGTGTGTGTGGGGGTAGGGAATTTAGGAAAGTACGATTGAATGCTAACCTCCTGCCAAGTGCAGGTGAATATACATATATATATATATTTTTTTTTCTCTCTCTCACGATCTTATTGCTCTCTTTCGACTGTCTATTTTATCGTCTTCATGCCTTCTCTCTGTACTAAGCTGCTCAGTACTATGCGGGATGAGGGTGTACACTCTATTGTAAAACTGGAAAACAATGAAAGCTTCCAGTCCTTGTAACCATTCACTTCTTTTTTCCCGTTCTGATGATTATTTCGTGACGAGCGAGTGAGAATATCCCTGCAGCACTTACCACCATAACTATAGATCCGACAAACCCGGGACAACATGTCAAGTTCAAACCGATATGCGTTACGCATGACGATGATGATGGCGAGACAGGAGAAAGACGAAGATGTTGGTCTCTTTTCCGAGTCCAAAATGTAACCATAACAAACTACCTCTCTGGGGAACAGACACATTTGATTTGTATTTTTTTATGATTCATGTTTGTATTTATTGCTGTGCAGTGGCTCACATGGACAACCCAGTACCTCATGTATGAATATCACTTAACAAAGACGCCTTAACAGCTGTTTTATCAGATTTTTGTTTTTCTTTTTAAACTGTTATTATCTGTGTGTACAGTATTTGTATCCTTAGCAGACAGACAACAAACATACAGGTTCACAAAGCTGAGAGCTGTTAAGGCGTGGTCACTTCCATAATTGACAGTGTTCAGTTGCTGCTGGGATTGGCTGGCCGTCCTCAGGCCCCGCCCCCCCTTCTTTATTCTGACTGCTCAGTTGGATTTTGCTGCTCCGCAAAAATAATTACACAACACCTGTCAGGGCACCACCTGCTCTTATTTTCTCTCAGTGGATGATCGTCTACTCTGCCAACCACACATGCTCAAAACCTCATCCATACCTCAGTCGAAAACACACATATATACGCTCTACTGTCAATACCTCATCCCAGGTCAATCCTAAAATGGAGTAGATGATCGAGTTGTCCACGCTAACGAGAAAAGGAGGAGGCGCGTGCTCTTTACCTCTCCTCTTCTGTCTGCGCACCGACGGACAGGAGATCAAAAGGACGTTTGTGGCGCTTAATGGCTCATAAATGCAGAAGTACTTCTGTCTCTGAGCAAATGGGCACCATAAAGAAAACTGTAATACAAATGCTAGCTGTTTACAGGCTAACGGTAGTATGCCTGCTCACCAGGACAAAACCAGTTGAATATGACCATTCATGAAACGGTTGAATATGCCTGTTGTTTTTTGCTTTAGTTTTTTTTTCTTTTTCATCATAAAGTATTGTAAATTCATGTTCCTGATTTCATGTAATATTGGTCAAATGTTTTACAAATCAATAAAAAATATAATAATAAACAATGGTTATATTTTGTTTTGTTTTTTTCTTTGTGTAGGGGGAATTAATCCAGCAAAATTACTGAATATACAGACAGTGAAATACTGTAATAAGGTCAGACACAAATTTTAAAAGATTTTTCTCTTGTACATTAGAATGATAGCAAAAAATGTATTAGCAAAAAATCACACTTTTTTTTAGAAAGGACATCAAAAAAATGTCCTCTAATGTGTGTATAATCAAATAATTTTATAATGTATCAATTGTGTGTGTATGTGTGTTATATCTAAATATCTGTATCAGTGTATCTAACTTCTTTGATAACTTTATTAGTGACAGTTCATGTATACGCTACAGCTTTATCAAATAAATATTACTAAATATTAAAAACTGTAAATAATTTTTAAAACAGAAAGTCATCAGAGGACACAGGCTTGACCTGACAGTTTGAGTTGCATACCAAGACATGCAGTACTGTAAATCTTAAATATAAATGATTGACTGGATTGGTTGCTCACATGATAAAATATGAATGCCTGAGATTCCTAATAGTTCATGGGAGACTCTCTCTCTCACACACACACACACACACACACACAC
>CAIGQW010054109.1:11928452-11948431 GCA_903798125.1 Danio choprae
CGTAGTGTATGAGTGTGAATGGGTGTGTATAGATGTTTCCCAGAGATGGGTTGCAGCTGGAAGGGCATCCGCTGCGTAAAACATATGCTGGATAAGTTGGCGGTTCATTCCGCTGTGGCGACCCCAGATTAATAAAGGGACTAAGCCGAAATGAAAATGAATGAATGAATGAATCAATCAAAATATGCTCTTCGTATAAGTAATCTTAAATGAATCTGTGTAATTGCAAAAACCTTTAATGCTTTTCTTTTTTTTCTTTCTCTCTTCTTTTTATTTTGTTTATGATGTTATTTTTCCATTGTTCTATATTGTACTGTACTTTTTAGCAATGTCACTTATTGATTGATATTGTATTTTATGTTTTATGTACTGTTATTGGGCAGCACGGTGGCGCAGTGGGTAGCACAATCGCCTCACAATTCGAGCCCCGGCTGGGTCAGTTGGCGTTTCTGTGTGGAGTTTGCATGTTCTTCCCGTGTACGTGTGGGTTTCCTCTGCGTAAAACATGCGTAAAACATATGCTGGATAAGTTGGCGAAAGAAAATGAATGAATGTATTGTTATTCAGCAATAAAAAACATAATAATGTGCTAATTATTTTGTTAACGTAAAAGTTTTTTCAGTTTTGATCAAAACTCATTTGTGCATCAAATGTAATATAGTTGGCCTGTGCTATATATTTTTAACTCACCAACAAGAAATAGTGAAACATTGAAGCAATTTTTAAGAAGAGGCAATGAAAAATCTGTAATTTTTGTCGCAGAAAGCATGAAAATGTCCAGCGAAACTCAGGGGGACTGTGACAAATTGACTGACGACCCACTTTCATTTCATGCTTGTGGCCACCAGATGGGGATGTTCGACGCGCTGAGGCAGTCAGCCTGAAAGTCTATGCTTTTGCTGCTCTCTTGCAGGCAGCATAAAACTTCCAATATCAGCTGTATTCTCAGTTGTTTCTTTAACTTTTCGGGTTTTGCAAAATCAGAACGCTGACAGCAGTTTAAAGACAGCAATGCTAAATCCACTGGAACCCCACACTGAACACAGCCACCAGGAACAGTCCCAATATATTTGAATAATTATAATGAATTTGTTTTGTTAAAAGCTTTATTTGAATTTTATTAGCATTTATTTTGGCTTAGCAAGCGTTCTTTATATATAAAAGTAGTCATTTTGCGAACTGCAAGATTGAAATTTTGCGTGGGAATAAATGGCTCACTAAACCTAGCCCACTTCTGCTGTTCAGCAAACATTTTCAGAAATTAGGCTTGATTGTTTTTTTATGTTTTCCCTCCTTTTCTAATTTATTGCTTTTAGCACACTACAGTAGGGGGGTTATGCACCTTTTCCCCATTGTACAATATCCAGTAGGCCTACGGCGATATGTACACGATTAATTACAGTAAAACGTGGAAGTTAATTATCAAATGTAAAATGTAATTTGTGGGGGGAAAATGCATTCAAAATCCATTCGACTCAGAATCTGAAGGGCCACATTCACAGCCATTCGCAAATACTCTCCAGTGGCCTCATGGGATAGTAAAGAGATTGTCAGATGTTTACTTCATCTTTTCACTAGACAAATGTTACATGAGTATGCATATTTTTTTGTGTACTCCTTTATATCAGAATCAGAATGGGTTTTATTGCCAAGTGTGCTTACACACACAAGGAATTTGTTTTTGCTACAGAAGCTTCCAGTGTACATCAAGTGACAACACGAAATAAATATGAAAAAGACGACAAACATTAAACAGAGATGCAATTAGTCAAAAAGCTCTGGATGTTGAATTGTATGTACAGATTTTTTATAAATATACAAGTTATAAGGTGCTGTGTACAGCTGCGTAGAAAAAGTATTGCACTGTAAATTGTTATAAGGTGCTTGCACGTTTATTGCACAGTAGGGGAATATTTAACTGTTCAGGAGGTAGATGGCCTGAGGAAAGAAACTTTTCCTGTGTCTGGCTGTTTTTGTGCTTGCTGCTCTGCAGCGATGACCAACTGTTACCGAATATTTGCTATTCATTTACATACTTTTTTTGCTTATACAATAGTATGTGATTTCAGATGTGCCATAGTATTTACAAAGTGGGAAAAAATACCATGACCTACTGTTTCCACCAAAATTCTGAAGTGTGGATCCAATGTACAGACAGTTTATATGTGTGAGGCCTGTGAATGGTAGTAAAGTAACCCAGCTAATGCTCATAGGTCATATCAACGTGGTGAATGTACTGTGAACAAATATCAACTATACTATATTCAATTTATCTAGAAAAGGCTTTTGACAGTTAAGTGAAGTTTCAAACCAAATGTAGCACATACCCAGATAAAATGTGATTTTGTACATACATCAGTTTAATGAGGTCACAGCTGCTTACACACTTTTCCCAATTATGAATACTGTGGAAATAGGCATATTTGGACACTTCAAATGGCTTTCAAATTGAGGAAATAAGCTTTTTGAAAGCAGCTACTGAACCAACATTGGCTGGATGCGAGTGGAATTGCTTGGATTGTTATTTGAGAGTTTGTTTTTAGTTGAGTGGTAGATCTCATCTTTGAGCACCTCTCAGATATCTAATACAGAGCAGACATGGGTTTTTTTTCCAGCAGCCTGAGAGCCTTCATCTCATTGTGGTGTGTGTGTATGTTTGTGAGAGAGAGAGAGAATCTGGAGAAAATGGAGTTTATCAGGGCTCACAGTCACAGGAGGATCGTTAGCAGAGCGTAGGTTGATTTTCGTTGGCTTGCAGGGAGCAGGAGATAAGATGAGCCTCCTTGTGCCACAGAGTAGATGATCTGTTGAACCCAGCAGGAGGAGGGAGGCAACGCTGAACCCAGGTCAGTGAAGTCATGTGATCACTTGTACAATTCACCTCAGGAAACTTTTCAAATGGTCTCCAAAACACAAGACAAGACTTTTCTTCATCTCTCCAGGCATTGCATGAGTCTTCACATAGGAGGCCTTGAAACTTCATTGGTGCTTCCTACTATTGTGAACTCTATGTTAAGCTTTATATTTGATATTTGAAGCATTGAATTGCATCATTTCTGAGGAGCAATATTAATGTCTAATTTTGAACTTTATCAATAGGAAATTGATTGTGGTAATTAAACATTTGGCAATCAGTTTCTTTATAGAGAATTATATTGAACTTTTTTTAATGCTTAGAGACAAAAAGTTCATATACCATACATTGCCGTTTTGGTGGCAACATGCAGCTGTACTGAGAACCTGTTACTGAACAGTAAAAATATGAAATATGAAATATGAATCGCTCAGTAAGCTGGAAAAATGATTAAACTTTCATTTTCAGCTAAAATACAAATTTATATATTAACATTTTGCATTAACAATTAATATAAAATCAAAAAGCAAGTTAGATAAAAAATATAATAAAATGAAATAAAATATATAAAGACAGCATACATCTTGCACCAGTACTGATGTACAGACTTGTCCAACCTGATATTTTATGAAATATGCAACGTCTGATACAGTGAAAGGTTTTGTTTAAATAAAATTTGACCTATAGAATCTGAATCTGGTTTAACCAAAGTATATACCAAAATATCATTATCTGCCCCAAATTGATAGAATATAATGCATTTTGGGCAAGCTGACCTAGAGTGTAGTTGGGTGTGTGTGTGCGTGTGTGTGTGTGTGTGCGTGCGTGCGTGCGTGCGTGCGTGCGTGCGTGCGTGTGTGTGTGTGTGTGTGTGTGTGTGTGTGTGTGTAAACATGGGCCTAAATCAGGGCGGGGTGCTGAATGTCTTTTAGATAAAGTTGTGTAAAAACTGAAAAATTAATGTCTGCCTTATCAACCCCTGTCCCCTCTCTATTTCTGTCTGGGTATTAATACAGCGGGTGTTGTCTTGGAAGTGTGCCCTGGCTGATAGAGGAGTTTCCTGGTGAACATCAACGTTCTGCCTACTGAGAATTTGCTTGGCTTTAATCTAAGTCTCCCTATCCAGGTGTCTGGTTAAAATGCAGCCTACACCGTCTTTTCTTGTCAAAAGCTAAGTTTGGAATGTGATGAAACACAGCGTTAAAAAAAGGAAAAGTTTCTGCTGAAGTGAAGTATAAGCATTTCAACTTTTTAACAGTTTAACTATTATCTTATTATAGACATATAGCGCAGGTCATGGTCCTTACCTGATCCTGATCCTTTCATCCCTCTTTTTTCCCCATATTGCTTGCTGTAAAGTCTATATTGTCCTGTCCTAGCAAAGGGAAAAAACAATCACATGGTAGCAACTCAATGCATTTAGACTTGTAGATCTGCTGAAGTACAAGAAGATTTTCAGAATGGAGAACAAAAATGATTAGATCTCTGTTCAGTAGAGCACATTCAGGATGTGTTGGAACTGGAGATTCACATTATGGATGTTCAACTGACAAATCTGCTGCCACTGTGTGATGCTTTCGTGTCATAATGGACCAAAATATATGTGGAATATTTCCAATACCTTGTTGAATCAAAACCACAACACCATTCCTATTGCTGCTGGTGTACATTATAAAGTGTCCAGTGAGTGTATATATAAAATACGGTACAGTCGGCCTTCGTGGGATTCAGCTTTAGACATTAGTATGGTTTTTGACGTCACTGGGTCATTACAAACCACCTCACGCCTACTTTACAAAACACTTCAAATCAATGTAGTTTTCACTACGTTTAAGCATTAAAAGAACACTCCACTCTTTTTGGAAACAGGCTCATTTTACAAGTCCCCTAGAGTTAAACAGATGAGTTGTGCCCTTTTTAAAGCCATTCATGCAATCTCCAGGTCTGGCGGGAGCAATTTTAGCTTAGCTTAGCATAAATTATTGAATTGGATTAGACCGTTAGCATCTCACATTTAAAGCAGGACTGTTCTGTAAATAGGAAAATTATCAAAACTAAATGCTAATGGTTTCCCAGTGATGGGTTGCAGCTGGAAGGGCATCCGCTGCGTAAAACATATGCTGGATAAGTTGGCGGTTCATTCCGCTGTGGCGACCCCAGATTAATAAAGGGACTAAGCCGAAATGAAAATGAATGAATGAATGATACATGCTAATGGTCTAATTCGATTCAATGATCTATGCTAAGCTAAGCTAAAAGAGCATGACCCAGAGATCGGGTGAATGGATTAAAAAATGGTAGGTGACTTGTAAAATGAGCCCCAAAAAAGTGAAGTGTTCCTTTAACATGTAGTTAAAAGATGGATTAAACTATAATTACGTATACACTGCAGCTACATCGTGAGAAATAGTACATATGTTTTCTTTTTAAACAGTCATGTTTTAATGTCACACCAATAAGGCCAATTTTATTCTTGGTAATGTAATCAAATCTTGTTTGTGTCACACTGTAATAGCTTTATAAGTAAAATGAGCTAATTAAATGTCAGTATGAAGCTATTAAACTAAATCGCCCACACACTGAGTGGAAACCCCGCTCTGCATCGTGTCTCCTCAGTTTGGCTCATGCATGAATGTCAGTGTGTCAGTGAAATGTCATTTACACACAAACACCCATAGATGCACACTTTCAGCCGATTGCTGTGGAATGTGGTGAGGTCAGTACAGGTGTTTACGAAATAGTATTTTTAAGGTAATGTGGGACTCTCAGCTTTTGCAACTTTTGCAAGTCAGTCGGAGGATGCATTTGCAGGTGGTTGTGCGAGTGGCCTGGGGTGGTTCTTATATGGGGCGGCCTGCTCGTGTGTGTTTCTGAGTAAAACCACATTGTCCTCCTCTCTGCTGTCTCAGCAAAGAGCCCAGGTATCTGCAGAGACAAAACTGGATAAAAAATACAGACAGAGAATGAGAAAGTGAGGTTAAAGTTTCCTGTAAAGCGGTAAGGCAGGTGCAAAACCAAACACAGACATTCACACAGGAACACTAAATGCATGCTGAGCTCCAGCGTATGAATAAGGGCCATTAAATAACAGCATGCAGAGCTTACTATACAGAGTTTTTTCTATATCTAAAACCGTCTGTCTGGTTTGTTTTTTCTTACTTCTTTTTATACTGCATCTTTTAGATTCTTATTGATATTATTTTAGTTTTTTAAGGTCACGGGCGATTATATAAGTATTTCACTGCATATCGTGCAGTGTATGCCTTTCTTTCTTTACACGAATGCATCTATTACATACAGGTGTTGGACAATGAAACTGAAACACTGGCCAATTAAGTGTTGGAGGTTTCACGGTTAAATTTGGCCAGCCTGTTTGCCAATCATCATTAATTGTACATTCCACCAGTAAAAGCAGAGTGTAAAGGTTTAATTAGAAGAGTAATAGCACAGTTTTGCTTAAAATATTGCAATACGTGTGTACAAATGTGAAGCATGTTTCTCTCAGTCCACCTTCACTGTCTTTTTCACATCCGAGAGAGTTATGGTGTGGAGAAGCCCCAAAGAAGCGTACCACCCAGACTGACGCATGTCAGAATGAAGCATAGAGGTTGGAACAGTGATGGTTTGGGCTGCAATATCATGGCATTCCCTAGCCCCAATACTTGTGCTAGATAGACACATCAATGCCAAGGACTACTGAACCATTCTAGAGGACCATATGCACCCAGTGGTTCAACCATTTTATCCTGAAGGCTGTGCCGTGAATCAGGATGATAATGCACTGGTGACAAAGTGGTTTGATGAACATGAAAGTGAAGCTAAACATCTCCAATGGCCTGCACAGTCACTAGATCTAAATATTATATAAACATATGTATATATTAGGTATAATATTTTGACAAACAACTTTATTCGCCAATATCTTTCCTTCCGTGTCAGGGTGCGCGTTTAGAAAGATCATTATGACATATTGGCAGTGAAATCAGCAGTGCCACACACTAGTGTCATATTATCTGTAGTAAATGCACTCCCTGACTGGAGGAGGAGTCGTTTTTAGGTGAACAAAATTATGAAAATATCTTTATATTTTATTACAGTTAAATCACTGATGACTGTTTTAACAATGTTTATGGTTCATTTTAGGGACATTGAACTTTTTGGGCTCTCTATGTAGGATGAGAGAGCTCAGATTTAATCTAAAACATCTTAATTTGTGTTCCGAAGATTAACGAAGATCACAGGGGATTGACATAAGGGTATTTAATAACATAATTTACATTTTTGGGTGAACTAACCCTTCAATTATACTCTTAACCAATACAATATCAGTCATTTTATGACCTGTGATTTTATAAAATGGATGGCAAATACAAGCATGCCCCCACAGAATTCATTTGTGAGTTTATATATATATATATATATATATATATATATTTCAAGATGACTTCTTAAATACATGACAAAAACTGACACGTGAAGACATTTCAATGAAACAGCAGAATTATGCATTGCATGAAGCACCCTGAGATCATCAGACCTTTGTGGGTTGAGTGTTTGGCTGAGCAAATGTCATCACTTCAGCAATCATCATCTGTGACATGTCCTCAATAAAACGAAACCAACATATTTATGTTGATGCTTAAAAAAAAGTAGTAGGTCATCCACCTGACATCTCACATATTTAACTGACTCTCTTCTCCACCCCTGAATAAACTTCTTTTATTTAACAATACAGTAAGGGTGGCACCAGATCATTTTGCGCGCCTTGCCTTCCTTATCTTTCAAATACACACTCTTCATTAATGTGACTGACCGCAAAACCATTGTCCAAGCTATACTGTGGCTAATGCAAACATTAAGATATCCTTGCATGCACAGCTCAGGGATTCCAAGTGAAATCACTAATAGATTTGTTGAAAGAAGCAAACAACTGTTGATGTAGTGAGAAGAGAGGAAGCTGAGCAGGAGGGGCTTCAGTCAGTAAATGTAGCTGTTCTGTATGTCACTCAGCCAAATCACACATTTGGAGTTCACAGTAGTGGAGCGCCAGTGTTTCTGCAGGTGCTTGCATTTCAGATTTCTGCTATTCCTTCTAGAGTGTGGACAGCTAGAGAGAACAAATGCATGTTTGGTTTGAGATTTTAGTTTTTGGTTTTGAGCACTTGATGGCCGGAAATACATATTAGAGGTGGAAAAGATATGCAGCCGTGACAGGTGAGTGATTAAACTTTATTTATTTTTTTTGTTTTGCGTAGGAACATAAGAGATATTTTTGTAGTATTGAAGTAGTTATGACATATGTAACTTTGGAGTGAACTTTTTCAGTAACTTTGAAGAAAGATGAGTATTTAGAGTAGTACTATATTCACAGATATTTTGAGTAGGTTTCTTGATTTCATTAGTATTATTGGTCAACACGACAAATGGAAATCTGTCTATAATCACCTAGCGTGCTAATTATTTTTAATCTCTGAGAAGGACAGTCACGTAATCTGTACTGTAGCCATCTTCCGTTTACATTTACTCATCGAGCAGACGCTTTTATCCAAAGCAACGCACAAATGAGGATAAATCAAGCCCTTTAAATCATCAGAGTTGCTTGTCATATAAATGACAAGTTTATTTTATTGTATTTTATATTTCACAGTTTACAAATACAGCAATTTGAGAGTATTTGGAGAACTTAGTGTAATACTTTATTTTCGCAGAACATTTTGAGTAAGATTTCTCGATTTTATTAATATTATTTATTACATTTCAGACAAAAATATGTCTATAATTGACCAGCTTGTCTTCAAAAGCTTGAAGCTCCACGGAGGAATTGAATCACCGGTACTGCAGAAGTTTTTATTTTATTTAATGCATCGGTCGCTTTACAAAGTGTTTAAGCCTTTTGTGTATATTTAACAAAAACCTTCAAGTGTGAGGTTTGCACTTTTTTATTCATCATTCAATATTTATGGATGTCAAAATAAAAGCTTTGAAGTTACAAGCATCACTCCAGCATTTCCGAAGGAAGACGTTTAGTGCTTTTCTCTTCTTGTTTTTTTTGAAGCTTTGACTTGGTCGTCTGCATGTTTCCCAAAAGCCATTTAAGCCACATATAGGTCATGCAAATTGTAGGATGAGAATAGCATACCGTACTTACATAAATCACCCCTAAATCAGACAAACAAATCTAATTTTAGCTGCAGGAAGTGGATGGGTTTCTTCAATGTGCGACTTAATAGAGCACTTCCTCGTCAGCTGGATGGTTACCATAGTGATCCAGCCCAGATTGAGTGCAGCATGGTTTCTGCGGTGGCATATAACTAAACGCTGATGATGTTTCGCTATGTGTAGGCTTCATATAAAAACAAATACAGAGGACACTGCAGACACGGAAAGCGATTTAGTGTGCTCTCGCTTTGGGTGAGCTGTGGTGAACTATTTTTAACTGTTTTCTTTTGTCTTTGGATATAAAGTAAGTGTCGCTTTGCTGAATGTATTGGAGTATCGGAGACTGAGGAGGGTTGTGGTGCTAATTAACACCTTTTTTTACTGCAGTCGTCTGCTGCAAATGAAATCATAAATCTAAATGGTGTAATGATTTACTTCACAGCTAACAAGATAAAACAATAGGCAAGAAATACATAGGCTTCTCATTAGTATGTGGAGACCTAAAAGTGCATTTAAAATGTGTCTGTCATAATTGAATCACTCTTCACTTGTTCCAAACCTCTTTGACTTTCTTCTGTTGAGAACAAAAGAAGATATTTAGAAGAAAGCTGGAAACCTGTAACTATTGACTTCCATAGTATTAGTTTTTTTCCTACTATGAATGTCAATGGTTACAGAATTTCAGCTTTCTTCAAAATATCATCTATTGTAGGAAACACACCGAAACACATACAAGTTTGGAACCATGTGAAAGAGTAAAAAGCAAGTAAATAAAAATATTTGGGTGAACTATCCCTTTAAGTCAGGGCAGACACATCCCACAGCATTTAATGTTTCAATGCACTGCAACAAATTTAAACTGAAATCTTCAGGGTTTCTCTTTTGCTTGTTCTCTTATATGAACTACAGATAGATTTACTTCTTATTCAAAATTAAGAAATTTAAAAAGTCATGTTTAACCCAAGTGTGAATGAGTGTGTATGGTTGTTTCCCAGTGATGGGTTGCAGCTGGAAGGGCATCCGCTGCGTAAAACATATGCTGGATAAGTTGGTGGTTCATTCCGCTGTGGCGACCCCAGATTAATAAAGGGACTAAGCCTAAAAGAAAATGAATGAATGAATGAATGTTTCTGTGTGGGGTTAAATGGGGTTTGAAAAGTATTCCTTTTGATTTTCCAGATATTTGTTCTTTAATCATTTTTAATCATTTATTTTGATTAATTTCTCAGAAAACAAGAGTTTTATCTTTTTTTCAACTGGAAAAACATATTTTTGTGTGCGGTGTGCTCGGAGGGTACAATAAAAAGTATTTCAAAATTCTAGTGATTGAAAGCAGAGAAATTAATCATTAAGCTTTTATGTTGTTGTTTTGTACATTAGTCTATTATTTTCTTTCTTATTACTGATTAATGTTTTTACTTAGTTTTAAAAAAGAACTTAATAAAATTATTTTAATCAGATACGGAAATATCAGTTTGGTGCGCTCTGCCGGCCTGTTCATAACTAATACACTGGTGTCATTCTCATCATTCAGATGTCTCACCATCAGCAGCACCAGACGCTGGAGAGAGGGAGAAGGAGCACACAAGAGGACAAACTGCCTTTGAGGAAAAAGAGCGAACAAAGTACTCTCGTGTTTTCTTGAAAGATTTCATTAATGTTAAAACAGCTGTCATAACATTATTTATCAATATGTGGCTCTTTTTGGATTCTCGGGAGCTAAAGAAATTAAAAATGTAAAACAGAAAAGGCGTTGAACTTGGGACCATTGTTTTTGTTTACATCCCTCAATATGGTCAATAGGTGACGCGGTGGCGCAGTGAGTAGCACAATCGCCTCACCGCAAGAAGGTCACTGGTTTGAGCCTCGGCTGGGTCAGTTGGCATTTCTGTGTGGAGTTTGCATGTTCTCCTCGTGTTCGCGTGGGTTTCCTCCGGGTGCTCCGGTTTCCCCCACAAGTCCAAAGACATGCGATATAGGTGAATTGGGTAAGCTAAATTGGCCGTAGTGTATGTGTGTGAATGAGTGTGTATGAATGTTTCCCAGTGATGGGTTGTGGCTGGAAGGGCATCCGCTGCGTAAAACATAAGCTGGATAAGTTGCCGGTTTATTCCGCTGTGGCGACCCCAGATTAATAAAGGGACTAAACCGAAAAGAAAATGAATGAATGAATGAATATGGTCTATAAAGAAAATAAAAAATACATTGACCAATTTAATCATCTAAGCATTTGTCTCCAAGCCTTGGTTCCTTTCTGACTCTTTGTTCTTTTATGGTGTTTTTAAATGTATTGTCCATCTGGACTCTGATTTGATGGTTTTTGCTCAGCAGGTGCTGGTTGCAGTCTCTCGGTGAGAAGAAAGCTGTATGAGTATATCTGCAATAAGCAGCACAGGTTAGTAACAATAGACCTGCAATTACTGCTCTGCAATGAGCTTTCCCATTGAATATACGCATTATATGAATATATCTATTTTTGTAAATGTAGATATTTGGGACCTGCGCTGTGATGCTTACACAAAGTCTCTTTTTAGATTCTAAATATGCATCACTTATTTTTTGAGCAATTTGCTTTGGTGGAATCTGGTTCTGTTGTAGCCAGCTTATTCATGGCAATTTACATTTGTTTAGTGTTGTTATTATTTTCAATACTTATTTTATGCATAATTGTATATTTTTTATAACACATTTTGTGTTTAGATTTGTCCGTCGGGTTTTAAAGAGGTGTGCATCACCATAGGGCATAAAAATAGGAAGTGTGTTTTGATGTCACAGTTTTTTGACCACACTTAATTTTTATTGTCCATTTATTAGTTTTCTAGAAATTAAAACTGAAATTAGAAATAGTTTTGAAACAAATCTTTATGCGTAACAAATGAAATTACTAAATTGAACATGTAATGGATGTGGAGTGCGTCAACCTGTTTCCATGGTGGAAAGGATAAAGCCGAATGGAGGAGGATGATCATCTACAGGATGATGGTCTTTAACTTTGCACAGATGGCCTTTTTTGAAGCATTTAACTTTTTAACCCTTTTCTCGCTAGTGAAGAGTTCCGTTTACAAAATCTGCCATGTAAATAGCGAATGCGCCATTGCGAGACTCTCAGACTCTATAAGGGCATTTGAGACAAAACTCTGATTGGGTTAATGCACGCTATGCCCAAAACACACCCATAATTCATTATAAGAATGACAACCCTTTTTGACTATGCACCTGGTGTACAGACTGTTTTTCTTTTCCTTAAAACAGCAAAAGTGGATTCTGACATGTCCTGGGTTAGACCATGTGCCTAGAACATCAAAATAAAGCCCTCGATTTTTAAGAACTTCTAATCTTTGATGCATATATGTGAACTGACAAATTCTGAACCACAAAACCATTCATAAAAGTCCATTTTTTTTTTTTTTTTATATTTATGAAAGCTGAATAAATAAGCTTTGCATTGATTTGTGGGTTCTTAGGACAGAACAGTATTTGGCTGAGATGCAACTATTGAGACAATGCATATTAATATTATAATGTTTTTGGGGGGGCATAAGACAAGAGACTTGCAAAAACCAATTTTCACTCATATATCCTGATGCACTGTTGGCTATTCCTACAAATATACATGAACAACGTAAGACTGGTTTTGTGCTCCAGGGTCACATATATGAAGCTTATACTGAGTTTAATTTCGATTTTAAATTGGAGTATTTCCGTTGCTGGTGTTGTTCAGGACATCTGGAGGTCAGGAAAAACAGCAGCGTGAATTAGCCGGACAGGAGGAGGACAATCCATTAAGAAGAACAGGTGACGCATCTGCACATCGACTCAAACTTCTTGTTCAAACTCTGTTACTTTACCTGCCCGAAAATTAGTTGACGAATGGCCAATCTTAATGTTTATAATGTAATCATGAAAACGTGTGTGTGAAGCTTCTGAGCCCATCCTGAAGCTGCGATCAAAGAGAAGTATGACGGGGAGGCAGAATCCACTGCAGCGTAAAACCAGCGCGCCCCCTGCTGTCGGTGCTCCGGAACCCATGGGTGTGAATTCACTTCATTCTTCCATAAAGTCATGTTTTTTTCTATATTCTAAACTAAAAAACTGAGATAAAAAGTGATTTATGAGTAATTGTGTAATTTTGCTCGTGATATTTTTATTTCATAGCGGTTTCTGCCAGATCTGCTACAGTTTCATCACTAGATAAACATATGAATCGCCAAGAGCTGATTCAAACCACAACCTACAGTGCATCATCAGACAAGGTGTGTTACTGTTACCGCTTCTAAGATAATTAAGCGTTATTCATTGGCAATGTTGGGGAAAAAAGCCATTCATTACAAACTTAAGTCACTTAAAAAAACAATTAAATGTTACTTAGCTACCTTTTAATGAAAAGTATATGTATTTTTGTATGTATGTAAATATGTTTGTCTTTTTTTTATCATTTTTTTATTTTTAGGCTTTTATTTTTAGTCTTTAGTGTCACATGATGCTTCAGAAATGATCTAATACACCGATGTGATTCAAGAAAACATGTTCTTAGTAATATTAACAGTTTGTGCTGCTTAAAATATTTTAAAGCTGTTATTCTTTACTAAATAGAATGTTTGACACTGGGTTATTATAGGTAAAAAATTCAACTTTATTTCAATCATAGATGCCCTATTTCTTATTTTCATTTAGTTTAATTCACTACAGAGAAAAATATCATGTCATTATAAATGTCTTTACTGAGACTTTTAATCAATATGATCCATATTTCCTGAAAAAAAAAATGGTAACATAAGTAGGTAATACTACTGCTTATTTCTTCAGGAAGAGACTCCTCTACACATTGGCATTCAGAACCCCGTCTTCTGGCCTGCATATGCTGCCACTGCTTTACAGCCGCAGGTCTTCACTTTATATCCACATATTTTCACAGGTAATGCATACATCCACATTTTGAGAGCATAATATCTGTGTAAATGAGATAAGGTGAAGGTAATTTGCATTTAATCTCTGTCACAGTTACTGGGCAGCAGTGGCCGCCGATGCCTCATAGACCTTTAATCAAAACCCAGTCAGCACCTTCTCATATACAGCAATACACACATATACACACTCCGGGTTATACACTGGTACAACCCTTGTACCAACAACAGTGGCCACAAGAGACATTCCAGCAGCACACCCTTCCAGAAAAGGTAAGAAAGTGAACAAGTGAACTTGAAAAATCTTGAGAAAAATTAAAATTCTATCGTCATTCATACTCACCGTCATGCATACTCACCTATTCCAAACCTGTTTGACTTTCTTTCTTCTGTTGAACACAAAAGAAGATGTTTTGAAGAAAGCTGGAAACCTGTAGCCATTGACTTTCATAGCATTCGTTTTCCTGCTAGATGTCAATGGTTACAGGTTTTCAGCTTTCTTCAAAATATTTTCTTTTGTGTTCAACAGAAGAAAGAAAGTCAAACCGGTTTGAGTAAATAGTGAGTAGTTTGTATAGTGCGTACATTTTCATTTTGGGGTGAACCGTCACTTTAACTTCTGTTTAAGTAACCTGCCGGTGAGCCCCCTCACCCCTTCGTTACTGTTACTAACTCGGACAACCAAATAGAGTTGCTAACCATCTTCACATGGACGCTGTCAGTGTGAAAAAACAAGATGTTTTCAGGGTTTCCAAGGGTCATGGAATTTCTGGGTAATCATGAAATTGAATAGGTCTGTTCCAGACTTTGATAGTCAGAGAAGTTTATCTATATACATTTTAGTTATTTAAATCATGGCATATCAGCAAATTTCTTGTTGTTGTTTTTAAATTTTACATTCCATTTATCCAAATGTAGCTGTTTTACCATGTTTTTTTACCCTTGTAGTTATAATTAGGCTATTTCTCAGTGCTATTTTTTTCCTGCTTGTCAACCAAGTTCGTTACTAAGTTTTACTTAAGTAAGGTGAACATGCCAGGAAAGTGTAAATTTCAAGAGATTTGGCTACAAAATGATCAATTCAAATCATGGATGTTAAAAGTAGAAGCTGAAATCCTGTGGTGCCTGAAGCTTACTGTGTCCCACTGGTCATACAAGTCAGAAAGTGGTGTGTAGCTATAATGTTGGCTGGCTAGTTATGGTTTGAAAAGTAGCCAAAATGTAGCTTATGTTAGGTAGCTTAGGCGGTCACTGACAGAACTGAATATGTAGCTAATTAGGTTGTGAGCTAATTACTGTAAATTCCTTACATTTGTTTTTACCATCAGTTCTTTATAGGTCATGTAAATTCAGCTTTTTAGTTAGTGAAAGTCAAGAAATTTGACAATTGGTTTAGAAGGGGCCATCAAGGTCACAGATGAAAACATCCATGATGATATTGTTAATGTACTGCAAGCAAAGAATAAATTATTTTACATTTAACGCACTTTGTTAGTGGCAATTAACTTTAGCTAATGTTAGCATGAGCTAACTAATGTTATACCTACCTATCTAATTTACGTGAGACAGAGGCTATTACAGCTACATAAGGATTGAGTTAAATAACTAGGTGATTTTAGCAAAGTTACAAGTACCCAGACATGTACTTTTACCATTTTTGTAGCATAAACACCATCAATCCAATAGGAGCTTCAGATTTTCCAGAGTTTCTCTATGGTTCTGAAACCTAAAGATGTCAGAGTTCTGCTCATCGTGCAACTGCCATTGGCTCATCTGCACTTGAGGGGAGGGGCGTATCCTTAGGTCAAACTGAATGTATGAATAGATGAAGGTATTTATAAAATATTCATCATATTTCTTAGGTTTCAGTTCGCCCAGCGCGGGCTGAGTCTCCTGGAGATCTGGGAAGGTTCAGAAAGAGAGCAAGTGAGGAAGTATGTATTTCATCTCAATCACCACTCGAAAGCTGTAATCGACTGGGGGTTCAGCAGAGAGAAAACTTGGAATGGAGACACAAAATATTTCACCAGCAGGTTTCACGTGTGCGTTCCTCTCCAGACACCTTTGACACACATCTGTCTTCACATTCAGCCTCAGCTCTGGTCATGAGAAAGCCAAGCTACACCACAGGTTGGAAAAGGATGTCAAAACATTTACTTGATGATGAGAAAGTGTCTTGAGAATAATTAGTTTGGGATGATTAAAATAATATTTCTCATACAGTAATTTACAGTGTTGATCAGAATTAGGGCCTCACAGTGGCGCAGTGGGTAGCACGTTCGCCTCACAGCAAGAAGGTCGCTGGTCGCTGGTTCGAGCCTCGCCAGTTGGCGTTTCTGTGTGGAGTTTGCATGTTCTCCCTGTGTTGGCGTGGGTTTCCTCCGGGTGCTCCGGTTTCCCCCACAAGTCCAAAGACATGCGGTACAGGTGAATTGGGTAAGCTAAATTGTCCGTAGTGTATGAGTGTGAATGGGTGTGTATGGATGTTTCCCAGAGATGGGTTGCAGCTGGAAGGGCATCCGCTGCGTAGAACATATGCTGGATAAGTTGGCGGTTCATTCCGCTGTGGCGACCCCAGATTAATAAAGGGACTAAGCCGAAATGAAAATGAATGATCAGAATTAGAGAACAATTTATGAAAACTCGATTTTTTTCACAAATAAAGTAAACTTCCTTGTTTCAAATGTGAAAGTATGTAAAGATGCGTTATTCTAGAAGTCACAGATTTTAAGTGACCAACTTCTCTTGCTATGGCTGAAAGGCTCATCCCTCTGGAAGGGAAAGTTCAATGTTTTGCCAGATAAGGAATTCACCACTAGGTGCAAGATTAATACCATTAGCTGAGAGGTAGATCAAATGGAGTCCTTTTTTAAATATCATATTGAAGTTTTCTATTTTATGCTTCAGAATAAACTCTTGAAAACTCTTGTAACTCCTGAAAAATGCCCAAAACTGCTCTTTTTCTCCTGTTAGGATCATTTCAATAGCACTAAGCAGTGACATTGAAATTAAGAAAATTGCAGGTTGTCTTCTGATTTTGATCACCAGTGTAATATAAATATATAATTTAAAACAAAACAAATTCAAATAAAATCACTTCATTATCCTTCAGAGTGCTTTTTTCTACATGAAAGGTTAGAGCAGAGATTAAAGTCCCATAATGCAAAACATTATGAAAGCTTTTTTTGAGCAACATTCAATATTGTTTCATTCCAAAACAAATAATATTATCGAACTGATATGTTGAGTGAACGGTTCAATAACTGATGTTTCAGATTCAGTTTTAGGCTTTATTAGGCGTACTACATATTAATATTACTACAAATTTTAATTGCAAATAAAATTAAATAAAATTAGTGTATAAAGAAAATAAAAGTAATTACACCACTGAAGCACAGACTGGCAATCTGCCTGAAACATTCGACCATGGATTGATCAAATGTTAGAAAAATTGAGATGTCCTGTTGTTGTTGATTGGAATCAGGAGCTAACTCTTATACTAAATGTTATATTGTAGGGTTGGTGTATGACTCTCAGATGATGAAGCATAGGTGTGACTGTAGAGATAGCAGCTGTGGTCTTCATGAAGCTGACCGAGTTACAAGTATCTGGTCAAGATTGCAAGAGTGCGGCCTCAGGAGTCAGTGTAAGGTAAACATCACAGAAGCACTCATATAGGCTAAAAGAGTTTACTGCAGTTATATTCACATATGTGCTTGTGCTTTAGCTGCTTAAAGGCAGGTCAGCCACTGTCGAGGAACTACTCTCAGTCCATTCAGAGGAACTTGTTTGTTTTTACACTGGACCAGAACCATATCAAAGTCAGACGGATATTGGTACGATGTGGAAGAAACCCAGCAATACAACAGCACTGAAGATGGCTGTTGGCAGCGTGACGGAGCTGGCGCTGTGTGTGGCCAGAGGAGAACTGATGGTGAGATTACTATAGTTGAACATTCGTTCCTCTGTTAATACAAACAAACATCTTACTCCTTGTTTTTCTCTGGTTCATTTTCAGAATGGCTTTGCTGTGGTCACACCTCCAGGACACCATGCATCACGTTCTCAAAAACTGTGAGTTGACACCAAATCATTACACGCAATTCCAGAAAGACTTTATAGATGATGATGATGAAGATGAAGATGTCTACTGTATGAGAACTGAAATCACCAGATGGCCTTAAACAATCATGAAATTCCCTACAGAATGTTACGTTTTCACACACACATGGCGAAATAGCATGTAAACGGATTAATCTTTCACATTGTAAAACTCACTACTCTTGAGTACTTTTAAAAGGGCTACTTTTTTCTCATACTTACAGTAATATTTACGACAGATACTTTGACTCTACTTGCACTACATTTTTTGGGCAAGTAATGGTACTTTCACTTGAGTATGGTTTTTCAGTAGTTTTTCCACCACTGCACTTAACATAAATGCAGACAAATACAACTTTGTCAGTCAACACAGTAAAGTAAAAACAGGATGCGCAACAGAAAATTGCATATATTTAAATGAACTTTTACTTAATTTAATATACTCAGTAGTAAAAAAAAAAAAAAAAAAAAAAGGTAGGTTTCTTCATGTTGAACACAAAACATGATTGTAATGATTTTTAACGCCCACCTGGCCGCCGGGAAGAAGGAGGCGGAGAACCGACGAATCTTAAAAAAAGATATTCATTAATAAAAGGGACGGCAGCTCTTCACGGAGACTGCCGTCTAAACCAAAACAAACAAAACAACTGTCCAGGCCTGGACCTCTCTTAGCCTCCTCTGCCATCGTTCCTGCTCTTATAATCCAGAGCTCCTTCAGTGGGATTCGAGGCCGGTGTGCGCTGCAGGTGTATTCACTTACGCTGCCCCCTCACCACAATGATATTCTGAAGAGTGTTGGAAACCAGCAGCCATTGAAATTCAAAGTACTATAAATACTATGGAAGTCAAAGGCTGTTTTTTTTCCCCACATTCTTCAACATATCTTTGTTTGTGTTTGTTCAACAGTAGAAAGAAACTCAAACAGGTTTGGAACAAGTGGAGGATGAATAAATCATGACATAATGTTAATTTTGGGGTAAACTGTCTCTTAAAGTAATGTAAAATAAGTGTGAGATGTCCCTAGAATGTGTATGTGAAATTTCAGCTCAACATACCACACTAATAAAGTTTTATAACTCTTTAAATCTGCCCTTTGAAGGCTTTGAAAATATTACAAGAAGTGGCTCAGAAGAAGGCAATCTATAGAGAATACAGTGTTCATTCGTGCATCTCAAAACTCCACATTTATAATGCCTCAGTCACTGACATTATCTCTTCAGCAGATACGGTGTGAAAATTCTAATGGGGGATGGCTGCTTCTCACTCAGGGCTGTCTATGCTAATGAGGAAGTGATTGTCACTTTGATTGACATTCTCAATTTGACATGTACAAATTGAGAATGTCAATCAAAGTGTTTTTGCAGACTGTTTTTATGAAGTGTGATTATAAAAATATAATCCATTAATTTTTCCTATTAGAGGCTGCTTATATTCACACACTGTTGCCACACAACAGTGCTTAAACCACTTATAAAAGGAATTTTTGCATAATAGGTCACCTTTAATTAGCACAAACATTAAAATGTTTTCTTTACTTTGATAATAACAGGAATAAGTGTTTGTAGCACTAAATCAGCATACGAGAACGGCTGCTAAAACGTTGAACGTTTTATTATGTCATTGCAAAAATCGATGAGTAAATGTAGTCTTGATAAGGCAAAGAAAAGTCTTTATGAAAAATATGAAAAAGTATCTCCAAATCTCTGGACTCTTGTGTAAATAATTAGATATTGCTGTATATTACTATATACTTTTTTGAATAATGTGTTTTTTAATGATATCATTGTATTTTGTAAAGTGTCACTGTCAAAACTGGATTAATTCCTCTCATTCTGTGTTTCAGTGGCTCCAGTGTTTTTAATTGTGTGGCCATTGCTGCTAAACAGCTTCAGGAACAACTGAAGGTTGAAAAGATCCTTATTGTAGATTGGGTAAGAAACGAACACACTCATGCTCTAACT
>CAIGQW010054109.1:11948531-11978437 GCA_903798125.1 Danio choprae
TTTCACTCTTACTGAAAAGTATTGACGATAAAACATGTTTTAAGATTTTTTTTTTTAAAAGTGTAATTTGTAGGTATCTTATAAACCATTTTTATGAAATTCTGGCGACACAGAAGCTATGCATTTTACCGTATGAAATAATTTTTTTACGATATGAAAGTGATTTTTAAACTGTAATCACTGCTCTTTTCCCAGGATGTTCATCATGGCAGTGGAACTGAGACGATATTCTACACAGATCCCAGTGTCCTCTATATTTCTCTGCATCGCTATGATGATGGTTTATTTTTCAGGGGAACAGGAGATCCCACCAGGGTTAGTTCTGTCACTTTATTGAGCATGTTGCATTATAAACAAGCTACAGCACGTCTCTCAGATAAAACATCCACTGAAAGACAGAGAAAATATACAAACTGTATTGTAAATTAATCATGTAAACATTTGCATATTGCTGAAATAGATTAATAGATAAATAGATTTTACACATTTGCATGAGTAAATAAACAGTGTTCTCAAAAATCTGTGGAAATCTCTGAGGTTTTTTTTTGTTTGGGCCTTGCTATGTCTGCTTGTAAATATAATCTATAAGCATGTGTTACAGGTAGGATGTGATGCAGGAGAAGGCTATAATGTAAACGTGGCCTGGTCGGGAGGACTGACACCTCCAATGGGAGATGCTGAATACCTTGCTGCATTCAGGTACAGTTCAGCTGTCTTCTTACTATTCTTACTACTGTTAGTGTCTTTTAGTCCCACAAAAATGTGCTATTTTGTCCAGGTTTTTTTTTTTTTGACATTTTTTCCATCACTTACACGTCATTTTTTATGTAGGCAGCCTATGTGTATTTTCATAATTTAAGTCAAATGTTCTCTCTCTTTACAGAACGGTAGTCATGCCAATTGCTCATGAGTTTTCCCCCAATGTGGTCCTGGTTTCAGCTGGTTTTGATGCTGCCGACGGTCATCCAGTCGCTCTGGGAGGATACAGAGTCTCAGCTAAATGTATGTGTCAGAAACAAAGTCTCCACAAAGTTTGTGCAAAATATCAAAAAGTATAGCTAAATGGAATAGAAGTATTTTGTTTTCCAATTTAGCCTTTTTAATGCAAATTTTTATTTACTTTTTTAATACTGATTCGAGTGGGTTTTTTTGGTGGCACGGTGGCTCAGTGGTTAGCACTGTCGCCTCACAGCAAGAAGATCACTGGTTCGAGTCATGGCTGGGCCAGTTAGCATTTCCGTGTGGAGTTTGCATGTTCTCCACATGTTTGTGTGGGTTTCCTCCGGATGCTTCGGTTTCCCCCACAGTCCAAAGACATGCACTATATAGGTGAATTAAATAAACTAAATTGGCCGTAGTGTATGAGTGTGTGTGAATGAGAGAGTGTATGGGTGTTTCCCAGTACAGAGTTGCGGCTGGAATGGCATCAGCTGCATGAAACATATGCCAGAATAGTTGGCGGTTCATTGCACTGTGGCGACACCTGATAAATAAGGGACTAAGCTGAAGGAAAATTAATGAAAATCTTTTTTCATAATCAACATTTCTCTTGGCTCATTAGCTCATTATGTTTTGAAAGAGCAAATGTTTATACAATCAGCCTGAGCGCATTTCTGTTTGTCTGCATTTTTCTTGTTTCATTGGATTCCCCTTTAGAAAAAGTGTGCTTTAAAAATGGGAAGCTGAAGAGCTAATAATGACTGTGCATTTTTGAAAGGTTATGGCCACACTAGTCATGATTTAGCCAATGTCAGCTACCATGAATGTGTCAAGTCATTAAAACTCTTAATATGACAGATATTAAACTTACAATGCCTTCATGACTTGTAGTGACAGATGTCTTTCTGTACTGCACTCAATATGATGTGTGTCACTAAATCTGGAAACGATCATTTATAGGTTTTGGTTTTGTGTGATACATCTCAGGTTTTGGATGGTTGACGCAGAAGTTAATGGAGCTTGCTGAAGGTCGAGTGGTGCTGGTGTTAGAGGGAGGTTATGAGCTTGTTTCCCTCTGCGATGCGTCTCAAGCCTGTGTCAGTGCTCTTCTAGGAAATGAGGTCTGTGTGTGTTTACAGATGTCCACATAGACGCATTAAACACCTGTTGCATGAATGTTTGCATGTTGTTGCAGCCTGAGCCTTTATCTGATGTGGAGTTACTGAGAAGTCCCTGTGCTAATGCAGTCTGTTCTCTGGAGAAAGTGCTGCATGTTCAGAGTGAGAATCGTTGCTCATGTTGATTTTGTTTGGTCTTTCTGGTGTTCTGCCTTAACACTTTTTTTTCTCTCCGTCTCTCAGGTTTGTACTGGCATTCAGTGCGGTCTATGCTGAATACTGTGTCTCTGTCCTATGTTAAAGCAGAGAGGAGAGTCTCGGCAGGCACTGAAGCTGCTTTAGTGCTGAGTGGCCTCAATATGAGTGTTCCAAACAGAAGACAGTAAGACTACAGTATGAAGTGGAATAGTTGAGTTCTGGAAGTACAAATAACATTTATTTTTCTCCACAGAGAAACTTTTTTTTTTTTTTTCCACAGGGAAATGTAAAATGTACCTTATTGAATCTTAAAAAAAAAAAAAACCCTTTTGTTAAGGCCATTAGTCTGCTTTATTTTAAACTAATTTATATGTTTATTTTTTGAAGAAGAAACAGGTTTCAGGAATTCCTGGTAAAAAAACAAAAAAAACAACAAAAAAAACAACAACAACTGTCTAACAGGCCAATATCTTTAAAAACAACAACATTACCCATAATTCTGATCCAAAATAAATCTCCACCAATTAGAGGAACATGATGAATAGCAGAAATATTGATGAAAAACTACACTACCCATGATTCTATCAAACAAATGTCCACCAATCAGAGAAATGTGTAAACAGCAGAAATCCTGATGAAAAACTACACTACCCATGATTCTGACAAAATAAATCTGACCAATCATAGAAATGTGTTTAACAGTAAAATGTATATTGATAAACTACACTACCCATAATTCTATCAAACAAACCTCCACCAATCAGAGAAATGTGTTTCAAAGCAGAAATCCTGATGAAACAACTACACTACCCATGATTCTGACAAAAACATCCACCAAACAGAGAATCAAATGTAGCAGATAAATTGGTATATTAAATGTTTGTGACGTTCAGATTCACTGTGTAAAACATTTATTTTCTTACGGCTATTAAAAATGTTTTGTTTTTGTAAAATCACAATGCCATTTAATGCAATGAAATCTTGTTTGTAAATCACAATGGGAAAAATGAATGGAAAAGTACTTCCAGAATGAACAGCACTAATACAAGTAGCTGATGTCTATTTCACTCTATAAGAATGTTGCCAGACTGATAAGCATATTGATGGACCATCATAAAAAAAATGAAAGTATTGAAGATGTTGATGTTGTCTGCCTTTTAGGTTCCCCAATGAGCCAGTGGAGGACGATGAAACTCATTCAACAGTTTCCTTTTCTAGAAAAATTTTTGCCTTTCAAAGCAGAAGCTGATCAAGAATCTGCTGTGAGATGAAGGAAATGCAAGACACGATCCAAAACGAGAACTTCTCAAATCAAATGACCGATTCAGTCAAATGCAGAGTCATTTATGATGATTTCCTTCTTCTTAATATTAGCTTGCACATGAAGAACAATTCAAACTAGCATAGTATAAACAGGAAATGAACATTTATGAGAAATGCATTTGAAAGGGTCTTATTCAGGATATTTTACTGTTTAGTAGAACACATTTAGTAGACACTGCTTTTTAAAGGTTTGGGTCAGTCCTTATTTTGTTTGTTGGAAAAAACAGAACAAAAAAATAAACTTACAACATGAAATCTTTGCTGGTTTTTAAGCTCTCCGTTCACTAAATAACCTGAAAGAAATGCAGCATGGTTTTCAGAAAGCATTCAACATTCACAGTAATTAATGTTTCTTGAGCATCAAATCATTATATTTCTGAAAGATCAGGTGACGATAAACACTGGAATAATAACGATGAAATAACATGGAAATAAATTAATTTGTAATATAGATCATGATATTTCTTTTCAAATACATTTTCGCTATTTTTTTTTTTTTTACAATATTTTAATAAATGATGTTAATGGTTTTACTGATAACTAGCCTTGCACCCTAAATGTTTAACAGCAGCGTAAGCTTTTCCTGATGAAATATATAATAAACATCTACAGTTATGCTCAAGTCTAGGAAACGACCAATAGTCTTCTGCCATTTTAAAATTCCACTTGAAACTATAAAAGCATCTGAAATTGCACTTTATGTTCGATCAATTTTTAAAAGAAAAACATACTGAGACATTTCACTGTTAATATGGGATAATGAATATCTAAGGCAGCTATACTTGAATGTTATGCTATTTTTATAGCAGGCATTAAAAATGAGATTTGCTCTGTCTGCTTCCAAGGCTAGCTAATTGTACATTTCTGAGAATGCTATTTTTTTTATTACCAAACTGCTGTAGCATTACATTTAAAGCTTTTGTTTTGTATTTTAAAAATAAAATAAAGCTTTATTTTTACTTTTGGCTTTTTTTGTTTCACTAAGAAGCTGACGTCCCACACACAATAATGACATAACAGATTATTTTATTAATGGGCCACTCACACATACATTAAGTTATTGTTTATGGAATACATTATACTGGATATGTTCACATAAGTGCCTGAGGCGAAAGCAAAACAAATCGAATTCTTACAGTATAATACAATTTCTTTGCGTAAATATAAAAAAAGAAAGCTCAAAGTAATATAACAAGAAACACATGCATTATTGTCTGAGCGCAGCTGACAGACATTTGATGTTCAATGTGGAAAACCCTGTTTGTCTTGTGAAACAATATGCTTAAAAAAAAAATCATTCAATCCGATGTGTTGCTTCCCTAATGCTTTCAGATATGAACAAGAAATGAAAACCATAACGAACACCTTCCCAAACAGCACATCCTTCACCAATAAAGCCTTCGGATTCCCACAGGAACAACGTTTGTGATGGTTAAACCACTTTCTAAAGGACAATAAAGTGCTTATTTTAAAAAACCAACAGACATCTTGTCTGGTAGCAGGTCTTTCAGTGATATTCTCCAGCTCAATTAAAAACTGTCACTCGTATCTTATTGTGAAACAGCAGGGGAAAAAAAACAAAACATTCAAGACAAGAAGAAAACAGCAGCTCAGAGAAAGACAGAAACTCTTCTTAACATCTCAATCAATGTAAAAGGGCTCAGCAAGACTGACATTGATCATAGAGTTTAAAAAGTCCAAATTTAAAACTTATCCTTCAGTATAGAGACCGCTGGACAGACGAGTGTAGAAAGAGAGAGAAGTGATCTGCTACTGATATCCTACTTTCAGACTCTTCTCGTTCAGTGTTTCTGCTCCAGTCTGAAGGCTAACAGGCGAGCATGTGGTACGTTTGCGTGATTGTTTACCTGTGGACACTGGTGTGCTGCTTGTGTGCTTAAAAGTCATTGAGGATGGAGATGTCGGCGAACTCTTTGCGATATCGATGGGAGTAAAGGGTCAACAGGAAGGACCACTTCAAGCTCATGAAGCTCCACACACACGACAGGTACAGACTGGTGGGATCTCTGAGGGCTGCGGACACACAAAAAACAAACAAAAAAGCAGCGCTTTTTCTTCAGAACAGGTCATATCTGAGACTGACATACAGTTGAAGACAGATTTACAATTTGACAAAGTTAACAATTATGTTTTACAAATTTCCCAAGTTATATTTTTTTTCCCCTTATATATTTTTATTCTCAACAGTCTTATTTCCTTAAGTTAATAAAAAGACAGCTATTGTTAAAGTAAAACATTAAGTTATATTAGTCTTAAGGTAAACTAGTATCTTTTGCAAAATAGCTAGTAAAATATGATGTACAGTCAAAGACAAAAGAAATGCGTTATTAAAACTATTATGTTTAAATCTTTAAGTCAAGTTCTCTTCATCTTGTCGTTAAACAGAACTTGGGAAATATTTGCAAAAAGGTTATAGTGAACACAAGTGCTAATTGTTTGCTAATTTGTTTGTATTAAAACTGACAAATATTACAAAAAAAGTGTGCAATATACAAAAAACAATACAAAAAAGTGATCCAGGTGATGCTCTAAAATTAACATGAATTTATTAAGTCTTAAAAACAAGGTATATTTGCATTATTAGGTTTATTGAAATAAATGTAGTTTTTAGCTCGCATTATTCTAGCATCACCAGAAAGTTTTGCATCATTGAAGTAACTGTCTTTATTATTTATATACATTTTATATATTATAATAATATATTTTTTTAAGTTTTCACTTGTTGCTTTGTCAATATTGTTTTATCATTCAATTATTCATTCATTTTGTTTTTTCCTTTATTAATCTGGGGTCGCCACAGCGGAACGAACTGGCAACTTATCCAGCATATGTTTTTTACGCAGCGGATGCCCTTCCAGCTGCAACCTATCACTGGGAAACTTCCATACACACTCATTCACACACATACACTACGGACAATTTTGTTTACCCAATTCACCTATAGTGCATGTCTTTGGACTTGTGGGGGAAACCGGAGCACCCGGAGGAAACCCACGCGAACAGGGGGAGAACATGCAAACTCCACACAGAAATGCCAACTGACCCAGCCAAGGCTCAAACCAGCAACCTTCTTGCTGTGAGGCAATTGTGCTACCCACTGTTTTTGACAGTATTTCCTATATTTTTTCTTCTAGATAAAGTCTTAGTTGGCTGGAATAAAAGCATTTTTTTATTTTTTTAAAAAACATTTTAAGGTCTATATTATTAGCCCCTTTAAGCAATATTTTGGCTACTGAACAAACCATTGTTATACAAAGACTTGCCTAATTACCCTAAACTGCCTTATTAACCTAGTTAAGCCTTTAAATGTCACTTTAGCAGATTACTAGTGTCTTGAAATTGTCTAGTAAAATATTATGTAGTGTCATCATGGCAAAGATAAAAGAAATCAGTTATTAGAAATTAGCTATGAAAACTATTGTTTAGAAATGTGTTGAAAAAATCTCTGTTGGGGAAAAAATATAAAAGAAATCTAATTGAACAGGAGGAATAATAATTCTGACCTCAACTATATATAAGTTAACTACAATACCCTTGTTCACATATGTCTCTGTTCAAGCTCTTCTTCATTGTGGGTCTGTACTCACACTGTTGGCGTGAGATGGCGACGCAGAGGAAGGAGATGAACGCTACGATGGACAGCACCGAGAAAATGACACCCATGGCCATGAAGAACTTCAGGCCCTTTAACCATGTTCTCCAGTAGTCCTGGATGTACATGATGTGTGTGACCAGAGCCCATAATGCCAAAACTCCTGCGTGGAGAAACACACAATGAGCAAACGCATCTCTGACTCTGCACTCATTACTGCTTAGTCATTCTCACATGCATGAAAACTGCCATGCTTCTGTGTGACAGCATTATTATATTCTCTCAGTTCTGCTAGATTTGCAAAAGAGCATTCTGTGATATTACACAACACAGCAGAAACTCCCTAACCAACACCACCATACTTCCAAATTAAACACTGCGGGGTTTGTGGGTAGGACACTTACTTTAGTCAGAAGCAATACAGAAAAATACAATAAACTCATGTGAAATTTTAAATAGCAAAGCTGTCTGTGATTCCTGAGTATTCACTTTACATGCATTTTTGCGATCTTACAAATGGATTGATTTAAAGTGTCTATTTTAATGTCAGAGTATGGGTTCAAAAATATTCCATTCTCCTTCAGAGGGGCATGCATTCATGTAAACGAATACATATAATACTTATTTTGACCTGTAAAACACATTTAAGATTAAGTGACAGTTCTAAAAACTGCGATTTGAGTGATGGTGGCAAATGGTATAACAATGTTAAATGCCAATGAATGAGGATTTAGTGGTTGTGCTGTGATCTTTTAAAATGTCTTTTAACATGATTATTGCTCTAAATATGCAGGAAAATATATATATATAATCTATGATAAACTCCATTTTAGTGGGAGTCTTTTGTGAATCACTTAAAGTGAAATGGTCATGAATCCATTTATGACTAACTAATGACACAGGAAAAGGAAAAATGATATAAAGCTCTATTAAACTTTGTATGCTTTTAAAAAGAATTTCCACTTTGACATGCAAAAAAAAAAATACAAAGATGATTTAATGCAACAACCAAACCAAAATGTGCCTAGTTTTAACCAATTTACCCTAATTTTTAACCTTAACTTTGGTAAAATAGTTAAAGGTCATTTTGGCTGTCAAACATCCAATAACTGAACACGCAAAAATTCTACAAAATCATGACATTCGTTTATGATTCTCTTGCACAACAGCAACTCAAAGACCTCGAGCACAGTGACGGATCAAAGTGCACTAAGAAACTAAAAGTTTAAAGAAAAACAAAAACACTGGTCTGGACAAAAATCTCAGAGCCTTTGCTTGTATTTGTTCAGACAAAGATGTGGATGGTTAATGTTCATATTAAACAATATTTCTTAACAGAATTAATTCGGCATAAGCTATAACAAGTGTTAACAATTCCAAGAAAATTACTCATTAAACACAGCATGTTCATTATTGTTACTCACTCAAGGCACAACATAAACCTAAGAGTTAAAATTCTGTGTAGTAAACGTGCAGTCACTGATTTGTGAATTATAATAGTGACACTATTTAAAACAGCATAAAAAAGGTAATACAACAAACATTATGTTTTTATTTTAAGCAGTGTATTTGAAAAGTAAAAGGAAATTAACAATTAAATTGTTGCATTTACTGATTTTAATAGTAATTTAACTGCTGTTTGCAATATTATTCACTTGAACGCTAAAAATTATATTTGACCTTTGCCTAAAATTAAATCAGCATAACTTTCTATCAAAAAGTTTTGTTGTTGCAATAGTTACTTAAAGGTATAGTTCACCTAAAAATGAAAATTCTGTCATAATGTATTCACCTTTTACTTCGTTCAAACCTTTATGAAATTCTTTCTTCTGTTAACCACAAAAGAAGATATTTTGAAGAATGTTGGAAATCTGTAACCATTGACTTCCATAGTATTTGTTTTTCCGGTTACAGTTTTTCAGCTTTCTTCAAAATATCTTATTTTGTGTTCAAAGAAATTAAAGAAATTTGCAACCACGTGAGTAAATTTTATTTTTGGGGAGAACTACTTCTTTATAATCCACATCAAAACATTATAACCCAAGTGAACATATTTTCCTGAAATTTGGATTTGCCAACACAACACATCACACAGGCGCTTTCCGAGTCGGTGTGTGATGCCTAAAAACGCTGTCTGGGTTAGTCAGCTCACCTGCATTTGAGACACAGCCAAAGAATTTACCTGATAATCCTCCCATCGCGGCGGTCCACGGCTGTTTATAAGCGATGTTCCACACCAGAAAAGCCGAAAAGCCCACCAGCATCCCCACACACGAGTAGCCCACGCGAATATACGTCTTATTGAACGCCATTCCTTACGTCAAATCCACCTGAATGAACAAGGAAAATATTCTTCAAACAACAAAGAACTATCCAGATGCTAAAAATAGTTGTTGTGGGGAATCCGCTCTTGTGACCTGGAGACAGCGGTGAAATCCAGCTGTAGTTACTACCGCCACTAGTGGAAAAATGTCATTCACTTGGGCTTGAAGGAGGAGAGAGAGTCCGCCTCAGTCGATCAATCCACATTTACTGCTCCATAAATGCGTCGTGTGTAGTATTTGTTGCTCTTCACAGAGGTTCAGCTCAGGAGCAAAAGTAAAAATCACGCGTCTGTTTGACAGGAACAGCGACGCCTGCGGGTGTGGAAGAAAAAACTAATCTGAAATGAATTTTACCAGAAAATGAATACTCTGCCATCATTTACTCACCCTCAAGTTACTCCAAACCTGTGAGTTTCTTCTTTCCGCATGACACAAACGAAGATGTTTTCAAGAACGTTGAGTATTTATTACTTCTAATGAAGCCATTGTTACAAACATTCTTTAAAATATCTTAGATGGTATTCATCATTTTGTATTAACATTTTAATGTTTATGTTACAAAGTGTGCAAAACTATGTATAAATTCTTCTACTGTGCACTTGATGTCACCAAAACCTTAAACAGTCGATAGGTGTTTAGCATCTTTTGAAGGTGATATCTGATTTAGCTGCTTCTGACTTCAATTTTGTAACACATTTTGCCAGTGAGATCTAGTTCTGACATTTCGTAACAGGACATTTTGCTATCTACTATCTAGTTTTGACATAAATATAACTGGTAAAATGTTAATTCTGACAACTTGTAAATTACAATTTGCTAGCGATACAGTTCTGACAAAACATTTAGTGATATCTAATTCATAACATTTTGTCACTAGCAATGAAAATGCCAAATTCTTAATATATTACTATGATAAAATGATGTAAATTTAGTATAATTTACATTCTCATATAGCTCTGGGGTAGAAACTAGACTAAAAATCCTTTTTATATTGACCTTTAGCCTATCTAAATGATCATTTAATTTCTAAAAATCTGAAGACACTATCCAAAGTTTATAGAATAAAACACAAATAAACATTTTACTCAAAACACGTGTAATGGTCAATTCAGAGAACGGATAACTTTGCAGAGGGCCTCACAGTGGCGCAGTGGGTAGCACAGCCTCACAGCAAGAAGGTCGCTGGTTCGAGCCTCGGCTGGCATTTCTGTGTGGAGTTTGCATGTTCTCCCCGTGTTTGCGTGGGTTTCCTCCGGGTGCTCCGGTTTCCCCCACAAGTCCAAAGACATGCAGTATAGGTGAATTGGGTAAGCTAAACTGTCCGTAGTGTATGTGTGTGAATGGGTGTGTGTGGATGTTTCCCAGTGATGGGTTGCAGCTGGAAGTGCATCCGCTGCGTAAAACATATACTGGATAAGTTGGTGGTTCATTCCGCTGTGGCAACCCCAGATTAATAAAGGGACTAATAAAAGTAGCAGTAAATTAATTTTCTATACTATTGAAAAGATACTGGAATTTTCCCACTTTGTTTTTTAGCTGTTAACTTTATTGTAGAAAAACAACAGATTTTCTCTGTTCATATTTCACAGTGAACATCATAAACATTTTTTTTGGTCCTGTAAACATTGTCATAAGCTTGGTAGTCAACCTTTAACACTGAGTTACATGAGAAACAACAGATGGTAAACATTACAAGAAACACAAAAAACTAATTCAACAAAACACCAGAAATTGTATTAATATTCACTACTTTGAAAATGTTTAAAAAAATATGTATTTTTGTACAGGACACACACACACAAAATATACGGCAACATTCATAAGTATTAAACAGTGACGTTACATCTACAAGTTATAAATGATGTGTAAATCTAGTGATCGTTATTAGGATCTATAAACTAAAGACAAAGAAGGTCTGAAAATAAAGGACTAAGACTGAGTCTGCAGGCTTGAGTCCGCAACAGGAAGTTTGAAAAGACAACAAATGACAAGACAAGAGTGTCTTTTATGTCTACAGCAAAGTGCAGACAGAGTTCATATTACAACATCCAGTCATGAGGACACTCAACAGGCACAGAAGGAGCTTCGGGTTCACATGGCATCCTTCATGAGGTGATCTGCTGGATCTGAGACTTCTCCACGATGCCGGAGAGAAGAGTCAGATCCTTGTACTGGATCCAGTCCTGCTCTCTCACTCCCCACACAAAGCCTTCAGGCTGAAACACAACATTACAAGACTGTTTAACAATTCAAACAGGTTTCGGGCTGTTTTATTAGAATAAAACTTTGAAGGATTTTATTTCACTCAAAAATAAAAACGATGTTATTAATTCGGTTAACGATATCATGTTTACTACAGGCAGTACAATGTATTGAGGGTAAGCAGCGGGACTATTTACTATTGTCCATAGTAAATACACACCCTGACATGAGGTGAAAGACATAGGTCACGAACAAATTCATTTTTACAGGGTTTTTTAGGGGCACAAAATTGTTCTTGGAGCTTCATAACATTACAGTTGAGCTGTTCTGACAATGTTTTCGGCTCCTCTTCTGGACTTTTAATATCTCAGGTCCACTGCGGTCTAAGGAGGATGAGGGAGAAATATCTCAATTTGTCTTCTGAAGATAACTGACGGTCTCAAGCGTTTGGAACGACATCGTGGTGAGTACTTATTTTTTGGGGCTGAATTAAGCGTTTAATTCATTATAGGGTGTGCAACATTTATCTTCTTTATAAATAAAAATTATGAAACCACAACAGAGTATGTTAATACAGTTATAATAGCTACAAATATTCCTGGATGGGTTTTTGTTTTGTATTCAATAGACACATAATAGGAGTTAAGAATTACATTTTCTACACATGCTAAAAATATTTCATGTTTAACCTTGCGATGCATGTAGCTAACGTCAATGTGGATTTAAATGCATTTAGGCAGAGACAGCCTCACCATGTTCATCATTATGTCAAAATGGGGCTCACAAATGTACAAAGCCCTTAAATCAAGGGTGGGGAACTGGAGGGCTACTGTCCTTCAGAGTTTAGCTCCAACTCTGAAAAAAATGGCTAAATCCTAAAGACCTTGACTAGCTTGTACAGGTGTGTTTGATGAAGGTTGGAGCTAAACTCTGCAGGGACACTGGCCCTCCAGGAACACCCTGGCCTTCCCCACCCTGGCCTTAAATATACATAGCAATAGAGGAAAAAATTGTTTGAAAACGTTTTGCTGCCCCTATGAAAATAGTTACATTTGGCTACATTCTTTAACAAAGACATTTGCTTTCTTTCACAGAGTTCAATACTTAAAAATAAAACGCTATTAAATTTTAAACATTCAGTGAGTGTCTGTTTTTAGTGTTATGTGATCCTTCTGAAATCATTCTAACATGCTGATTTTCTTATCATCCATGCTGAATTTAATATTCTACAAATAGTTTCCTGAAAACCATGCTTCTTTGATGAACAAATTAAAAATATTTATTTGAAGTGAAAAATCACTTGTCTAAACTGTCACAATTTATAAATTTTATCCATCCAAGCTGAAAAAAAAAAATTATTAACACACACGCATACGCACCCCTAAATAGTATATCTGCATACCTTATCTTCTTCTTCATCTACAAACGTGAGGATCACATCTTCCTTTTCAAACAGAAGCAGCACACCTTCATCTGAGTCTTGACTCTTCAGAGCGACAGCCTAAAAAATAATCCAAACAAAAATATCAACAACACAAATCAATCTTAGAGGAGAGTTTATCCAAAAAACAAAAGTTCTGTCATGACTTATTCAGATGATTTTTTTAAAGAATATTGGAAACCAGTAGCTATTGACCTCCATAGTAGCTTTTTCCCATGAATTTCAATGGCTACCGGTTTCTGATATTGTTCAAAATATGTTCTTTTGTGTTCAACAGGAGATAGAAACCCATAAATAAATGGTAACCATTTCATTTTTGCTTAAATTATCCCTTTAACACTTTCAAAGACACTCTACCTTATAGAGGAAACCAGGAGGATTTTCATACTCCGTCTTTTGGTCTTTTGCATCTTCACTGGATCCTTTTGTATTTTCATCCATCCCTCCTTCATTCTTCTTTGATGTGCTGGATCTTCGAGGAGTGGGGACAGGTGCAGCTTTGTCCTCATCGGCCGATAAGAGTTTAGTCTGATCGTCTCCATCTGTAGATGCATCATGGGTGTCTTCTGATGGTGCTGCTGCTGATGATTTAGTTTCCTCCTCTTCCTGGTGCTCAGCGGACACCAAATCTTGATGTTCCTGACCATTTGCTTGCACAGTCTCATCAGTGGTACTTTCAGATGTGTTTTCAGCGGCTCCGTCAGAACGAACCGAACACAAAGACTGCCGTTTGGGGGTGTTGGGTTCACTGTCGAAAGAGTCTGACTCGGATTCTGATATTTCTGTGCTCTTTGAGGGAGTGTGTAAGCGTGTGTCCGTGTGTGTAAGGGTGTCAGGCATGCTGAGTTTGCTCATAGCCGGATGATCAGGAGGGAAGGCAGTGTTACAGGGGATAGGCGCAGAGATTGTAACAGACTTTCTCTTCTTTGATTTCGAACTAGGAGAAAGTAAAGCAAGTCACATTAAAAGACAACACAAAATCATTTTTAAAAAATGGATTTAAAGAGGCAGTTCATCGCAATATTTAAATTCTGCCATCATTTATTCATACTCCAGTTTCTTTCTTCTGATGAACACAAAGGAAGATGTTTTAAAGAATGTTGGGAATAGTCCTTGACTTCCATAGTATTATTGTTCCTTCTATGGACGTTAATGGTTGCTTTTTTTCAACATTCTTCAGAATATATTGTGTTCAACAGAAGAAATAATTCATAAATGTTTAGAACTACTTGAGGACGAGTAAATGATGAGGAATCTTTAATTTTGGGGTGAACTATCCCTTTAAGGGGGGGGGGGTTCAGTCTTTGCAGATTTGGATTGATTAAAACAAACTCAAATAAATTAAATTAAGAAAAACTGTGTGACTGTTGTGTTGGTACAGTTTATTTGATTAAGTGTAAATGCTGCCCTCTGATACATGGTGTGCACCAAATAAGCAGAGGTTGGTCTCAGTCTACTCCCAAATATACTCTGGTGTGGTACAAATTGAATAAGAACAATATGAAAAACATATATAATATGCTTTGTTGTACAATATATTTGTTGAATATATACAATATGCTAGTTGAATATACAAGCACATTTAGTAAAGCATTGTTCTGAATGTTCTGTAAAATATGGTAAATGCTTTTGTGTGTATGTTTAGCTTTAGTGTCAAAAATGGCAGTGTAAATGCTAAGTGAATTAAAACTAAAAAGAACCAAATGAACCGAAAAATAACCATGTGAACACTTAAAAGGTGAAGCAAGCAATTATTACTGAGAAACATTGAAAATATACATCTCAAGACCAAAACAAGTAATTTTGTGAATATTTTCTAGCTGTAAACATATCTTTTATAATCAGGCAAGAGCCATGCTAGTACTGAAAAAGAATCATTGTTGTATTAATATACCAGCTTTAAATGTCATTGAGTAGACTTTATTTTGCTTGTGCTGTCAGATGCAGCCACTGCTATACACTGGTGTGTTTATTTGGGTGTTGATTTCTAATATCAACAAAGTTTTTCACAAACCGATAATTGCATCTTTAATAGGTACAATGTCTAACTGTTTTTAAGGCCAGACTGTTCAAAACTTGGGGTTGGGGTTAATGTTTCTAATGTTTACCAAGGTTGCATTTATTTGACCAAAAATATGGTAAAAGCTGCATTTATATTGAACCAGCATTACAGTTAAATTGTAATGTCACAAAAAAAGTACACGCAATTTACATCCACTGTCATAGCTTGCATATGTGCTTTGAATCATTTTTAACTACTGTCCTTTCACAGTGGGCAAAGAAATTGAGAAAGAACAGCAGCAAATCACTAAATATGGCAAACTATAAACGCCTGCATTGATCAGTGGGGGATTAAAAGATACTTCCCCCACTCTATTTAACTATCTAATATAACTATTTGAAATGACTAGAAAGATATTCTTACCACTTACAACTTTTAGAGAGAAAAAGTGTAGATATTTGATGATGATGAATCTTTTACAAATTCCTTGTGTGCGTAAGCACACTTGGCAATAAAACCCATTCTGATTCTGATTTATGTTCATGTGTTGAGTGTATGCCATCATATAAGAGCATACTTTAGACTTCAGCAGTCTAAACTTTGCATCTACTATAGATCTTGCTTATTCACAAAAACAGATATTACCTGTTCAGTCCTTTAATGATGAAGGGTTTGGTGGAGTGCTGATCTTCCAGCTTCTTCATCATATTATAAATGTTGTGATTCAACTGAAAATACATTTTGACCGTCAGTAACACTAAACTCTTCGAACTTTTTGAACTAAGATTTAAATGACATTAAACAAGGTTACTGAAAAGGGAACGATGCGACTCATCCTGATGTATGTTTTATGAATGTAAATAAACTCATTAAGTGAGACAAATAAGAACTTATGCATGCAAATGTTCTTCTCAGAAGTCCTGTAAGACTATTGTTTGCTGTAATACTACACATTTTAAATACAAAAGGAACTGTTTGATGCGTCAAAGCAAATCAAGAAAAACTAATTCACATCAAGAAAAAGTGTCATTATTACCATACTCATCTCCTTGTAGAAAACATCCCGCAGGTTTGAGATGTTCTGGAACATGGTGACATAGCAACTGATACGGCTGAAAGCAGGAAGAGAGTGTACCCAAATTAAGTTACTATTTGTACCATCAGGAAGGTTTTGGTTAACTGGAAGGAATTTTTGGGGAATTTTGGTTGATAAAGCTGCCCCAACCTTTGATAGAGAACAGGCAGTTCCTCTCTCAACTCTTTGTTAATGTCTTCAAATACCTCCTGGGCTTTGTTAAACTCTTCCTCAGCCTGAGAGGAATTAGAAACAATGAGCATACAAATAGTTCAGCTATAAACATACATTTACAATATGAATTATTTCTAAATAGAATGTTAAAATGATCAAATGTTAGCTGACCTTATTTACTTTGGCCTCATCTCTCTTCTTGGCGCTTTGTAACGCCTCCAGATGATGACGGGTCGAATCATAATCAACTAGTTTCCTTCCTCGTTTAGCTACTCTTTCCTGCAAGACCACCGAATTATAAAATTTATAGCAACAGAACAGTGAGCTTAATGGGACAGTGCAGCTAAAAACTAAAATTCTCTCCTCTTTTATTCACCCTTAATTTGTTCCATTCCTCCATGCATTTCTTTCTTTGAGGATATAAGCTAAGATTTTTTTATGCAGCTCATATGCTTGTGATCAAAAAAACTAAACAAACAAAAAGCACAGGCGCACAATAAAAAACAACAACTGTGTTTTATATACATATTAAGAAATAAATTGAGTTATTTGGAAAAGCTAATATTCTGCAAGTCAAACTGACTACAAGACATTTACTACAACAAGATATATTTTATGTTTTCTGATTGGTGCATGTAATTGGCAGATGGTTTTTAAATATACTTTTAAAGCAGCACAGGCCAATGCCTAATTCATAACAAAGTTCAAAATAACTATACCAGTCTAAACATTTGATGAGTTTCTTTGAAACACAAGCAAACAAAAAGGTCACTATTTTTTGGTGCCTCTCGGCTATATTTATATAACAGTTATGATGAGTGAAAACATTTCTTCACAGTTGCATGGAGAAATTTTTTAGCTGCAAATATGACTGAAAAACAAATCACACTTGTAGAGCTTTGGTTTGAATGGGTGTGTAAATGATGACAGAATGTTTATTTTTGGGTGAAATATACTTTTAACTGTTAATTTATATGTGCCATGTCAATTCAATTAATAATTATTAAATATTACAAAATGTACCATGGTATTGGCATCTTATGTTATCACTCTGAATTAAAGCTGTAACTAATAAAGGTTTGTAATTTGGCAGTTTTACAAACTTTGACATCTTGGAATTGTGCTGTATAATTCTCCATTGTTCGAATGACTTGATCGTTCAGTTTCTCCTCATAGTCGTTCCACAAGAGATCCTCACTCTGTAATATAAAGAAAGAGAAATTATCAAAATGAGGAGAAGTGAGTGATCATAATGAGACAAAAAAAAAAAAAAAAAAACTTGTTTACCTCCATTATGACAGTAAGATCTTCAACACCATGCCAGTCTGGTTCATAGATATCTTTAAGGGTCTGGGACAGGCGTTTGGATGATTCATGCATCACTGAGAAACAGGGAGTGTACAAAACATCACATGACGACTTTTTTTAAAACTGTTACACAATCTGCCAGTAGCATCATCTCTAAATCTATCCAAAAACAAGCCACTGCAAGCAACAAAGGTGTGATTGTCTTAACAAGAAATTCTGAAATTGACCTGTAAGTGTTTTTTCTGAGGTATTTTATAGTAGTCGTCAACACCAAAAAACATACAGCGCTCGACAGAAATGCGTTTGATTAACTATATTCTAAATTTACATTTTTACATTTCCTGACTATCAAACAAACCCATAACCAAACACAACACAAACTTTAAAGCTACAGAAAGACTTTAATTTATTAGTAGCTTATTCTGTGAGATTTAGTGCCAATACTTATAACTAATTCATCTTTTTTTTTAAAGAACACCTGTGGGCTGAAAACACCCGTTGTGATTTTGGTTTCCATCAAATGTGTGCACAATTTGAGCAACTAGACCACAACCATCATCTGATTTTCTGCAAGCCCACATCTGCATTGTACGCCCACAATTCAAGTGGATAGGTCAACTATTCTGGTAGACGTTTACACAATAAGCATTTTCAGTTCCAATAATAACAGACATTCACTTCCCCACATGCTCAGAGAAATGCAACCAGGACTGGCTATTTTGTCTTCTGGTGTTCAGAACAAGCCACCGTCACTTTCACCATTACCCAGCAGCATCAAGGCCAAATCTGTATCTGAGCACAGTAACTATGAAGGGTGCACTGCAATGAATTGTTGTAACCATTATTTGGTAAAATAGCGGGGTTTTTTTTACAGAGGTGACAGTATCTCTATTAATTCTTCAATTGATTCAATAGACTTTAATAAAACATGTTGACATTACCTTTAACAGCATTGTAGTAAGCTTTAACGTCCTTATAGAGTCTGGTGCCATCTGTCTGAAAAAAGCAATCAGAATTGTTTTTGTATCTTGAGATACTAATATAGCCATTGTTAACAGTTGATTTAGTTTTGATATTTATGTTTTCCTTTTTTAATGCAAACTGTGTTAAGACCCTTTATTTTGTTTGGTTATCTTTATATACTTTTAATTCTCACAATAAACATTTTGAGTTTTCAACCAGGGTACACAGACTTATGGATCAAGTGTCAGTAAACATAATAAAAAAAAATTAAAATGTAAAACATTTAATTAATTAGAAAATTATGTTTATATATTAATCTTCGAAAGATCTTCTTAAATATTTGTTGGGATTTATTATTATAGTTTAAAATCATTCACTATCATTCATCTACTATTAAATACAATACATTCTCAGTGGTGTGATGTATCCAGGATGTTGAATAGGATCTAAATAATAGATAATATAGTTTCTAAACCTGAGTCATCACCAATATAATATAATAAGGTTGTTAGCATTATTAATGAAAAGTATTATCAATGAAATATAGCCTTTCACAGAAGTTTCCTGGGTTGATTGAGGTTATAAAAAGTATCAGAAAAAGGGCAGAAAAGGTCATCGTTTGCTACTGTAACTGCAGAAAGCTTCAGTCAAATATTAACATTTTCTAAAGGTGGAGTTATCTGTGTTACTTTCAATGCCTCTGTCATTTTCATACAACACAGCTCACCTAACCCAAACCCGTTCAAAAACAGCACTGTCCAATATTAAAAGGACACCCTGTTTAATGCAGACTTCATATGTTTGAGGTAAAATAAATCTTCTGTAACCCACAGCTCATTATTATGGAACTACCTGCTGTTTGTTCAGGTTGGCAGAGCACTCCTCAAACTGCTCATCTTTGGTCTCCATGGTTTTTCCCAGCTTCTGCAGGACCTACAGCCAACATGACAATCATACTAATCAACAATAACAGTCAGGCATGATGGATCAACTATTCCTTAAGATGAGGAAAGACTAGAAATGCACACAGGAACTATTTAGCAAATGGTACATTTCCAAAATTAGACAACTGTATGTTATTGTTGTTAAAAAAAAACTAGTAGAGTCAGCTGAAAAGTAAAATACAAAGTAAGAGTTGAGCTCTTGGAGGAAGTGATTAAGGGCAGGAAGTGGCAGTCATTGTGTTCACACAACTGAAAACGAAAAAACACCTCTGCAACTCACAGTATTGACATGTTTTGGGAACATTTGTACAGTTTTTTTTAGGACTGTAATTTTACTTGAACAAACAAGTTTCACACACAAAGCACACATCCTCAGCAGCATGACATGAGAGGCAAGTACCCTGGACTCCAAAACCCACCTACCTTCTCTTGTGCTCGGTTCATTGATTTCTGAAAGCGTTTGGCCAGGATGCCAGCTCCCGCGCCAATGTTACCCCCAATGTTGGCACCTAGTTTTCCGTCAGCCATCTTCAACTCAGATTAGTTGGCACACAAGGCGATCTTCTCTCTGATGTCTCTGCGCTTCCTTCTACAAACTGACGGCGGCTGGGCGGAGTGAGCAGAGAGAGGGGTGTGAAAGCAAAGCGAGCCTCACACACTATCTATCCACTTAAGTCAGCCTGGTTGTTTGTCTAGAAGAAGATACGTATTAGTTTTAAAGACTCAAACTTACGTTACCACACGTCACGGCAGGACATTAGCCAATTTTGCAACATTCCTCCGTCGTGCCCAAACGTGTTTGGTAAATTGTCATCGACGCGCGACTGCATCATCAACTCAGCAACGACTTTAGTCATCAGTGTTTCCTGTTGATTTAACTGTAGGCTACGTTTAAAATAGTAACGACTAACGTTACTTTAATTAACCGTAACATAACTTTTTATTTTATATTAAACAATATATATAGGCTAAACGTAATAATAAATTATCTATGGTTTTGCAAACATATTTTACCACGACATTTGTAGTTCAATGGTGGCTATTCAAATACGTTTGTCAAAGAAACTAGATTTTTACTAGCCAATAAAACCATGGTTAACTTTCCTAATAAGCATATTGACTCGAAGCCCTAAAACTGTTTGGCTACGTTATAACCTTTTTTGTTAATAAGCAAGCAAGTCTACCGCACAAACAGCAAGCAGAAGATTTTGAGGAGGGAGTTGAGTAAAATAGAACTAGGGCTGAAGAAATACAGCACATTAAAATACTGCATTCACTGACATACAAATATACCACAGACACAGGAGTAGCCAGACCGGCTGTTAGGCGACTGATGTAGACTTGACTGAAATCTTTGAGAAATTAGGAGGGACATAATTTTCAAAAGTGTTTTGTTGAACGTATTTTAATGATCTATTGTGCAGCATGAATGAGCAAATACGGATTTCTCAGAAAAAAACATACATCTTACCTTTAAAATGAATACTTTTCATATATTTATGTATATATTTTACATTGGATTAGTCAGTACCAAAGGCAACTGGAACCTTCTAACAAAATTATTTAACAGCAAGATGTGTTGATGAATATAAATGTCTTATAAAAACCACAGCAATATATCTTATCCATATTCAGTGAGATATTGATAAACATTTTCAAAGGGGGTGCACATATGTGGGCCTATTCAGGACACTGTATACTTCAAAGTCAGGAATTTATTATTCATTCATTCATTCATTTTCATTTCGGCTTAGTCCCTTTATTAATCTGGGGTCACCACAGCGGAACGAACCGCCAACTTATCCAGCATATGTTTTACGCAGCGGATGCCCTTCCAGCTGCAACCCATCTCTGGGAAACATCCATACACACCCATTCACACTCATACACTACGGACAATTTAGCTTACCCAATTCACCTATACTGCATGTCTTTGAACTTGTGGGGGAAACCGGAGCACCCGGAGGAAACCCACGCGAACACGGGGAGAACATGCAAACTCCACACAGAAACGCCAACTGACCCAGCCGAGGCTCGAACCAGCGACCTTCTTGCTGTGAGGCGAACGTGCTATCCACTGCGTCACCGTGAGGCCCAGGAATTTATTATTATTATTATATTTATTATTATTATCTATTTTGATAATGTGTCAAAAAGTTGGTTTAAATTGTGGATTTAATTTTCAAAGAAAACCCACATAACTCTTCATTCAAGCTATTTTAAATTTATTGTACATTATAAATCAAACCACTAACACTCCTCAGATATCTCTTCTGTTGTAAATCCTTAAAAAACATTTCATATGCATAAAACCAAAGATGAGATCAAATCTGTTATATTCTACCAGAAGTAGATACAATTCCAGCTCTAATTTGCTAGGCAAGATAAAGAACTGTTTGCTTCTCTGTTTCAGTCAGCTGGAACATGATACTGTTTTGACCATATCACAATACAACAATATTTGAGCTGTCATGCCAAAGCTGCGGAGACTGCCAATGCATTTGCATTGTAAATCATTTAGTGTCACACTGCTTTGTTCCCACTGAGTTCAAATATGAATTTATTACAGTCATTGTGTTCAAATATATATTAGCCAAATAAAACAACTATCAACTCCATATTAAACAAAAACCCAAAATGTACCATATCATTACAGATAAATATTTATTCGAGAGTGACTATTAATAGTAACAAGTGAGTTCTGCTTGGGTCTGAATTACATAAGCAGCATTATATAATCATTTACCATATAGTCCGCTCACTGCTCTTTATTTAAACCGCTCAGGGCTTATGTCAAGCTTATTATGACACAAGCATCTGTAAGTCTTTACTTTACTAATACCAGGGCTCATAAAAAGACCCCCTTGGAGTTTAATAAATCACATACATGCTCAACATCACCGCAAACAGACCAGTAACGAGCACGTTTCATTTAATTATTTTTAAATTTCTGTAACAGCGATGTGGATTATTGGATATAATATAAAGTTGATATAAAATCATCTGTCTAGATTACCTCTCACTACCTATTTTTTCAACAGCACCACAAGATGGCAGTGAAGATCATACAGTATTTGAATTATGGTAATTTGATGTAACAACGGGGGATTTAAACGCTCTATAAATTATTCCATTTAAGTAAAATCACACATTTAATTTATGTTTTTGTGCTCTCTTATACGTCCTATAATTCATTGACTGCAAGCTTAGTTCATATTTAACATTTGATTCAACAGATTCAACAGCCTTTGGGTGCAGATTCTTTCTAGACATGAAACTCATGAGGAAAAACATTTTTAGCTCCTTAAAAACATTCAGTGATTTGTGTCATAAAAGAACCATTTAATAATTTAAACAGCTTTCCAAAAACCTAAGTAACATTTTATTCATTATAAATAGAATCTTTTGTGTATTGAAAAGTTCTGTAATTGGTAAAGGTTCTTCATGGAACCATCGATTCTGATACAGAGCATTTTATGAGTAAACAGGATGAGCCATCATTTGGCTTCTTCCACCACTTTTTACATGTTTCCTTTATGCACAAATTCCCAAAAATGCCAGCTATAAATCATTCTCTGCCTGAAGGCTTAAATCAGAGTTGATGCTGGTATCACCTTCTTTCTTACTTAAGAATAGCTGACTTTGTAGATTAGACATCTTAAAAATGGTATCATGATTCACTCATCCTCCGCTTGTTCCAAATACATTTGGGTTTCTGTCTTCTGTTGAACACAAATGCAGATTTTGAAGAATGCTGGTATCTGGCAGCTGATAGCAATTTTTGTCCTATATAGAGTCAATGGTTGCCAGCTACTAGCATTCTTCAAAATATCTTCTCATAAAGGTTTAAAAGCCCCTGACGGAGAATAAATGAAGAGATCGTATTCATTTTTGGGTGAACTCTCCCTTTAAGTAGGCTAGAATTGTGCCATGCACAATAGAATGCAAAAATAGATGCGAGTACAGATTAGTGAAAAACGATGAAAAAAAGTAAAAAAAACCACAAAAAAAACACATTTCGAATAAAAATGGTAAGACAACCACCAAAACTGCACTACTCTTAAAAGCGAATCAATCTATTAAAGACGGTAAAGGCAATAAAGATTATTCTTTAGTAAACTGATCATGTGCACTGCAATGCTTTTATTTAATAAGATCTGAAAAAAGGTGTCTTTGCACCATCACATTTGCATGCATCATTAAAACATCAGGAGTGAACAGCATCAATAGAAACAGACGGGGTTATGTAATACCCTGATTATAAGCTGTTTTTGCTCCAGCCGCAGGTTCAGTGAGTACAAAGACTCATCACACTAACACAGACCCTCCCCCAGGACATGACATGGTCATATAGAAGACACTTTCACATCCCCCATGTCTCCGCACGCTTTTCAAGATGCTTTCTGTCTGTCACCTGTCTGTCAGCTTAAACATAGAAATGATCAACTTTATCCACACGTGACTATTGCATTTCAAATTATGGGTTGCATTTCTGGTTTGGGGAACTTCCATTTAAAAGAACAATCTTATGGTTCAAATAATAAGGTTGTGCTATCTATAATCTATATACATATGTATAGAAAAAGCTGAGTGAGAAGCTTTTTTATTAATCATGACGACAATAACATTTCACTTTGTATTTTATCGTAACATTAGTATCATAAGCATATCTGTGGCCAAAGCTCATTTGAGTTCACTGTGTTTGAGTATGTTCCCTTTGTTTTGTCTACAGTGATATTCAACATGTCTGTCATGTTGCTGTGGAAAGACTTGTTTTGAGTTTTTGGGGTTATTCATGATATTTTGAAAGCAATTGGTTAATTCTAATAAGCTGCTTTTTTAATATTTAATGTCTTAACTGTGTGTATTAAAAAAGTCACCTCATTCTACACACTTCTATTATTACCTCCAGACCAGTCTTGAGTAACTGTGCTCCTAAAGAGTGGTCTCGTGTCTCCAAAATTCACTGCACATTCATTGCATTTTCATTGCATCATTTAAGTATTTTATTATATACAAAAAAGGCCCACAGTGGCTGCTCCAGGGGCTGCAGGAAATTGCATTTTTCTTTTTGATATTTGGAGTCAGCTTATCAAGAAGTGACAGTTTTGTTCTCTTTGACTCACTGGATGGAAACCATGATTTATTTTTTCTAAATGGTGCATTAAATGTTTTATATATTCCAGATTCGCGCATGTTTAGTTTGCACCTTTAGTTGGAAATATAGCTACTGACTGATACAGTGAAACTGATGTTACTCCCATAATTCACACAAAGTAACGTAGAGTAGAAAAAAGGTAGATAAGCATGTTTATGTTTTTTGGTGTATTCAATATTCTTGCTTTTTTTTTTTGTTTGTTTTTTTACCATTGCAGGATTTGACTTTTTATTGTGGGATTTGACAGTAGGTTAGGGGTGGGACACAGCAGGCCGAGAGTTGGCCATCAGGCAACATCGGGGCATCTGTGAGTATATGTTAGTTTTATTGCAACCTAGAGTGTTTGGTCTGTTCCACGTTGCCTCTTATTGGTGGGAGTTTGCCTGGTTCAGTGGTTGTATCCAAAATCGGCCCAATACCCTCATTCACTATTCCCTACACTAATATAGTACACTAAATACAAGGAGTGAATGAAAACGGGTTTGTCTGTGCTTTGCTTGTTGATGAAACCAAGTTCATGGTCTGCACATACAGTGCATTATGGGTATTTCTAGCAGTTGAGTGCACATAGGTTGTACACTCAATGTTGCAGTGCATTGTGGAATTGATCGAGTACACTAAAGAATGCCCACTATGACTCTGGACACCACTACAAATGACTGCACCCTTAAAAAGTAAACTGTTTAAGGCTATAGGGGCGGATACAGCCAGTATGTGGAATTGGCATTGGTGCAGTTTGTGTGAGAGAGCACTCTGAGTGGATGTTCAGCTACAAATCAGAGCATGAGGACAAAACTTAAGTGATGAAACCAAGTGAATGACGTCTGTAATTTACCTCTCATTTCTCAAATTTTTGCAAATGATAAGGATTATCATATTATTAAACATTTGCCTGACCAAATTCCTCGGTGGTGATTGACAAAATAAGGTGAAAATGGAACTTAAATACTTCTTTGTTAAAAGCTTGTATGTCCAGCAATAGTTACGGTTTCCCTTTGAGGAATGACAATACAGCCTACTGCCACCTGCAGGTATGGAAAGGTACATACTATCACACAGGTGCAGAACACACATTGTAGTTTCAGTCAGCTGTCATCATAGACTGTAAAAATGGCAGTTATCAGTTTAGGTTTTTTGGCCTAGACAAAACCAGATGCAGCTGACGTGAGGTGACAACAAATTCGGTTTTGGTTGCTGCTGTATCTTTGACATTGAATAAGCATGTCCCAGATTTTCCAGACCATATACCATCAGTCTCTAAAGCCAGAAAGGTATTTTTGGACATAGGTGTACAGGAACAAAATGTCCACTTATGCGTGACTGCCTAATACAGTGGATAACAGCAGTCTGTGGATGGTGATCAGAGGGGATTTATCTTGTCTGAACTGATTAGTTTGTGGAATCAGGCGACAGAAAAAATAAATCAAACAAGCATTCAGTAGCCAGACTGTGATACTCAAACTGAAGTCTGGTCACAGCCATCTATGGTCACAGCACTTTGACTCTGGATTATAGGATTACATTCGGGTTTATGTTTTGTCTGTCAGGACTGAAAGTTATGGTAGGGTTTAAATGAGCATATTTGAACCACATCAAGCTTTACAGAGTAAAAACTGTTTTGACAACAAATAGGCTTCTATTTGAGGAGTACACCATTTTGTTACAACAACAACTAAAGAGTTCAGATGCAAAAAACAAAATATTGTCATCGGAAATTGTGCATTGTGCAAAAATTAGCATTTATCTCAGCCTCTTGTGTTTATGATCAGTTATTTCACGTTAAAGGCCATGAAAATAACCTATTCTTTTCCATACAAGTGAAATTACTGAACATGCACATGGGAGCCTGGGAAAAATGCTAATATTAAAAGAAGATTTCAGATGGCACTGGAGATTTTTGCATCTGAACTCTTTAATTGTGCTTGCATCCATATATTTTGATGAGGTATCAATCTTCTAATGGTTACATGCCTTCAAAGTGATGCAAATTCACAGGTCACCATGGAACTATAGAATGCAATGAAATACAACATAAGTCTGTGATTTGATCTGACCTTCCCGATCTGTCACTATGGAATATTTAGGCAATTTCCAATTTTTCATACAAGTTCTGAACTTTGCATGGAAGCATAGCCAATGGTAGACAGAATGGCGCTCTGTTTGTTACTTCAACATTGCATCTTTAACATGATTTGATCAATTGTAAATATCTTGAAAAAAAATCCATATACTCTTAGTCAGTAAATTGTCTGAATAACATAAAAACAAACTGGTTATGCTTTTACAGGGTTTATTGAACAAAACACAATAAAATATGACACCCAAAAAATGAGTGAAGCTTCCAAGAGCTCTAGTGTGCTTAACACAAAGGAAAGTGTCAACTTTCACATAAAAAGTCCACAAAAAAAGTCATAAGCACAAAAAAGCAAAAACGTCAAGGTCTTAAGAGGCTAGAGGCTAGTTCAGCAGAGCAGCATCACACAGTGTAGGAGAGGTTGCATAGACGAGTGTGTTTACAGGCAAAACTGGACCACAAGGAATACAAAGAAAAACATAAAATGCATGAAAAAGAGATGATACAACAGAAATTGAGCTTCTTTTATATATTCCTTTTGCTCTCCTCAGTGCAATGCAGTCTAATACTCCGGTTTGCTTGACTGCTATGACAAACGTCTCACTTTCTAAAACATTCGAACTGAAAAGAGCCATAATAGAAGGATAAGAAACATTGACATCAACTCGCTTCAGGATTAACTGACCCTCATAAAACATACAATCATTTAAAATGCTGTTCGGGAAAAGAAATGTGAATTTAAAAGAAACCTAAATAATGCATTGAAAACAAAAAAGCATTTCCTGACAGAATAAAAACATAATCAAACGTATAAAAAGTAACAGAACATTTTTGTTCCCATGTGAACAACTGTATGGTCCAGAATATCATAACTCAAAATACCTTAATACCTTGTGATCTCACAGCAGAAAGCAGTCAGAAATCAAAAAAGGGAATAAAAAAAAAGTACTATAGATTTATTAATCAAAAATGACAAAATATATATATAAATAAATAAATCTGAAAACTACAAGTCTCTCCAAAAACAACGGAAAGCACTGCTAGTCAATTTAGTGAATTAGTTACTAAAACACAAGAGTGCTGAGGTAGAACTATAGCACACACAAACTGTCGGGCAAAAACACACTTGGAAATGGTCAAACACACCAATCTCTTGCCTTGTCTATGAAGTGTTTAGGATTCGGATGAAGCGGATTAATGGTACCACTAGAGCTCCCACTGCGTTTTGAGAACAAGATTAACCCATTCAAGTAATCAGATAACAAAAGAAAAACTTAGATTACAAAAAAAACAACTTTATAGTTTTAGAGCCTATAAATCAACAGGGAAAAACATTAGTAGAAATGTAATGAACTAAATTTATTATTATTATATATATTAAAAAAACTCACCATCTTTATCTGCTCTAAGTAACAATCGAATCCATATCTTACCAAGTTCAAAAACTACCAAACCATTACAATTGTAGAAGTGTGTGTGTGTGTGTGTGTGTGTGTGTGTGTGTGTGTGTGTGTGTGATCGTGACATTGTAAAAAAGGGCAGCAGAATCATTCAATCTTTTTGGGCAAGAAAGAACCTCACACAATGTAAAAACTGGCACCTAAAAGGTTAAACTGCACATGCCTAATATGTAAAGTGTTAAAGCATTAAAAGCTCTGAAAATGCACTGCATATTTAAAAGATAAAGCTGCAAAAAAACTAGACTTCAAGGCACCAGGGTCGATCTGCATTCAAGGAGAAAAAAAAAATCTCAATACTGGGCTTAAGATCATGAGCGTGTTAGTGGAAATTAAAATCAAGATTTAAAAGTTCGCCTTTGAGTCGATCTCGTCACAACACCAGTTAAGTATGGAGGACCAATAGGTTGGACCCAAGTATAAGACTATGAGAATATGGTAATGGCATTTTTTGGATGTGATGTGCATATCTTTAGTATTTTGTGAAAGTTTCAGTACTGCAAATTGCTTGAATATTAGCAAAAGTAAAAAAAATTAAATAAAAAAGTGAACTGTTTGCTTAATTATACTGAAGGTTTCACTGCTTAGAAAACGTAAATGAGATAAACTATAATAAATGAAATACTTTGTTTTTTTTTAAGGATTGTTTTGAGAAGATGAGCAACTTGGGGAAGCTCTGCTAAAGGAATTTTAAAGTCCCCGTCCCTTGTTAAGACTTGCAAGTTTTAGCTTGATTGTACTTACTGTATCACAACATTTTTTTAGCATTACTTCACTCTTAGTGATGTAACTGATGATTGAGTTTGGCTGAATACTTCTGGGCTTGATGAATGATTTGTTTAAATCACTACTGTAAACAAAAAAAAGGTGACAGGTCAGCTGAAAATCTATTTGTGGCAAACTCTGTATTGGTGTCCAAGTTGAGTACTTTGTACTCTTCACATTAAATCAGCAATGTAAGATTCACAGCTTTCCAAGCAATGCAGTCCCTTCTGGTCTCTTGTGGAACAGGAAAACCTAAAAAAGAATGAAAAACAGAAAAACAAGTTATTAAATGTGAAAATAAATAGTTTTAAAATAGTCATACATTTGATTAAAGCAAATTTAAAAGTCTGGAAAATACTGTATTAATTTTCTCCACATGGAAACGGAGTTTAAACAATAACTGAAAAGCCTTTTAAAAAGGCCACGAAACCCTCAACTAATAATCTGCAATTTTTACAGATTTATGTGTGTGGAACATCAATTAAGACAACATTAGCATCTGTTAGCAATAATTGTAGGGAACAATTGGCTAATTCTGAGCTTTTCCTCTTATTTTTTGGCTTGGCAGTGGCAAAAATCTTTGTGATAAACAATCGTGATAATCACATGATTTCTCTGCAATTAATCACAGTCTTATTTGCAAAATTCAACAGAAGTAGCATATAGCGCACCTTTATTTTAAAAGTTCTGGTATATGAAAAAAAAGTGCAGTGAAACTATACAATGGACGTTTTAGTATTCTCTCTTTACTTATTAATATGCCTGTCATTATAATTATTATATGACTTAATCGCACAACACATGCACATGACCTCAATTCTTTTTGGT
>CAIGQW010054109.1:11978837-11990205 GCA_903798125.1 Danio choprae
TTATTATTATTATTATTTATTTAATTAGGTTATATGCTTTCAAATTCTGATTCCAATGCCTAACTATTAAATTGTCAAAATTACTGTAACTATATTAAATATTCTTGAGAATAAAGCATGTTGTGTTCTTTGAAAAAGTGTACTTGCATTATGATGCTATTATATTGTTATTCTGGAATTATATAATGAGTGGCACTTGATAGATGAGAACTTTATGCATGAACTGCGTTTAGAATTACAGGGTCCATACAGGGTCCATAACATCCTGCTAAACTGAGCACAGGAAATCTTTACTTCAATTCAGAATTTTCATTCACAGATTTGCAAAGCCACTGCCTGCAGCATATACATTTTAATATGTTGGGTTCACAACAAAACCCAAATTGAGTAATTTAAAGACATGCACAAATCTGTGAACTTCCACCATGTGGCATGAATGACGCTAATTGTGTGACGAGTTTGCCACAAAAACACGGAATTCCCTATGTTAGCCTGCCCAGGCCTAATATATAGAATCCTGCATTCCTGTCATTTACAGCCAATTAAATATATATAAATAAATGAATGACAAATTTCCAAAATAATAGACAACTGAGATACAAAAATCAGCTGAAAAGAGGTCCCATTTATTTTCTAGCACTTCGACTGTCTGACTGGAATGATGTCATGATGGCTGGCGCAGTTGCATAACGCCCAATTCAAATGGGTCTGCATCTCAGATTGCTTGTTGGGTAATCAGATTTGAAAGCATTCAGACCCAACAGAAACAGAAAACAACAAATCTGTACAGGCTATTTGTCATTAGTCAGCAGGACTGCAGCTTGATCTCATCCGCGTACAGTAAAGCCCTCACCCCTCCTCCTCATATCCTGCAGATCAAACTATGTGCTGAGTCAGGAGAAGCTACTAAATGCCCCACCGCAGCCACTCCAACTACAAAACACACGCTGTTTCAGGCGCAAGCCCACCCTCTCTCACGTCTCGCACATACACACCACTGTCTGAGAGCAAATTAGACGAGAGGCTCCATGCAAGATCCTTTTCCTGCCTGTTAGCAATGATAGAGGGAAAGGGGGGATGGTGAACAAAAGAGGAGCGGAGAGGCAGACAGCTGTAACCTCCTCATAATGACTGGGGAAATGATGAGGCCTGCCTTCACAATGCATCCATACTCTCACCAAACACACACATTTGCAGTGGTATTCAGCCATAAAGTACATCATTAAAAATGTTTTGCACATTAGTGATTTTCTGGCCAATACACATAATTGTAACTTTAGGGTTGACGTTCAAATCATCTATTATCTTGTAAAACATTCAAAATTAAAATAACATTTTTTAAAAGGCACAGTCACTGTATAATTTTACAGTATTGTAAAGACAATTTAATTTTTAAGATGTGCTAGGGATTACATTCTACTTGGGTGTAAAAGCACACATTCATACTGAATTTCTTTTCAGTCTGAGGCTACGTTTACATGACAACAATGTAACTAAAACAAAAACGTTTTTCCCTTGCGTTTAAAAAACATTTTCAAATGCAATCTGCATTTATACATCTGTAAAATCCTTTATTAGGTATGCCTGGCCAGTATGTGGTGTTGTCATCTTACAGTAAAATGTCCCTCTAGGAAATATATAAATCTAATGTGTCTCCACTGTTGATTGTGAAGCAAACACTTGAGCAACAACTACCAAATACTCCACCATATTGTAATGTGTTTTGTGCACTTGCCTTAAATCTACACCTCCCTAAACATGTACCATGCACACGCATGATGTCATCACTTTCAAAGATTCTTGCACAGACACGACAACGGTGGTGTTTTCGAAAACTTTCACTTTGAAATGCATTTTCAACACTGTTGTCATGTAAACAAACAGGAAAACAAAAAGTTTCCCATTTTTGGCTGAAAATCTTGTTGCGTAAAATGTTATTTCATACATTTTTAGCTTTCTATTTTATCTGAAAAGCAGTCTAATATGCTTTATTATTAATGCAATGTTCAAGTAATATGGTGCTCTAGTTTCTGGGAGTAGTAATAATATTGTTATCTGTATGAAAACAATAATTATAATTTAACTTATTGAACTCAAACCACATTTTATATATATATATATATATATTTTTTTTTTTTTTTTTTTTTTCTTCAACTGTGACACTTGACACAAAGGTAATCAAAAGGCAGAAATGGGAACTAGGCACATTTAATTAAATATATGAAAAACAATCTCTAAAGCCCAATTCACAGTGCACCAACAGATGCTGGCAGAGGACAGGAGTAAACACTGATGCCACAAAACCTGATTGTTTCTGCCTGTCGATGCAAAGTGATCAGGCCTTAATACTGAACAATGACTGATATTGTAACAACAAATTGTGCATCCCTAATGCAACAGTTTTCATCCTAAACTGTGTCCTCTGCAAGGAACTGTCAGTTATGTGTGGCATGTTAAAACAAACAATCTTTCCATTTGTGCACAAGGAACAACTCCCAGTCACCTGGTCTGCCTGATGAGCGCTGTGCCTCGGGGCAAAGGGTATGGAAAAGAGAGAGAGAGAGAGAGAGAGGGGGGGGGGGGGGGTGGTGAATGGGTGCGGTTGTATAACAGCTATCCCAGCATGCACTTTTAAAAAACAAAAGAGGCTCTTAAAGCATGCAACAGAAGCTCATGCCATTTAAACAAAAATCATGATTCAAGCCTTGACTGAGCTGTCATAACAAGTGTGAAACTGTAATTTGAAACAGTGATGAATGACTTCATTGCTGTAGGAAAGACAATAAAGGTGTTTTCAAAACTTGCATAACTTATGATGTATGAAGGTTTTACTTGGATTTAAAACCTTGAATCTCACGTCATATTTTTCTCAACTTCACCACTCGTGGGTCTCATCAAAATAATTAACACCCTCGTGAAGGCGGTGTGAAAATACAGATGGCACATGAATACAGTCATTTTAAAAATGAAACAGAAGTGAAATTCTAGCTTATACAGAGCGTGTAATCAGTCAGTAAATGGATCTTTTTATAACTCTTAAATGTCAAAACACTAAACACACTCCTAATAATAGTGGTCTTAAAGGGATAAATATTTAGCATAATGTATTATTATTAGGAATTTCCACTTTTTGTGTAGAGTGAGAACCAAACAGATCTGTCCGAGCACATCACATGCACTTTCAAGCTTCTGTTTTGATGCTCCTTTATGTAACAAATCAATGGAAAGCCATTTATTTACTGTTTGTGTTGACCGGTCATTAGACATTTGCAGTAAATTGTTTCTGTGAGCTGCATCTTGCTTCAGACTATGACTGCTTTTTCACCATCTCTGACATTCATGGTTGTGCAAATAAACATACCAAAAGCACAAACCAGATTAAAAATTGACATACACAACAAATGCAGCTCCCGTACAACTTTCCATTGGAAATCAATGACTTACAACCTGTCGCTTTGTTGCTGTTTTTTTGTTGCAATTACTCTGATTTTCATACACACAATGACAATACAATTAGCAGATCAGGACTCTGCATCAGCAGTTATGTAATTTTACTTAACTCAATTAACAGTGGTCATAAACTGCTGTCTCAACTCACACAAGTAGAATTTTAGACAGCAAAACTACCATTTCTTACATCAGGACTGTGAACAGGGAAATAATCAGTAATAAAAAAAAACATCTATGCTTCTGTGTCTAGTGCATGTGAATGGTCCAGTGCAGCCTTCGCACAGTCGCATATCCTTTACCATGGCTGACGCCGATCCTGGTGCGCACCTCCCAAAAAATGTAACCACGCGTCGCGATGGCGCGTAACGCAGGCAGGGCCCGTGTCCCGTGGACGAGCATATGGAAACTTTTGTTCTGCGTTTACTTTTTGATTAAAACGGTTGCACGTCTGCCAGTTCCCGCCTCTAAATAAAGGTGTTTGAGCTACTTGTACATTAAGGTAGCATAGCATTACAGGTATTTTCCGTGTAAACAAAACAGCCGCAAAGAAACTCGACACAGAATAACATAACTGCCAGCTAGCATTCCGGAAGTGTTATTGCAAAGCAACACAAACAGAAAGCAAATGTATAAATGCACGACTACACGCAACACATGCGCCATGGGTTACGGCGATCACTCAAAGCAGAAGTATAGCTCAGCCTTAAAAAAACAAACAAATACAAAACCAACAAAATCTGTTCTTTAAAGGTAACTCCTTTGGCAAAGACATACCTGTGTGTGCAATGCGTTTAGGTCAGAGGTCAAAGTTCACGCCGCGCAAGTGACCTGTCCCATCCTGTTGTGCAGCTCCAGAGCGTCTGGTCGGTCCTGAGGATTGACAGCCAGCATGTCCTTCAAAAGTTTTCGGAGTGCCTCGGACATGTGCGAGCGTCTGCGCTGGGGAATACTCAACACCATCTTTGGGTTCTCCAGGAGTGCCTCCCCGACCGGGACAATGTCAGACCCCTGTCGCACATACGTCCCAAGTAGTTCCCGTTTGGACTCTGCATCAATGAATGTGATTCTCTCGATCATGGCCCAGATGATAATGCCCAGAGCAAAAATGTCTGCTTTGGCTGTGTAATGTCCTTCCCAAACCTCTGGTGCCATGTAAAAGTCTGATCCGCATGCTGACGAGAGCCAGAACTTATTGATGTTAACAACACCATTCTTGTTTTTGTCAAGTCCCTCTTCTGCATCCCGTACTCCGGCACTAAGACCAGCGCACACTTTGCTCAGTCCAAAATCTGCCACCTTCAACACAGGCGCTCCAGAACTTTCGGAGATGAGGATGTTATCTGGTTTGAGGTCTCTATGAACAATGTTGTTTTGGTGAAGGAACGCCACAGCGCTGCTCAGCTGCATCATGAAGCTGGCGTTGGTGTGGGGATCAGGCTGGCGGGACAGGATGAACTGATTCAGATCTCCTCCTTCACAAAACTCCATGACAAACCACAGGTAGCAGGGCTCATCAGGACACGACAACACACGCTCACCTGGAAATAAAGAACAGAGATTTAGAGATGAATACACTTTGGTATTATGGCTTTTAAAGTTTTTACATTAGTACAAGACTCCATTTTGACTGAGAATTACATAATTTTATAAAACAAGAATAATCCACATTTCAGTGTTTAATATATTGGTGAAACAAAATGCTGTATGAAATAAGAATGTTATTTGCCTTATTCACAAGTATGGCTGAAACAAACAAGATTTCAAAGGCAGCAACTGAAATTTAATAAAAGTAACTGCACCTTATTTTAATGCACCTGTAGTTCAAACTCAGTTAAACGCAGAAATTTGCCTGCAGTTAAAGGGGATAATTTGTTTACTTTAAAAGGTGCATACCCAATAGAAGAACTAATGATGCAACTGTTATCAAAATGTATTTCCATTGCATATACGAAAAACATTACTATAATGCAACTCCAACAAACTGTTACTTGGTTTCGGTCTTTCCCCTTTCAAGCAGAAAAAGAGTTGCACATATATGCATGGAAATAGCAGCAAGGGGCTTTACAGATATAGCCGTCAAATGAACCAACTTGCTTTAAAGGAACTCAAAACTTGCACACTGCATATATTTGAGTGTCAAAACAATATATTAAAGTGAGAGAATACAAGCACCAGACAGAAGCAAATGCAATAGTTTTAAAAGAAGAACTGCTTTGTAATCAATTTTGTAGGCTGGAGTGCTGTGGAACCAGTTTGAGGCAGTTTACGGTTTCTTCCCACAGGACTGTACTAGCTCTTATATGAACAGCAAATACTGACTTGTATCCCCTGATAAAAGCCAAAATACCTTAGTGTAATTAATAAATACTGTCCTGTGCTTTCAGGGTTTTACTTTTATCCCTTCCCTGGCTCTGTTGAGCAAGCATGACCTGAAACTGCACATGCTGCTGTAAATAAAAACCATATTGTGAGTCTCACAGGTCTTACCCAAATGTAAAGAAGGTGTTATTGTAAAACCTCAAAACTTTCTAACGAATTACTTAATTTGATGTTTTTAATTTACATTGGAAAAGTACTCAAAAACAAATTCCGCATCACATTTTGACACAAAATTACTCTGAATGCCTGTACACAATATATAATTCAGATTTGTAATAGTCACCAAAACAAAATTGCAGCTCGTCTGTGATTCACCTCATTATACTGTGTATACTCACTATACACACAACGTAAAATCAGTGAATGAAAATTGTATGATTATTGATTTGTCCAGTTGGCTGAATCTTTGTCAAGTACATTGTATTTTGCGTTGAATTTCTCCCAATTTCACTTCAACTAAGGGCCCATTTCCACCACTGTTTTCAGATTAAAAAAATATATATAATAATAATACATTTTCATTTACACATTTGCATTTAAAGGCCTAAAATTGACATTTAAAAAAAAACTCAATATAAAGTGCAATTTCTTGAAAACAAAGCTTTTTTATTGTCTCTGTTCAAACTAGAAAAAGGTGATTTTGTGATAATGGCGATGTCATGTACATATGTATTACAAGTTCAGTCTATAGGTATGTGCAAGTTCTTAATAACCTGAACAAGGGCAGACTACAGTACTGTATGTGTGCAGAATGTGTAGTGTTTCAATATTCTCAGTGTTGACATGAACATATGGTGGCCTTACAAGTAAAATACAGCTAATTTGTTTGTGGATCTGCGTCGACAGTAATTGCTGTTACAATGTTGTCATCCATTTTAGTGCATTGTTGTTGTGCTAACATATCCTTAATGTTAAAGGCAACATTAATGTATATTACTCAAAATATGTATATTTAGATATAGATATAAAATAATATCAACCACTATTTCTTATAAACATGTCTAACGTATTTTTCAAACTTTAGACTATTCACAGTGTAATACCCATACAACACCAAGACATCTTTCAGTTCCACATACACTAAATATAGACTTTATCAACAGCTTTCAAGCAAATACCTCTAGCATTACTTTGCATATAAGTCAGTACACAAAGCTACATGATGTTGATGACTCAAACATACATATGAAAGCAGTCAAACAAAGACGCCATCCCAGCACATTAAGATTAACGAGACCGGATTGGCCTGTACCAAAATCCGTACAGTCTCCTTTTCAAATGTAAAATAACATGCACAGTTGTCATGCAAGTTCCTTCATTGTTTTAACAAGTCGACAAGGTTTGACCCCAAGACCAGCACCTCCCCCACTTCACAACCTCGGTTTCATAACCGAGAGGAGGCTGGGGGAGGAGGGCAAATCTGGCCGACTTTTGTCATTCTTACATAAAAAGTAAACAATCTTAAATGTAGAACATAGACATGCGCAATACAAGCGTCCGCTGTCATAAGTGAGTCACGGCCAAACAATGGATTCTTGCTCGTTTTACCTCATATAACAATGCAAAATTAATATAAATCGACGTTATTTACATTTTAAATGCCCAATATGTCATTTACACCAAACGAAAGAGTTGTCACTAACAAAAACCAATGTGTGAACACGACAAAACCTACATCCACTGTTGACCTTCTAGAACAATTGCAAAACAGCAGCGCTTGAATGAACACCCCTCACCTTTCAGCGAGGTCTCCACCAGCCTCAAATACTGTTTTGAACGCTTATTGCCGTGGCTCATTTTCTGTGCCATTCCGTTCTTCTGAAGCACACACTCCTCCAGCTGCACCACATTCTCGTGGCGCTTCTCCAGGCTGGTCAGAGCCCAAAACTCGGCCAGCGCCAGCTCCACATTCTCGGGCGCGTCACAGCGCAGCTTCTTCACCGCCACTTTCGCACCTGATTTACGGGCAATGGCTTCGTACACAACGCCATAGCTGCCCCTGCCAACTTCACGGAGCAAGCTGTACCGCGGCGCAATGATCCGCCTCTCCAGGCTGCCATGTTTGCCCCCGTCCAGCTCGCCTGCCATTGTCTCATTCTCCTCGTCTATGTTGTCGACGCTGAGCGAGCGCAGAACACTCGCGCGTTCGGCTCGTTTACCAGCGTTGCGCGTCCGGCGCCGCTCTCGGTCCTTTGCGTTCATCGCGCCTCCTCACGTTGTTTGCATGCGCTGGCAAATATCTTCCGCGTTCATAGCTCAAGGGTTCGAGGAAGTTCAGCAGCGCTTAAATATTCGTTGACACCTGTGTTTTGTTTTCAAGCGGCGATTCAGGGACCGTCCTGCATCTGGTCTGAACTGAATGAATCTTGAATGAACTAAGAACTTGTCTGGATCGTCCCACTTTCCTGTGCGGTGGGGGGGATCGATGATCCGCGAGGACACACGAGACACACGTTTCAAGTAACCGCTTCTTGTGGCCTGAGTTGTGTTGTTAAATCTGTGCTGTAAAATGTCGAGGTGAAGCAAACATAAGACACTGTATTTTTTTAAATACATAAATTTTATCCATGCTAATTTCACCCAGGCTTATTTGAAAATGTGTGTGCCAGTGTTTTTTTTGTAATAATTGAAACATTTGTTACTTTTGTATTTAGCCGACACTTTTTACTCAAAGTGACCTATAAATGAGAGCAATAGAAGCAAGCAAATAAAAAATAAAGAAATAATATGTAATATTTGGATCACATCTGAAGGGCTAAGTGTAAATGTAGTCATAAATGGTTTAATATCAGTAACTGATGCAAATTTCTGATCAGTTTGTCTTTTAACGTTCTGTAAGAAAATATCTTATTTCATCAGTAGGTGTAGGCCTAAGTATGTTTTGTGTACTTTATGTTTGTTTGTTTTTAAATACATTTATTTATCTATTATTTTTCATCACCATCACCACCACCATCATCGATATTATAAATATTTATCTTACTGTTGTGCTACTATGACATATAACGTTTTGTTAATGTTAAAATGAAAAGGGCATTATTTTAAAAAATAATTAAAAACACATTCATCGTAAAATGGTGTATTTATCCAAAGATAACTGGGGCTGGGGGAAATTACGTCATCTGATTTGCCCTTCCAGCAACACTCAGCATGGGCTACATGTTAATGGTACATCAATAAATTGATTTATAATTCTTGATTAATAATTGTTTTCCCTATATGTTCACTTCATGCAAGCAAGGATCAGGCTGTCAATGTATAAAACCCGCAAATACACGTAAACACATATACGGTTGTCACCCGTGCTGAGGTCCACAATGGTTCAGTCCCTCCAGCATGAGCGAGCATGTGCTTCTACAGCTCAGAGCGCGCACACACACGTGGCAGGACACGATGAGGAGCATCTGGGCTTCTGAAACATCCCGCACTTCCCATCAAATATATGTACAGCATGGAAGAAATAAGGGACCACTTGAGAATTCTCAATTTCTCTTATTTACGATTTATAGTAAAACTTAACATTGTTTTCCAAAATTAAAATAGTTATAAACGGCATTTATTAGACCATTTATTTTTTTAAAGTGCCATGTTTTCGGAATCTTGTTTAAGATGAACCATGATGTTTGAGATTAAAATATGTATTATCAGTTGTATATTTGATATTTGTTTATATTATATTGTGTAATATTCTTTATTTTAATAATTTAATTCAGGTTTATTTGTATAGCTCTTTTCGCAATACTCATCGTTCCCAATTTCACTGGAGCTTTGCAAAATATCCAAATTATTACAATTAAATTCAGAAAAATGTGGACAGTGTCAACATTACCCTATATCTGTGTGTTCAGTACTGTACATGATCAACGAAGTGCATTGCTTAATTTGGAAGATATATTTTCATACCTTTATAGACTAAAACATACAAACACATATCTATTAAATCCAGTAAATACAAAGAAAATGTGTGGAAAATGATTTTTTTTGAGAATTTATCCTTGTCGTTTAGATTTCTAAACATGTAAAATAATGTTTCTTTAATTTACATTACTATTACTAAAAAGTAATGGTAATAATAAATAAGTAAAAGTTAAAGTGGTGTAAACAGTGGGGGAGAATCAATCCATGTTTGAACGTTATCAGAAGACTAATCTTCACAGAGAAAGGATATTAGCATTTAGATATTAATGGACTGGATTTACATGGCTTACATAAGATGACAGCATTAAGAAGTGGCATCTGTTGCTTCTCACAATCTCCTTTTCAATAACAAACACTGTATCTAATCTCTTATTCATTAATGGCTTCTGCAAACATTTGCATTATTAGGTATCTGAACCCGCATATGACTGTGATTTGATGAAAAGACGGTCCTAAATGAGACCTCCTCACTCAGTGACCTCATATGCCATCATTCATCCACTTTCACAGGCTGGCATGAGGTCATGTCTGAAACTGCTGCCAGTCGATGCTTCCCTGCTTACATGTCAATGTGTTGTTTGTCTCTTTACAGTGAGGAAAGTCTGAATGTGCTTTATATGAAGTAGCCAGCCAGACAAAGCTCTTTCCCTCGTCTGGCAGGTCAGCTTGAATGCATGCTTTTAATTAATGTTGCAAATGTTTTTACACACAAACATAAAGAAATATTAGACTGTTAATTTCCCAGACAACAGACTATTGAGATGGACAAAATGTCAACTGGGTATTATCATTTATGGTTTGTTGCAATAGGACAGAATTTGGAAGAGATACGTCTACTTGAAAATCTAGAATATGAGGGTCAAAAAAACTAAATACTGATTAAAATCACATTTAAAGTTAAATTAAGTTCTAAGCACAAATTAAGTTCTTGCATATTAATGCATATTACTAATGAAAAATTAAGTCTTCAGCAGGAAACTTACAAAATACCTTCTTATTTGTCTTATTAATATTCTGATAACATTTGCCATGAAAGAAAAATGTTTTATTTTGACATATAGCCTTTATCTATTGCCGTGAATATACCCATGCAACATAAGATCTTTCTGAACATACGTTTTTGTGGTTGCCTATATGAAGCTAAGCAGGGTTGAGCCTGGTCATACCTGGATGGGAGATTTAATGGGAAAAAGCAATATTGGTGCTGGTGAGGTCAACAGGGGGCGCTCACCCTACGATCTGTGTGATGGGAACACCATGCTGTCAGTGAGCATCGTCCTTTGGATGTTAAACAAAGGTCCTGACTCTGTAGAGCCATAGAAAATCCAAGGATGTCATTTGAAAAGAGTAGAGTGTTCCTGATATCCTGGCCAGATTTGCTCTATCATGGGCTCCTAATCATCTAACTGGTTTCACCACTGTCTCCACTAGCTGCTGTGTGCTGTTGGTTCTGCAGGTGGATGCTGCACACTGCTAGAGATTTCCACCTTCAAATGTGTGAAGCTCTTTGAGTGCTGAGTATGTATAAATGTAACTAATTGTTCCTTTATTTTATCCACTGGTCACACTGTACAATAAGGTTCATTCATTCATTCATTCATTTTCATTTCGGCTTAGTCCC
>CAIGQW010054109.1:11990605-12024589 GCA_903798125.1 Danio choprae
GTGTGTGTGTGTGTGTGTGTGTGTGTGTGTGTGTATATATCTGTGTGTGTGTGTATATATGTATGTATGTGTATGTATATATATCTCAAGAGTTCACACTTAGATGACTCAACTATGATAGCAGATTTGGCATGCTGTCCCGGGAGTGATAAGGATCAGCTGTAGTCGATCATATCACGTGCTCCTCTCGAAATTAGTTTGTGAAACTTCATATATATATCATATATATCTTGTCTATTTTTTAACAAATTAATAAATAAATTAACATGTAACATCTGATGTCTAAAATTGACTTCTTAGGTAAAAAGTAAATCACTAATTCTAAACAAACAAGTAAATAAACCAAATTATTGTTGAATGCCAAAGAAATCATGCAATATTAATATAGACTTTACAACATATTTCATCTTTATTTATTTATTTTTTACCAAATGAGCTAATTATCTCTGAAGTGTGTAATTTTTAATTGTAAACAAAGGTCATTATTTTAAGATTATTGTGATAAGACTTGAAGGGATCTGGCATTGCTCTTGTCTCTATCCACCACTCCAGGCATTCTCTGAGAGACTGTTGAGAAACACAATCACTGCAGAAGTAATCAGGACACAAGAAGAAGAGAGAGGCTTCATGCTGATGGATTAGTCACACTAACACACACATACACACATACACACTCATGCACGCACGCATGCACACACACATACACCTCATCACTTCACTGCAATATTGTGTCCTTGAATGTGAAATGAGTGATTGGCTTGATTACATTATTCTCTCTGTTGTTTTTACCTCTGTATTTATGAGATGGGTTTGAAGATACTGGTTTGACAAAAAGTCAAAGCAATTGACATTATAATTTATACAGATCGTATATGAGTCATTTTGAACCCCTTGGACATTTTACCAGACAATTACTGTTTGTGGTATGAGTCTGGATACAAAAAAAGGCTGACAGACCTTTATTCCTGACATGATGTCAATACAGGGCAATATTTCGAAATTGATACATTTCTCCAAGTAAAAAGAACCCTAGAAAACAACCCTATTAAAATATAAGGGTGGATCCCGTATCACTGTTCTTTTTATGTGCAAAACACAACTCATTTCTGAAATTGCAATGACTGACACTGTAGGATTATAGGATAAGTATACAAAATGAAAAAGCATACATGTTTTGTTGAATCAAATTAAATGACATTAAGCTTATTTAAAACATCATGTTAAATCTGATACATCCAAGATCAATTAAGTTATGACATAGGGAACTTATTTAACCCCTTAACTGTCACCCCACTTTTTATATATATTATTATATTATATAGTTTGTGAATAAGTTCTGGTTTAAAAGAAAATGTTTTTTAAGAGCGTATATATGCCTATTTTTATAATGGATAAAACCCAATTTATTTAGTTTTGTTACTGTCTTGATGTGTTTGCGTTTCTAACAAAATCTGGCAACAAGAATATATCTCTTTCCCTGGCCACTTCAGGATTTGTTACGTTGTTAATCATTTATGAGAGTAAAACAACTACTAAGAACAAGACCGCAATAAACAAACAAATCCTTGAACTTAAAAATAAATAAGCCACTTTCCAAAAATAGCAACCCATAGCTGCTTATTTAATAAACTCCAATAATCTGGGTCATGTAAGGCCAAAGATGACTAAAGGTTTGATTTAATTAAGAGGAGATGGCAACCTTACAAGTGTAAATTCTGCAATGCAGCCTTCTAACCCCATACAACTTGACACCTCTGTTAACAGTGGGTTACTATAGTTATAATAATAATATCACAGAAATGTTATGCAGTGTACACAACCACACTAAACAATGACATATTTAGCTGCTTATCATACTGTTGATGTCATAATCATAATGTTGACTGTGGTTCATAAAAATCACATGGTCACTGTGATTACTTTGGTCAAAAACAGCAGAACCCAAATGGCCCACCAGGACATTGCTATGATCACCACTGTGTCTGTCAAACAATAATCTAGATTAATCAGTTATTTTTTAAATACATTTTCACTACCTTGATTGTATGGTAGTTCATTTGGTATCAGAATGCAGTTGTCAATCCCCTATATTTCCAAACGGTGTGTGTACACAACAGGATGAGCACTAAATGATGCAGTGTGTACATTGCCCTAGGCAAGCAAACACAGGCAGGATGAGATTTTTTTTTTCATTTGAGTATTTACAATTCATTCTTAAATGTTCACTCTCTGTGTTGTGAAATCCCATATATTTTCAAAGCCTTAACTGAAGCTTTGTAATGAACACATTTCAAATGAATTCCTGTGACGGGTTCATTTATGCTTCTGAAGATTGAGCTGGGTGAGTTTACAAGCATTATGGTTGCTATGGCAACATCTCATCACCCTAAGAATACTGTTGTCGTAATCGGCATCCGTCTGTCAAAGAGGGAGAGCGATCACATGATCTCTGGGTTTACATGAAACATCAAAACACATGTGCTCTGCTTCAGCACACATCATAGGCTACTTGATGAATTCATTCATTTAGAGTTACTAAGTGGTAATCATTGGATGTCGTAATTATAGGAATTTTTTTTTATAATGTAAATTTAGGAATGGAATAATGGAAAATTTTTTACAAACTAACCAAGACAGATCAACAAAAAAACATTTATTTCATGGAAAGAATTGTGACCAAAATAGCAATGATTGTTGTCTTCTTCACACACTTTGGGTCCAGACTTTCCCCAGTCTGAGGATGAAAATAGTGTTTCTCTTCAGTCAGACCCAATTATATTAAACTCTATTTCTAGTGAACTTTGGACCAGTCATTTGTCCACAAACAATAAAACGTTAAAAAGTTATAAAGTTATCTTAACATCTTGTGCACATAGTCTAAAATGGGGCTAAATACCACTAAATTGTAGTTCAAGAGTTCACACTTAGATATTGCTTGATAATAATTGCAGGTTTGGCATGCTGTCCCGGGAGAGAACCCTGAGCTCGGAGATAATTGAGCCCAGGGCTCCCGCCTGGTAAATAAGCATATAAGGGGGTACGAGATCAGATAGTTCTCGAGAGCTCCCCCTGGTAGATAATCATATAAGGGGTACGAGATCTGATAGTTCTCTAGAGCTCCCCTTGGTAAAGGAGGAAAAGGAGGAGATGGGGTGGATGGGGGGTTTCTTCGAAAACGAAGATGAGAGAGTAGTTTTTTTGACAGGCTATTTATAGGGAGTTTGTATTAATCTGATTGGCTTACTAGTGATTACTGATGGGAGACCGGCTGCGATCAATCATATCACGTGCTCCTCTCGAAATTAGTTTATGAAACTTCACTTAATTGTAGTTAGTTGAGGTGCATTTAGCCCCAGTTGTTGTTTTTTTCACTCATAATTATAGGGGAACTCTTTTAAGTACTACATAGCAACTATATCTTTAAAGATGGTGATTTGTAGCACCTTAACGTCCCTAAAGATCCACTAAAGAATCATTACTGGTGCTATATAGCACTGAAATTGGTTCCCCTATTTTCAATAGCCAAAGAACCACTTAAATAGCACCATAACTACCACAATGAACCTCTTAAGAGCCATTTTTCGTGAGTGTAATATCACATTCATTCATTCATTTTCTTTTCGGCTTAGTCCCTTTATTAATCTGGGGTCGCCACAGCGGAATGAACCGCCAACTTATCCAGCATATGTTTTACGCAGCGGATGCCCTTCCAGCTGCAACCCATCACTAGGAAACATCCACACACACTCATTCACACACATACACTACGGACAATTTAGCTTACCCAATTCACCTATACTGCATGTCTTTGGACTTGTGGGGGAAACCGGAGCACCCGGAGGAAACCCACGCTAACACGGGGAGAACATGCAAACTCCACACAGAAATGCCAACTGACCCAGCCGGGGCTCGAACCAGCGACCTTCTTGCTGTGAGGCGAACGAGCTACCCACTGCACCACCGTGCAGCCCTGTAATATCACAATTAGGTCATATTCTATTTATACATGCAGTGTAGACTTTTTTTAAAATCGTATTCCATTGATGAGAAATCTGAATAAAATGTTCACTGTAATCCAATAACTAACTGCAAACAACTCCAGTTTTTACATCATAAAAACATGAATTTGTTGATTAACATATTATACAACAATATCCTCTTTATTATCTTTTTATTAGAATATAGATGTTGACTGGAAATGTTTTATTTACAGACAGAGAGTTGCATGTGTTTTTAATTAGCAGCGAGATGATCAAACTGAAAAACACAGGCTGATTGTTGTTCTGATTCTTGTAGGAGCAGAACAGGATAACAGTGTTTAATACTCCAGGTCAAAGCTGTTCTCTTCAAAGCAATGGCATTACAGTCATTATTGCACACAATCAGAGCAGGACATATATAGGAAAAATGTACATTTCAAAGCAGATGCAAACATTAAATATTGACTGTTATTAGCAGTATTAAACACAACTTCTACATGCAAGGATAATTACATCCAGTTCTTGCAGAATGGAGTGTGTATGGTATCTGATTAATTCTGATTCTAATTAACAGAATCTGCAACAGCAGTCTTTAATTAATATGTTTGTGTCACACTGTGTTTCCACTCACTCATACACGACAGCCAATTTAGTTCATCCAATTCATCTATAGTGCATCTCTTTGGACTGTGGGGGAAACCGGAGGAAACCCATGTTAACATGGGAAGAACATGCAAACCACACAGAAATGCCAACTGGCCCAGCCAGGACTTGAACCAGTGACCTTCTTGCTGTGAGACAACAGTGCTAACCACTGAGCTGCCGTGCCACCCACATTCCTTCTCTTTATGTGAAATAGTGTGTCTAAATTTCCAACTACAAACGCGATACAGGATGCATTAAACTCAATGTCATTAGAAACTCAAGATTATAGCTCTCGCCCTGAAATATTTCACTGAAAAACTGTATTATTATTTCCACTAATGCATTATTATTCTGGTTGAGTTCAAATGGCGTCTTAAATTGGTTGATTGCAACATGTGGGTGTATTATTGTTATGTGTAATAATGATGGTGAGTGAAGCTGTCTGATTCTTTTCCTACCAGTCTTCTTAAACACACATATAAAACATTTACAGTACAGAGTGAAAGATGTCTTGAAACTATGATAGAGTGAATGTGTTTTTGTGTGTGCGTGTGTGTGCGCGCGTGTGTGTGTGTGTGTGTGTGTGTGTGTGTGTGTGTGTGTGTGTGTGTGTGAGAGTGTGTGAGTGAGAGAGAGAGAGAGAGGGAGAGAGAGAGAGAGAGAGAGAGAGAGAGAGAGAGAGAGAGAGAGAGAGATAATCACTTATATATAATAAATTAACCCTTACAGAGCAAATATTTGGCAAATACCAAAATCCGTGATAGATAAAATACAAGTCCTACCAACAAAAAAGGCAAGTGGTTCAGATGGTATCCTTAATGAAATTATTAAAAACATAAATCACAAATTCCAATTGACTATAATGAAACTGTTCAATTTGGTTCTGAGTGTTGGTCATTTTCCTGACATATGGAATAAAGGATTCATTCATTCATTTTCATTTCGGCTTAGTCCCTTTATTAATCTGGGGTCGCCACAGCGGAATGAACCGCCAACTTATCCAGCATATGTTTTAAGCAACGGATGCCCTTCCAGCTGCAACCCATCTCTGGGAAACATCCATACACACCCATTCACACTCATACACTACGGACAATTTTTTAGCTTACCCAATTCACCTATACCGCATGTCTTTGGACTTGTGGGGGAAACCGGAGCACCCGGAGGAAACCCACGCCAACACAGGGAGAACATGCAAACTCCACACAGAAACGCCAACTGACCCAGCCGAGGCTCGAACCAGCGATCAGCGACCTTCTTGCTGTGAGGCGAACGTGCTACCCACTGCGCCACTGTGAGGCCCGGAATAAAGGATTAATAATGCCCATATTCAAAAGTGGAGACAAATCAGACCTTAACAATTACAGAGACATCTGTGTGAACAGTAATCAAAACAAAAACAAAATATTTGCTTGCTTTGTAGATTTTCAGAAAGTGTTTGATTCAATTTGGCATGACGGTCTGCTGTCTAAACTTCAAGAATCAGGTATTGGTGGTAAAACATACAACATTATAAAAACCATGTATTCAAACAATCAGTGTGCGATTAAAATTGGAAATAAGCGAACAGAATTCTTCACTCAGGGGCGGGGTGTGAGACAGGGCTGTCCACTGTCACCGACCCTCTTCAATATATACATCAATCAATTGGCAATGCTCCTAAAGCAAGCAGATACGCTGGGTCTCACACTATCTGACTCCATTGTAAAGTTCCTGCTGTTTGCAGACAATCTGCTGCTGCTGTCGTCAGCAGAAGAGGGTCTACAGCAGCAGCTGGATATTCTGCACAGCTTCTGTCAGACCTGGGCCCTGACCGTTAACCCAAAGAAAACCAAAACCCTAATATTCCAGAAAAAACCCAGACGTCAGGAAAAAAACTGTTTCACCCTTGGTATGACAAAAGGTGAACCTACCACAAGCTACACATACCTTGGGTTGAAAATAAGTGCTAATGGAAAACTAAATTTGGCTGTAAATAAACTGAAAGAGAAAGCAAGAAGGGCCTTTTACGCCATTAAAAAAATCTATCAGTGATTGAACCAATAGTGCTATATGGGAGTGAAGTGTGGGGTCCTCTTCTCAGTCATGAGTTTGATAAGAGGGATAAAAATCCAATTGAAAGCCTACACACAGAGTTCTGTAGGACCATCCTCAGGGTACAGAGGAATACACCTAGCAATGCATGCAGGACAAAATTAGGCCAGTATCCTCTACTCATGCGCATTGAGAAATGAGCCGTCAAATTTTGGAAACACATAAAAATGAGTGACCCCAACTCTTATCATTTTAAAGCCCTCACAAACCAAGAAATGGACATTGAAAAAAGTCCCCTGGTTCAGATGGTCCTGAAGCTACAAACACAAACCAACACAATGAATATGACTAACAGCAGGCAGCATCAGGACACTGACATGCTCATCTACAAAATTAAGCCCAATCAAATGATGAATGCACAAAAAGTAGAGTATCTGATTTACTGGAATGAAGCAGCAGGAAAACAAAGTAAACTTACATGTTATTTAGACCTAAATAGAGATTATACCACAGCAACATGCAGTAAAGGGCAGTAAATTAAGAACAACAATGACCAAATACAGACTGAGTGCTCACAGTCTGACTATAGAAACGGGCTGATACAGACAGAACTGGCAACCCAGAGAGAGCCGCATCTGCCCACACTGTGCCCAGGCAGAGGTGAAGACGGAGGAACACTTCCTCACCCGCTACACAAACTGTCAGCACATCAGAGAAACATTCTACCCCCAAACTCCAGAGCATTTACTCTCAATTCACTGAGTTAGACAATAAAACACAAGTGAAATATTTACTAGGGGAAAAAACTGACTGTATCCTTCTAGCGGCACATATATTAATGCATGTCACAGAGAGAGAGAAGACCAATAAAAACATCAGTGATGCACTTGCAAACACACACACACACACACACACACACACACACACACACACACACACAATGAATCATTGTAAATATTCATTCATTCATTTTCATTTCGGCTTAGTCCCTTTATTAATCTGGGGTCGCCACAGCGGAATGAACCGCCAACTTATCCAGCATATGTTTTACGCAGCGGATGCCCTTCCAGCTGCAACCCATCACTGGGAAACATTCACACACTCATATTCACACACATACACTACGGACAATTTAGCTTACCCAATTCACCTGTACCGCATGTCTTTGGACTTATTGGGGAAATTGGAGCACCCGGAGGAAACCCACGCCAACACAGGGAGAACATGCAAACTCCACACAGAAACGCCAACTGACCCAGCCGAGGCTCGAACCAGCAACTTCTTGCTGTGAGGCGAACGTGCTACCCACTGCGCCACCGTGAGGCCCCACATTGTAAATATACTGATTATTATTGTTTTTATTACTGTTTTATCCTAGAATGTTGATTGTTGAATGTACAGTTTATTTTGATTTATTTTTTTTGATATATATATATGAATAATGTGATATATTGAATAATATATGATATATTGAATAATATGATATATTATTTATACCTTTTATTTAATTATTATAAATATTTTCTTTTTTTTTACTACTACTACTGTTTACTGTGTTTACTATGTTTTTTATTATATATGTATGTTCTTTTTTTAATGTAAACTTTATAAATGCTTTGGCAATACATTTGTAACATTTGTCATGCCAATAAAGAGGTAATTGAATTGAATTGAATTGAATTGAATTGAATTGAATTGAGAGAGAGAGAGAGAGAGAGAGAGAGAGAGAGAGAGAGAGAGAGAGAGAGAGAGAGAAAGAGATAGTGATTACCTTTACCTTCTGGCTGCTTGTGCTAAGAGGCTTTTAACTGATCCGAACGTTTCTGTACGTGATTCCAAACAAACACTGCAAGACTCTGGGAGAGTTTTATTATCATCATGAATTCTTAATAAAGAGATTCTTTGCATAATAATACACAATCTGTTGTCATTGCCTGCATTTCATTCTTCACTCATACACACTACTTTCTAATCAGTACTGTTTTGAATAGGTGTCTTTATCTGAGTGAAAATAGAGGCTGCAGTAGCACAGCACTTGCACCCAACAAATACCCTTGTCAGATGAGGCTGCATTAAGCACCACCAGAACTGACTCCAATGGTCTATTTAGAGGCATTATGCAAACTTAGACAATTAGCCAGCTAATTATGGAGCCTGTGTGAAAAGCAGATCAGTTAGCCCATACTATGGGATGGTGATCTCAGTTGTGTGACTTTAGAGAGAATTTATTAATAATACTTATGTATTGCAGCGCATTTCACCATAGCATTTCTCTAACGGCTGCAGCAGCGATGTGCTTCCTCTGCTACTCAATGTCCTCATCACTTGAAAAGCCTTGCAGCAGCTGAACCGAAGACACTTAACTTCTCTTGAGATGCAAAAAAAAAAAAAAATGACTGTTTGAAAGTGCCACACTGCAGTAAATCAGATGTGGAGTGTGAGAGGAACATTTGACTGAAGATTCTTTGGTTTCTGATTAAAGGTTTTGCCAGAGGTTATTCATACACTCTTAAAAAACAGAATCAGCCAGAAGTCAAAAGTGACACTATCTTCCTATGTTCCCAGCAAGTTAAACCAAAGACTGATATCCATTCTGCATAATTCATGGTGACGAACAAGGATCTACAGTGCAGCATCCGAAGTCAAATTTATAATCAAAAATGTCAAAATTCCCTGCCAAAGATCTCTTACTAAATCAGCATACAGGATCATTTTGATATGTTAGGACTACATTTAAATTTACCTTAAATCAGTGACGTTGTTTTTAACCAAATAGGGAAAACACACACTTTTACATAATGTAAATAATGTGAGACAATCATATGCCCTTCAGCCATCAAAACAAAATACAATGGTGCATTTTATATCATACTTTTAGCCTGAATTCAAACTTTGTGTTCCCTTAAATGGGTTGTTCACTCAAAATATTTTTTGTCATAATTTACTCACCCCTGTTCCAAACTGGTTTCAGTTTCTTTCTACTAACAAACACACAAAATATATTTTGAAGAAAGATGGATACCTGTAACCATTGACTTCCAAAGTAGTTGTTTTTCCCACTGAAGTCAGTGGTTACATGTTATCTTCTTTTGTGTTCAACAGAAGAAAAGAAACACACAAAAAGGTTTGGAATCTCTTGAGTGTGAGTAAATTGTGAGTAAATTAATTTTTTTGAGGGATGAACTGTCCCTTTAAAGCAGATCCTATGGTGGAGATCTGTGACAGATGGCAGATGTTAAAGGGCAGCTTAGACCTTATTAGGGAAGTTAATAATATGGTATTGGCAGGTGACATGACACTGAAAGTTATGACTTCAAGTGCTTCTATTTATTATTTTAACCAGCTTCTCTATTTCTGTCTTGCACACACTCAAAAGCATACAGAACCCTTGAGATCAGATGTACATTTTCATACTGCCTTAAGAAACTGTCCTCTTTGGTCCCAGTCCAGTAAAAACAAAAACAAAAGGCCAAACCATGTACCAAACATGTGCAATATGAGGTCAGTCCAGTTGAACTGGTGCACACTAGTATTTCAAGGGTCGAGGCCAAGAAAGAGTATTAGGTGGCTCAGATAGGTGTTCTGGCCTAATCTGGGATTAAAGATGCAGCTCCGCAGATTGCCTTAAGGATTTCTTAGGTCTCATTAGCATGGCTGGATGGCTGGGACGACCATGTTGATGCCAGAGCCGGTGATATCGGTATAGTGCCATCAATGCCTGCCACCATTTTCAGTCCATGACTAATCTCTAAAACTGCTGGTTCATCAGGACAAAAACATCGCCTGGCTACTTAGAAACTGTGTTCTCATAATAGCGCTGAATAAAGGGATAGTTCACATAAAGGGATAGTTCAGGGATACATTTCGATGAAAAGCAGCACTTTTGGGTATTATTTACAGGAAAGAATATTCCTTAAATCTAAGTCAAAAAGGCAAGAGTATTGCTTAGTGATGTTACGAAACAATACCATTTATGTTAGAAATATTAACGAACCATTTTATCATGTTGTAGAAATGACAATTAGCCGTTTACAACAGCTCATGAATATTAATGAGAAGACGAGCACTACGCTCCGCCCACGTCCTCATCGAAAGCTCGGAACTGTCAGTCATAGGAGGAACCAAAGACTCCCGAAAGCGCATCCTTTAGCAGTCTGATTAAAAAAAAAATTGGACATTTATGAGACACGAATCAGCTCAGTCACAAAAAAGACCAAAAAGTGTGCATTTGATGTGTAACTGATGGCCAGGAAAGTAAACTCGAATTAATTCTGTGAAGATGGGATTTTACATCACGCTGAGCAGGATCACCAACCGCTTCATCCAAAGAGCGACTTGAACAGGAATTCAGCCTGAAACTGCTGCCTAAATCTGTTGGACTACTAAAATATTGTTGCTTCACAGGTACGTTTAATAGATGACATGATTCCTACCTGTTAGCCTAAACGTGCTGTAGCCTAAATATAAAAACAGCTCTGAAAGTCTCTCATACTGCTGCTTTTATTGTCCGTGTTGACCGAAAGACAATAATGACCAAGATATTGCATAATACACTAACAATTAGACAAATGTAAAAGTTAAGGGGATTCCCTCTCTCCTGGCGCACATGCAATAGTGCTTAACTTTCCAACTAAACCGTTTAGTGTTCATAAACCAGTTCGGTTTTTCACTTATCGATTGGGGAAAATAATTACAGATCATTAACAATGTTAGCCACACTGTAAGAAAACCAGTTTTACCATAAACTAAAGTCACATCACAAATGCACAGTTACTGTCAATATGCACTTTTATTTATTTGAAAAACAAATGTAAAATTTTATGTAATAAATGTAAAATAAAATGTGAAGCCTAGAAGAAAAAAAAGACCATATTAAATGTAATATATATATGTAATCAAATGGCATTCTATAACGTTTATAAGGATCATCACTTTTTCAGCTAATTTCAGGGAGTGGCAACACAATTTTTCTTGTACTAAAATGTTTCTATGAAAATGTATACATTTTATATTCTTATTTAAATGATTTGACAAACACCAAAGCATTTACAGCAAAAGGATGAGCAATGCTAATTTGTCCCTGCTAAATCTTTGGTGAAAGTAAAGAGAATTGAAAGACAAGAGCTTATCAAAATGTTGATGTATTTTTAGGGTGACCAGTGGGGACTTCACATCCTCAGATGACAGGAACCTTATAGTCGGTACAAGTAGCAAAATATATTTTCTGAGTGTACCGACTATAAGATTCTTGTCATTTGAGGATGTGAAGAACAAGACAATCCTTGTACAAATCCAGGACAACTTTTTTTTTAGGACAACTAAATTTGTTAAGTTAACTTAATCGATTTGTGTTGGGACAACAGGAATGAATTTTGAGGAACCCTATGTCTTTTACAGTCTACAAATCAAGCAGATGAGTATTTGCTCACTGTCCTCAGCATTAGCATTGTTCTGGATTTGGAATAGATTACACAAATAGCGTTGGGGGTGTTAGTGTAATTACACTAATCTTCACTCAGCTATGCAATAAAACTAAACATCATTAGATGGAGAAAGCACAGCATCGTTCTTTTGGTTGAAGACCCTGAAACCAAAATTAATATTTTGGTGTACAACTGCAATATTTCCTGTCATTTTGTCTTTTGCATTTTCACTCATATTTGTTTTAATAAGTTTACCACTCAGTTTAATCACCAAACTATTTACATGAACTATTTTCTAAGAGATCTATGTAGTAAGTACTTTGATATCAAGTGGCTTTAAAGTACATCTGGGTTGTGATCTACCAGAGCAAAGGGCTGCTGATCTTATTTAGTGTTTAAGCAGCAAGTATTTTTAGGCGGTGTGTTTAGATGGCAGGCTGTCAGTGTTTGCAAAGATCAAGTCAATAATGTTCTTATAAACTCTTCAGATTTTAAACCCACTAATATTTGGGTTGAGCTGCAACAACGTTACTGTCTGCAATGGTTTGATTAATTGCTGTCCATTGAAAGCCTTCTTGAATTATGCCTTTGAACATAATTTGTAGGATCAAATGCATGCTTTAAATGTTTAATAATTCATGGTCTTTTGTTATGGTGTCGTGCTTTGTCTTATGAAGTGCTGGATGCCTAGAATAGGCAAAGAGAGGAATAAGAATGGCGAAGATTTGTACAGAACAGTCCTACCCGTCACAACACAGGCTATCAGTCCGAGCCTCTGAGGATGAACTGGACCACACTGAAAATGGTGCAAGCAGGTAAGAATAACATATCAAGACTCATATTGCACTTTTTTATTCTTACAAAATTCATGTTTTTGCTTCGAAAAACAGTCTTAATGTCACAATTAACTTTAGATGACTATTGGGGACATTTTTTAGTTCTGTGGTAAAATATAATAGAAATCTCACTTGTTATAATCTATAAATTACAATGGGAAGAGAATATATTTGTATGTCATTGCTTAAAAAAGGTTGTGGGTTCCAAATACAAGTATGATAATGTGTGAGAGCAAACAGACCCTATAACTGTTTTTATTACAGTTTAGAAAAATTTGATATAAATATAGATATATTGCAATATAATCAATAGTAATAACTGCAAACAGATCAACAGAGGAGTGTAACACATTTAATTATTCATTCATTTATTCATTTTCCTTCGACTTAGTCCCTTATATATCTGGGGTCGCCACAGCAGAATAAACTGCCAACTATTCCAGCATATGTTTTATGCAGCGGATACCCTTCCAGCCGCAACCCAGTACTGGGAAACACCCATTAACTCTCGCATTCACACACACACACACACTCATACACTACGGCCAATTTGGTTCATCCAATTCAACTATAGCGCATGTCTTTGGACTGTGGGGGAAACCGGAGCACCCAGAGGAAACCCACGCGAACACGGGGAGAACATGTAAACTCCACACAGAAATGCCAATTGGCCCAGCCTGGACTCGAACCAGCGACCTTCTTGCTGTGAGGTGACAGTGCTAAGCACTGAGCCACTGTGCCACCACATTTAATTATGAATTTTAGTTTTTGTTTAGAAAATCAAAAGATATGAGAACAAACTACTGTATATTGAAATATTTGAAATGTTTTTCAATTGTATTTATAGGGATGGTTCACCTAAAAATGACAATTCTGTCATCATTTACTCTCTCTTTACTTATTCCAAACCAGTTTGAGTTGTTTTGTTCCATTAAACACAAAAGAAGATATTTTGAAGAATGTTGGAAACCAGTAACTATTGACATGTTATTGACAAGAAGAAAAAAACTGGTATGGAACAAGTGGAGGGAGAGTAAATGATGTCAGATTTTGTTGTATGGTTCAACTATCCCTTTAATATTTGCATTTTTCACCAATGTACTGTATGTAGTAAACTTTTTTTTATTACATATTAGTGCTTTTGAATCTCAACTATCCCTAATAATAGGATAATATTCTAATACATATGCACTTTTTTATTAGGTTTTTATTATTATACATTTTTTAATAAATGTAAATAATTAAGGAGGGCGTCACGGTGGCGCAGTGGGTAGCACAATCGCCTCACAGCAAGAAGGTCGCTGGTTTGAGCCCCGGCAGGGTAAGTTGGCATTTCTGTGTGGAGTTTGCATGTTCTCCCCGTGTTCGTGTGGGTTTCCTCCGGGTGCAGCGGTTTCCCCACAAGTCCAAAGACATGTGCTATAGGTGAATTGGGTAAGCTAAATTGTCCGTAGTGAATGAGAGTGTGTGTGTGTTTCCCAGTGATGGGTTGCAGCTGGAAGGGCATCCGCTGTGTAAAACATATGCTGGATAAGTTGGTGGTTCATTCCATTGTGGCGACCCCAGATTAATAAAGGGACTGAATGAATGAATGAAATAATTAAGATCAACATTCTTCAAAATATCTTCTTTTGTGTTCAATGGAACAAAACAACTCAAACTGGTTTGGAATAAGTCAAGAGAGAGTAAATGATGACAGAATTGTCATTTTTTGGTGAACTATCCCTATAAATACAATTGAAAAACATTTCAAATGTTTCAATATACAGTAGTTTGTACTCATATCTTTTGATTTTCTAAAAAAAACAAAAATTCATAATTAAATGTGGTGGCACAGTGGCTCAGTGGTTAGCACTGTCGCCTCACAGCAAGAAGGTCGCTGGTTCGAGTCCTAGCGGGGTCAGTTGGCATTTCTGTGTGGAGTTTGCCTGTTCTCCCCCTGTTAGGGTGGGTTTCCTCCGGGTGCTCCGGTTTCCCCCACAGTCCAAAGACATGCGCTGTAGGTGAATTGAACAAACTAAATTGGCCCTAGTGTATGTGTGTGAATGTGAGAGTGTATGGGTGTTTCCCAGTACCGGGTTGAAGCTGGATTTATTCATTCTGCTGTGGCGACCCCTGATGAATAAAAGGACTAAGCCAAAGGAAAATGAATGAATGAATTAAGATGAATGTGAAAGGAATTACTGTTGCATTGTTCTTTTTTACTGCTTAGTTTCAATAGGCTTTTATTTTTGAATTCTGAAACAACTCTGTACTTCTTTTTCTTCAGGCCTCATTCTCTATGTGACGACAACTCCTCTGACATTCAGGGGATTGTTTCCAATCAGGGGTCCAGTAGAAGCTCTTTCACAGGTGCTGGGGCCATGGCGAGGTAACATCTAAAGCATCCAAACCTAAACCTGAATGTAGTTTACCATGTGATCCCTGACTACCAAAGTCAAATGCACACTCACTCAATAACCCATTAGTTCAGTCATTAACACATCTGATTTTACCATACAAGTCTAATGAAAAGAAACAAACCACTCGTCAGCCAAACTGCCAAAACTGAAATGTATCGAGTTCAGGGGTGTGCAATGTTTATCGTCTATTATAATATTGTAATAGTTGTTTTAACTATCTGCAAGCTGACATTATTGAGTATATCCAATACAATCTCACAGCAATTCATAACATTTTGATTCAGTGGCTAATGTGTATGAATCTGTACCATCTCATTCATACGTTTTAGTGATTTGTTCATTTGTTCAATGATTTGTTCATCCCCCAATGATGGTTGGGATCAGGGTTGGGGTTTGGGTTTGGGGACATGTCTTTTTTTTATAAATCATACATTTCTGAGTTAATAAAATTGTATGAATTCATACAAATTAGCCACTTTTCTGCCAATATGTAAAATAGCTACTGTGTGTTTCCTCTTGAGATCAGGCAGATCCCTCTGCAGAAAACAAACAAAACCCAGCAAGAGAGTTCAAAAGCATTCTCTTAAGGATGAATCCTGTTTGAGTGACCAATAGCTCAAGTTGTGGCCTGTATGTATTTTTTTTATGTTAATAAGATATTATATAGTAAAAGGGATAGTTCACCCAAAATGAAAATTCTGTCATCATTTCCTTGTCCTCCACTTGTTTCAAATCGTTGGAGTTTATTTTGTCTGTTGAATGCAAAAAAATGCTATTTTGAAGAATTAAAAATAAAAACCGACACTCCGTAGTATTCTTTCATCCTACTATGTCAATGTCAATGGCTTCCAGTTCCCAAATTCTTCAAAATAGTTTATTTTGTCTTCAAAAGAATAAAAGAAACTTTGAAACTTCAGTCTCGAGGCTCAGAAAAATGGTGAGAAACTTTTTATATTTGGGTGAAAAAAGCCTAATATCGCAGAAGCAAGAGAGCCCTTAAATACAGCAAACGGGATCACAATTTATGAAACATACATTGATTAAGTTACATTTTAAAATGAAATAAAAAAGCTCTTCCCAAAAAAGCCAGAGCAGAACATTTGATCCTGCATCATTGCATCTTAGAGTTTCGCTCCTGAATAAATCTGTTTTTGAACAAATGATCCATTTAATGAATCGGCCATTTAGAATGAATGAATCAAAGAATCACTCATTGAGACAGGGACATCCACTACCTACTGGCTAACCTTACTCAGCAAAATCAAATTTAAAGGGGCAGTTCACCCAAAAATGAAAGTTCTGCCATCATTTACTCACCCTTCACTCATTCAAAACCTACTTGACTTTCTTTCTTTTAATAAACACACAAGAAGATATTTTGAAGAATGATGAAAGCTGGGACCTTTATTTGTTTCCTACTTTATTTGTCGATGGGTCCCTGCAACCAGCATTCTTCAAAGTATCTTCTTTTGTGTTCAACAGAAAAAAAAGAATCTCATAAAGGTTTAAAACCACATGAGGGAGAATAAATGATGAGGTAATTTTGATCCGAAATAATCATTTCAACAAATCACAAAAAAACTTTTAGATGCCATACCACACAGCCTGATCGAGTGTGCATTTGACATGGGTTGAACAGAAAGCTACATACTGTAATAAAGTGCTCGGAAATGTTTCTGTTTGACATGTTTGGGTCTCGCAGGCTCACTCAGTTCGTGATAATGCTGAGGAACTGGACCACAAACAGGCTTCACAGAGAGGTTGAGCGTCCCGACTCCTTCTTAGAGCGATTTCGTGGACCAGACCTCAAAGACATATCTAGCAGAGGGAGTAATGCTCGATCCTCTATAGGCCTTCCTGATAGGCCTCATAAGAGGAAGTAAGTTGAAAAAAAAAAAAAAGACTTTCTGTACAGTTTCTCTTTGCACAGACAGTCAGAAACACCATTGGTATAATAAGTGGCCTTGAAAATGAAAGAGCCGTGCTGAGAATCGTGCAGCACAGGTGAAGAAATATTTCCGCAGATGAATCACACAGAAGCAGAGCACATAAATAATGATAATAAAAAGATTGGGTTTAACCAGATGTTAAAGTCAGAAAACAGTATGTATGTTTTCGCAGAAAAACCATCATTAGGTACAACAGTATCAGTAGCTTGTAGAATAGAAACACCGTAGACATAGATACTAAATCAGTCTGTAGTGGTTCAGATCCCTCAGAATGTAATGAACAATAATGACGTCAAAACAAATGCCTTTTGCTCCTCAAGAAAAGCCAATCCCTGGCCTCTGGCAGTTTACAATATGAACAACTGCAACAACACAGATGAGTAAGTACTCTATAGAAACAGACCCTCTTGATATATAAACCCCTAGATAGTGCATTATAAATGAGAGAAAGATTATTCGGTGTTTAGATACATGCAGGCAGTAGATTGTAGAATTTGAAATGACAAAGAACCACAACAGTAATGTTTCTGAAATATACAATTAATATCAGTAGATGATAGTCTAGTACTAAGGCTATGGTAGTACGTTAGTAGTATGATAATAGTGTTCGGCGAGTATTGGTAGTGTTAGTGCTGCCATCTGCTGGTTAACATGAGTGTACGCAGTGCTGCCAACTTAAAGGGATAGTTCACCCAAAAATGAGACAAACCTCTCTCTTTTTTCTTCTGTTAAACACAAAGAAAAGTATTTTGTAGAATTCTGTAAACCGGTAACCATTGACTTCCATAGTAGTTATTTTTCCTGCTATTGATGTAAACGGTTACTGGTTTATATAAGTTCTTCATAATATCTTCATTTGTGTTTAAAAGTAAAAGAAACTCAGTGTGAACTGTTTGAGAGGGAGTCATTAGTAATTTATTTTTTAATTTGTGAGTGAATTATGCCTTTAACATTTTTGCTTGATTTAGCAACGTTTCAAAATACACTAGGATAAACACATTTATCTTCTAAATTTCACTCAAAAGTGACTAAAAATAGAGGAATATATATTTTTTTCTCTAAAATACACAAATAGAGGAAACCACTGAACCGCTTGCCAGCCAAGCAGCACATCAGCCAGGAGTTAATTATATATAAATTACATTTACGATACACTTTATTAGGTTGTACATAAAACGAATGATCATTTAGTGCTAGTCTTCTGTCAAGACATTATCCATCACATTGAGAGAAATTTACTGTAAGCAATGTGCTCATTCAGTTCAGTGACTTTATATTAATGCTGTACATTGTGTATATTAGGTTGACTCTGTTTAAATTTTTAAGATTTATACTATAAAAAAGATCTGACAACTAACTGTTAACTAACCATATTCCAGGCCCGACATTTGACTTGCTGCACTATTTTGTAAAAAAAAAAATTGTATAAAAACTCATAAATCATAAAAAAGATTTATGTGGAATGATGATATAACTTATACCGATTACATAACATGAAATAAAAAATAATAATAAAAAAAAGTTTACAATGCAATATTAATTAGAATTACTTGTTTGGTAAACAAAGTAAGCATCGCGTCTAATATATAAGACAGACAATATTATTTAACATACATATTTTGTACATAGATCATACACTGTAAAAAATGTTGGGTTCCACACTGTCGATTTGTGTTGGCACCACAAGAAGGAATTAAGTTAGCTTATTAGTTTTTACAAATTTAAGTAGATTTAACATAAAACAATTAAGTTGTCTGAAAAAAATGAAATTAAATTAAAAAAACATTTTAAAACAGTGGTTTGAACAAACGGGAAACATGATTTTTGAGTGCATGTTCTTGAATATTATTACTGAAATTAAAATAAAAACTGAAAAAAAAATAAATAAATAAATAAATAAATAAAAAAAAAAAAAATATATATATATATATATATATTCACACACATTTACATAAATAAGTAAATAGACTCAATGATGGGCTAAAAAAAAAATCTCATTCCGTGTGGGCCTACGGTTTATGGTTTTTCTTTTATCTACTCTTTCGAACTGCATTTTGGGACCCTGATCTCTGCTTCAACAATGTTTGACTTTCATTGACATTTTTAATCATTTGTAACAATAAATTTAATAAGTGAGTAGCGCTGTCGCCTCACAGCAAGAAGGTCGCTGGTTCGAACCTCGGCTGGGTCACTTGGCATTTCTGTGTGGAGTTTGCATGTTCTCCCAGTGTTCCCGTGGGTTTCCTCCGGGTGCTCCGGTTTCCCCTACAAATCCAAAGACATGTGCTATAGGTGAATTGGGTAAGCTAAATTGTCCTTAGTGTATGTGTGTGAATAAAAGTGTATGGGTGTTTCTCAGTGATGGGTTGCAGCTGGAAGGGCATCCGCTGCGTAAAACATATGCTGGATAAGTTGGCGGTTCATTCCGCTGTGGCGACCCCTGATTAATAAAGGGACTAAGCCCTTATGAATGACTAAGGCCTAAATGAATGAATGAATGAAAACGTAATAAGAAGTCAAATTAATAATACATTTGTATGAAAACTGTAATGTACTGTCAGCTCAATACCTACCAGTTATTTTCTATATGCCATCTTGTATATGAAGGTGGTATGTAATTTCAGATGCGCTAAATATGCAACTTTTAGCAATAAATCGACTTGCCTTTATCGACTTTGCTCGAACATGAGTTGGCAAAACTGGGTATACTAGTGCTAGTTCACAGTAGTGACCCGTAGACAGCAGACTAGTTGCTAATTCAACTAAAAACAACCTGAATGTTACCTTCAGCAAAAAAGAGGACAAAAAGGAAGAAATAAAAAAAGACGGAGACAAAAAGGAAGAGAAAAAAGATGAGAAGGAAGAGAAAAAAGATGAGAAGGAAGAGAAAAAAGATGAGAAAAAAGATGAGAAAAAAGATGAAAAGAAGGACGAGAAAAAGGAGGAAAAGAAGGATGAGAAAAAGGAGGAAAAGAAGGATGAGAAAAAGGACGAAAAGAAGGATGATAAGAAAGATGATAAGAAAGATGATAAAAAGAAAGATGCCCCTCCACCACCGTGAGTACGACACAAAAAACGATTTAAAAGTGGTGGGATTTTTGCCAGATTAGAGAAAGTTGGCTCATCTAACAGTAATATCTAAAGATGAATGCTGTGTTTTAGTATAGAAGTGAATGTGGCGGGATGATAATTCAGTGTGTGTTTCAGGAAGGAAGTGTGGATCATGGATCCGGCTTCAGACAGGTATTACAGATGGCTGTCGATCATTGCTGCTCCAGTGTTTTACAACCTGATGATGCTGGTGACAAGGTCTGTTCACTCGCAGTATTTCACAGGCTGTGTGGAGAGAGATTTGGCACCTGCTTCATTGTCTGTTTTTCTTCAGGGCCTGTTTCAACGAGCTTCAGAACACTTACACAGTGCTGTGGATAGTCCTGGACTACACTGCAGATGTAATATACTACTCAGATACGTTTGTCAGGTCCAGAACAGGTGTGGTGGCTGTTCACTCAGATTTTGCATTTGTATAAAATACACTAACAGACTTGTCTCGTTTTTATTTTGCAATTTACAATTAATCATTCACATGGTTTCTGCAGGTTTCACACCAAGACCTTTTTAAGATCATTATGAATGAAATCCCAGACTTTACTAGAAGCTAAGGATACTTGCCCCATTAAAAAAAATCGTATTAGTTACTTCTTGGCCACATATTTTAAGTGTGTCAAAATAAGCAAACTAGTTGTTTATATACACTTTTTTTTAACATAACTTTTCTTTGACAAGTTTTAAACACTAAAATAAGGCGGGAGCCCTGGGCTCAATTATCTCCGAGCTCAGGGTTCTCTCCTGGGACAGCATGGCAAACCTGCTATTATTATCATCAAGCAATATCTAAGTGTGAACTCTTGAAACTAAATTGGCTGTAGTGTATGTGTGTGGATGAGTGTGTATGGATGTTGGATAAGTTGGCGGTTCATTCTGCTGTGGTGACCCCTGATGAATAAAGGGACTGAGCTGAAGGAAATTGAATGAATGAATGAATATATACAATATTTTTACCTGAATAAATCACACTGAATGATTATTCCTTACATTTTCTCCCAGGTTTCTTGGAACAGGGTCTCCTTGTCAAGGACTCCAAGAAGCTGATAAACAATTACAGGACAATCCCGCAGTTCAAATACGACATGATCTCCATGATCCCCACAGATCTCTTAATGCTAAAAGTGGGATTCAACAACCCTGAACTCCGCTTTAACCGCCTCTTCAAAATGGCACGTCTCTTTGAGTTCTTTGACCGCACGGAAACCCGAACAAACTACCCCAACATTTTCCGCATCAGCAACCTCGTGCTTTACATCCTTGTCATTATCCACTGGAACGCTTGCATCTTCTTCGCCATTTCCAAAACCATCGGCTTTGGGACCGACACCTGGGTGTATCCCAACATCAGCCACCCCGAGTACGGACGCCTGGCCAGAAAATACATCTACTGCCTGTACTGGTCCACCCTCACCCTCACCACCATCGGAGAAACGCCACCTCCAGTCAGAGACATCGAGTACCTATTTGTGGTCATGGACTTCCTCATTGGCGTGTTGATTTTCGCTACCATCGTCGGTAATGTAGGCGCCATGATCTCCAATATGAACGCATCCCGAGCTGAATTCCAGGCCAAGATCGACTCCATCAAGCAGTACATGCAGTTTCGTAAGGTCAGCAAAGACCTGGAGGCCCGAGTCATCAAATGGTTCGACTACCTCTGGACGGAGAAGAAGACCTGCGACGAGAAGGAGGTCTTGAAGAATCTGCCAGACAAACTCAAAGCAGAGATCGCCATCAATGTCCATCTGGACACCCTGAAGAAGGTGCGAATCTTCCAGGATTGCGAAGCCGGACTTCTGATTGAGTTGGTGTTGAAGCTGCAACCTCAAGTCTTCAGTCCTGGAGATTATATATGCAAAAAAGGTGACATCGGTCGAGAAATGTACATCATCAAAGAAGGAAAACTGGCCGTTGTGGCTGACGACGGCATCACGCAGTTTGTTGTCCTTAGCGATGGTGCTTATTTCGGAGAAATCAGTATCCTTGGGATCAAGGGCAGTAAAGCTGGAAACAGAAGAACGGCGAACATTCGCAGCGTCGGCTACTCTGACCTTTTCGCTCTATCGAAAGACGACCTGGTGGAAGCGCTTACGGAGTATCCAGATGCCAAAAAAGCCCTGGAGGAAAAAGGAAAGGCCATTTTAAGGAAGGACAATCTTCTGGACGAAGCGGTGGCGGCTGCGGGCGCTGATCCCAAAGATCTGGAGGAGAAGATTCACCGGCTCGAGGGAAACCTTGACATTATGACTGGCAAGTTCGCCAAGCTGATGGCAGAGTACACGTCCTACCAGGGCAAGATCAAGCAGAGGATCACCAACATGGAGAATAAAGTGAAAACGCTGCGGCCGGAAGACTTGTCTGAGGTGATCGAGGACAAAAAGGAAGAGGAGAAGAAGACTAAATAGTAGACTTTATAGACTTTGGGGTTTCATCGGGTTTCCTATGAATGTACATATTTTGACACATAGTATGCTACTTTGAAACTGTTTATACAGATCTATTTATACATTTGACATATGACAATGATGTATTAATTGCCATATATTTGTGTTAAAGGGATAGTTCACCCAAATATCTGTCATCACTCACCCTTCACTTGTTGCAAACCTGTTTGAGTTTCTTCTGTTGAACAGAAAAGAAGATATTTTGGAGAAAGCTGGAAACCCGTAACCATTGCCTTCCTGGGTTTTTCCTACTATGGAAGTTGATGGTTACAGGTTTTCTGTTTTCTTTAAAATATCTTCTTCAGCTTAATGAAAATCATAAAGGTTTTAAATCATTTGAGGGTGAGTAAATAGAAGTTTAATTTTGGGGTGAACTATACCTTTAAAAATGTAACGCTGACATTGTGTTTGTTCAGTTTATGCAGTATGGGACAGTTCAGATGACACAAAACACTGGATTTTGTTTTATGCCCTCAGGAAAGAGAGATGTACTATTGTTTAAGAGATCAGGGTGGGTAAGGTCTCTTATGCTTAATCAGGCTGCATTTCTTATGTTATTTTAATGTATTCCTTTGACCGTAAAGCTGAATTTCCAGAATCAATACACCAGTCTTCACATGAAGCTATTCAAACATAACGATTTGATGCTCAAGACCTTTTTTTTCTATCAAGAACATGCTTGTTGTCAGTCGTGTAAATGTTTTTTTTCCTTCCTGATTTTGTTTGGGTAAATATAAAGGTAGAAAGAACAGCATTTATTTGAAAAAGTATTTTTTGTAATAATAACTTTGATCAATTTATTGCAGAATTTTTTATTATAACTATTTTTAATTGTACCGACCCCACACTTTTAAATGGTATCATTTCTGATATATTTGATCAAAATGGTACTGATAAAGTCAAGAGCTACATTTGCAGCTCAAGGATAGAATTAGTTTTTTTATTTGCCAGAAGTGAGAGAAGAAGTCAAATTTTGTAGTATGTGTAGTTCATTTGATGGTGTTTAATTCATACTGTTAATAATATTGCTTAAAAAGACACTCAGAAAGTACCCAAATGTGTTCTTTAATAAATGTTCTAACAAATGTTAAGAATCATTCAATTTACTTCAACTATGTAAACCAGACGATGGGCTACAAATGGATCGCTATATGGGTTAAAAGCAAACAAGTAAATAAAGTATAATGAAGTAAAATAAAAACAAATCTAACATTATCCCCCACCACAAACACATTTCAACATTTAAATGTAGTTGTATCTGTAGGTTATACACCAAGAAATTCCATATTTTGAGTTTTTATAAAAATTACATTTATACTAGGTATGTAATATCACTTCATTTAAATTTGATGTGGAAATGTTAACCCATGCATGTGTGTATTCTATGTATATACATGTACAAACTTGGAGACACAATCTGTATTGGAAAAGCTCTATTTATCCCATTATTGTCTTCATTTATCTAACCTGATTTTCTCTCGCTGCTTCAAGCCCCGGCTGGGTCAGTTGGCGTTTCTGTGTGGAGTTTGCATGTTCTCCTCGTGTTTGTGTGGGTTTCCTCCGGGCGCTCTGTCTTTTCCCCACAGTCCAAAGACATGCGCAATAGGTGAATTGAATAAGCTAAATTGGCTGTAGTGTTCTTCTTTTTGACACACCAGTATAATGCCAAACATCATTATAGTATAATAGTCATCATTATAGTACAAATATAATTACAGCCATCCTAAATGTCTACAATCTGAGATTAGTACAATTTCAAAACACTGTATTTAGCCATATAGCACTGTAGTTTAATAGGACATTTCAACAGCATTTCCCGCTATAGGAGGTCTTCTTAATTGCGTCACACCACAAAAGACCCAAAAGCTGAATCGCATAATTTCTTGATCACATATCAAGACACGGTTTGTTTTTCAGTTTTGAATTTATTTAAGAATAACTTGAAACAATCAAATGTTGTCATTCTCAATATCAAGTTCTGTTTCCCCCTTTTATGTTAGCGCCATCAGCAGTGGAACAAACCACAGTCACATTTAATCTGCAAGAGGGGATATAAAGGAAAAACAAAACAAACAAAAAAAAGTGTACAGGGCATCACTAATCTGGATTTCCAGCTACGCCTGGACAAAACCGGAGCGGCGATTTTCAGCATAACCGTTTGGCACGACAAGATAGTGGTACGATTTGTGCCAATTCCCCCTCATTTTCATCCAAATGTATCGGGCCAGACACAGTGCAGAGCAAAGAAAAACAAAGAAACAAACAAAAAAAGCGCAACTAAATCGCTTTCTTCATGGGGCACCGTCAATTAGCATTCATGGACTAAAAGTCTGCCATCTTGAATTAAAACAAGACAGATAACAAAACAAACAAACACTAGTAGGAAGCTTCTGAGAGAGTTTTATGGGAAGGTGAGATCTCTCTTTCGTAACACTATTTATTTTCGTCAGGAGTGCACCATTGTGATCTTTAGCAAACTGGTCAATTGTGTGCGAGGGAGAGAAAGAGTCGAATCTGAAGCAATGCATAAAACACTGGCCATAAAAGAGCAGCATTACAAACAATTCAGATTCCTAATAAATACAGATTCCTGGACACCAAACTAAAACTGGAGCTGCTCTGTACCTTTCAAAGCATTGACGCAAATGTGAACAAACTAGGGAAGACCAATGAAATACAAGCCAAAAAAAAAAGCGTATGGGTAAACAAGAAAAAATATAAGCAAAAAAAAAACAAAAAACCAGACATTCTGAATATTGAGTTAAGTGCACTTTCACAGTTCAACCGTAATACATCAATAAAGTTCCACTTCCTCCCTTTGATCTTGTTTTATTAAGTTTAGTTGGTGATCAGTCCTGCAGCCGTTGAAAACTTCCAACCGTCCCTCCTGTTTTTATGACTATGAAGCAACAAAAGTGTGGAATTCCTGGCAGACATGACAAGGGATTTCATCCCTTAAAATAAATAACGCTATATCTCATTGCATACCAAAAAAAGGGAACCTGAACACTTACATAAGAGGGAGAGAGAGAGAAAGAGAGAGAGAGAGAGAGAGAGCCATGAGTCCAGTGTGGTTTTATCTACTTTTTAGGCACAGGCACACGGTCACCAGAACTTCCCCATTTTGAACCCTTTTCATGTTGCCTTACATTTAAACTTGATATTTACGTTTAGTTGTGGATGTAGCTGATTCTCCTCTGAGGGCTAGAGTGAGTTCTTTAGCCTCAGAGCATGCCGAAGCCTTTGGCGTAAGTGATGGCTTTAAGGAGTCTCTCTTTAAGTTTCTCCACGGTGGAGTATTCGGGGAGGAGCAGCACGTTGAAGCAGGTATGAGAGGTGGGTAACCTGAAGAACACAGGCGGACCAGAACAGGGTGTTACTTCAATAGCTATTTTACCATTATTTAGCATTATTTACTATGCTTTAGTATTTTTCTCTAAGACAGAACAAATGTTACACAATATTTCTCAGGCCTAACATTTGAGGATTAACTTGATGGTTAGTCACACGCAAAAAAAACAACCTTTGACCACATAAAGCATACAAATTATCCTGTCAATTATCATACTTTTTTTTTTTGGTTTATTTGAGTCAGAAGTTTTGCTAATTTATAAAATAGATTTAACTTACAAGAATAGTTTACTCAAAAATATGCATTGTCATCTTTTACTCATTTTCCACTTCTTCAAAACCAGTCTGAGTTTCTTTCTTTGGTTGAACACAAAAGAAGATATACTGAAGAATGTTGGATATTGGTAACCATTGACACGCATAGCATTATTTTCTTTATCTACTATGGATGTCAATGGCTGCCGGTTTCCAGACATTTTCAAGAAGCTTTCTTTTGTGTTCAACAGAATAATCTCCTAAAGGTTTGGAATCACTTGAGGGAGAGCAAATGATGAGAGAATTGTCATTTTTGGGTGAACTATCCTTTTAAGAGATTTTTTTTCCCAACCAAAACATTAAGTTCTTGATGTTGCAAATATTTCTTTTCCAAAAAAAATAAAAATAAAAAAAAAAAGCGACATTTTGAAACTATAGATTAAACATGAACCAACACAAATTACAATGAAATAAATCTGTGTGATAGGGGTAAGAGGCTAAATATTTTAGTGACACAAAAAAAAACATAGAATATTATATAAAAAAAAGTACATACCTTGTACAAACTCAGCCAAAAGGTTAAAAAGGTTATTGTTTTAAAAAATAATAGTAATTAAATAAACATGTCTTTTGGATAAGGATTTAAGAATCTAACAATCATGTTTTTTCTAGAAATTTTCATTCATCTCATAATAATCACCCTTCATATTTATGTGAGATTTTAAAGGTTCATAAACCTAACAGGACCCTACAATCGGCAGGCTCGAGATCCCCAAATCCAGGTAGAATGGGGTGATCATTTTTGTGCAGTGGCAGGTTCAAAACTGGAATACCCTCCCTATAGAACTTTGCATTATCACGAACGTGGGACTGTTTAAAGCAGAACTTAAAACCTATTTATTCAGATCTGCCTTTGATATTCAGTAGTGCACAATGTTTTATTGACATTCTTGTTTAGACTGTGTTCTGTTTTAATGCTGTAAAGCACTTTGGGCTGCCCCCTGGTTGTATTAAGGTGCTATATAAACAGAGTCGATTGATTGATTTGTCAAAACAGACCTGAAAGTATTATGAGGGGTAAAGAAACTAATGGCTCTTTTCCACTGAGCACTACAGTTCGCTACTAAAGCACAGTACAGTATACATTTATATCTGTTTCTACTGTTTTTCAGAAGTACCAAAATAGCAAACTGTACCATACACACGTTTTGTCCCTTTAATAAGGATACCTAGCACAACAATACTGTATCAAAAGGATGGAGCTAGACTCACTGCTAAATGAAATGACATGGTGCAGATAGGCAATACTTGGGTTTACCTGTCTGAGTCAGGGCCATTTTTGGCAATAATCATCTTGAGTTTGCCTAAACCTCCAACTGGAGCTCTATCTGTGCCAGTGGTGAACTGGAGAAACAGTCTCTTCTTCTCCTGCTCAAATGAGTGCACAGTCTCCCAGAAATCCCTGAAGAGAAGCAAAGATATCATTTTTCTCCCCTTCAACACAGGATGTAGATTTGAAAATTAGTGTTTGACGGATAACATTCTTGCAATTGCCAATGCCTATACCCAGTGTGAATGAGGCCTGATGAACAAAAACAAACACACAAAGTCAACGTTTCAAATTAAGAAACATCCACATACTTAATAATGCGTGAGTCTTTGTTGTATCCTCCATCATATTCGGTGCTCTCTTCAAGTGCTTGGAAGTCAAGGTTCTATAAAAGCACAACCCAAAAATCATGCGCTTGTATGTATAGCTTTGCCACACCAATGGGAACAGTAATGAATGTGTATCTAACTCACCCTGCTGCCACATATAAGCAGCTCAATCTCCTCCGGTCGAAACAGATATTTCAGGGGAGACTCATTAGTGACCATGTGAAATCCTCTTCTAAAGGCCTTAAACTGTTTCTCCACACTTTTGTTTAGCATGTACTCTGCATAGAGCGCCACAAAATCCTGCAGACAACACACTTATTGGTATATGTATACTGGCATGTTGTGTTTTTAAATGTTGAACTAATGAATGAATGAATAACAAGAATTTATTTAAAAAATGTTTGGACAAAAAAATGTAAACACCTTTCTGTTCTCATTGGTAACAGGGATTTTATCACCGCTTTCCCTTAAATCGTACATTAGTGGGTTTCCAAACAGGTCTGTTTGCGAGATCTGGAAGGTAATCATCATGTCTTCTTCAACATTACCTTCATACTCCATGAGATCTTTCAGACTCTGAAAAAGAACCTGTAAAAACAGATGAGCAGCACCATTATAATAATTTTCTCCAGAGATGCACTGATAGGGATTTTTCTAATCCTGCCCATCAAATAACTGCTATGTGACAAAGGGCAAGCGTTAACCTGCCCCAAATTATTTTGATGAGCAGTCACTGTGTGCTAAAGTCATAATGACGGACTCCGCCAGCGAAGTGCTGATGTGTCTGCCTAAATCTCCCAGCAGACACAATCTCTGATCTAAACCTGCCTGCATTCTGAACAAGTGTGGACAGATAGATGATACACAGCATGACTGAGGACTGGACATGGATAACAACATGTAATAAAGCTGAAATGCTGCTTATAATGCATAATCTCATTATCAATTTAAAGTATGGACTGGCAATGTTATGGAAAGAAACCTGCCTGTTGTTTGAGGGAACAAAATCAAGCATATACATGAAGTAATTTAATCTACAGTGTATTTTAGCTGCTTTTAGTTTAATTTACCTGAATGTGGAAAAAAGTAAAACAATTCAAGCTACAAGTTTGCAGTAGAAATCTGTATATAAATACATAACACTTTTCAAAAGTATGAGAAACATTTTGAAGGGATTATCCTTTTTATTCAGCAAAATTAAAAGAATATTAAAGATAAAATACTGCAAAAAGGTATAACTCTTACCATAAAAAAACTGAGCACACAGTTGCTTTTATTTGTAAAAATCATATATATTAAACACCAAATCATTATATTATAACGATTTCTAAAAAATTATGACATTAAGGACTAAATTAATTGCTGCTGAAAATCCTGCTTTGACAGCACAGGAATAAATTACATTAAAAATATATTAAATTACAAAGAACTGATGAATTATAATTCTTTTTTAATCAAATTAAAGCAGCCTTAGTGAGCTTAAGAGACTTCTTTCAAATTCATCTCAACATCTTAGAGAACGATTTGTGTTTCTACTTTTTAAGATAAACTTTAGATTAAGTAAGCTACATATTTTAAAAAAAAAAAATGTATGCAAGTAAGTATTACCGGATGAGAGTCTGCAAGGTCTCGAAACGTTCCTTTCTTTCCCATTAGTTTTCTGTAAACCACCATAGGGAAGTGCACATCCAGAATGCAGTTATTGTAGATAGCTAGGCCCAGGACGATGCCTATCAAAGTGAACTGGCCTTCATTTTCAAATGATGAAGGGTTAAACCAGAAAAGTTTTGTGCTTTCATCATAGGTAAACATGCCTGTGGGTAAAACAGAAAAAGAAAGTGTAGGGCAAGTGTGTAAAACAGACACCATCCACCTCAACCTCAGTGAATCATTATTCACATTCACAGAATAATGCTGAAGTTCTGAATGAAATATTAAGCTTACTGGCACATGCACATATTATATTACACATTCAGTTTCAATGAGTATAAATGATATTCACTGAACTTTGTGTCAGAAGACATATTGGTTAGTTATGATTAGTTCTTAAGCCATGACAGTTTTGTTTGCTATTTAGAAACTATTTAAATATTAATAATAATAATAATAAAGAACATTATGTTTTTAAAGAAAGACTAAAAGCAGATTTAAGGTTGACTTTGCATTTTTTCCAAAGTGTTTTTTGTGCACTATAGTTTCCTTAAAACTTAATGTATTTGTTTTATTTAATGACCATATCAGCAACCAAGACTATTTTCATGGCAAGAACATTTCAATAATAAATATACAATTAAAACTGGAATCATTAAAAAAGCCAGACAATCCAGTAAAATGTGTTTTACTGTGAGGGGAATTGTGCCGTTTTAGTTTAAAACCTAAACCAGAAGGGCTTAATAAAATATGTTTATGGCACCTGGTATTAACATCCATTGCAGTTATCCAATCAAAAGTGAGCAGATGTTTGTAGTCACTTTTAATTATTTGATAAGCAATTATAAAATGTGCATTAGGTTGCATAAAAGAAACCCCAAAAGCTATACTGAAAAATTCAAGTAGGAAAAACAAACGATTATTACCTATATCTGGGTTGAAGATCTCCTCTACGACCAGTTGAAAGAATTCTTTGGATACTCCTCCCTCGTCTACTCCTTGCTCACCCTCAAACTCCACATACAGCTGTTTCTTCAGGTCTGCTGGGTTTTCCATGGCAATCATCTCCAACTACAAACCAATCACACATTTATTTTATATAAATCATTCACTTCTTTGAACCCACATTCATCATCTGAGCTTTCTGGCACTTACCCTGACAAGAGCATCATCTATGATGTGGTCTCTGCGTACTTTGAGTCGCAGATAAGGGTTTAGTTGTTGTCCCTGCACCAAACTGTAGAGGGCAGTAATTCTGCGCTCGCTATACATGCGGATCCGGTTGTCGTAGTACAGGCCTAGATTCTTAGTCACAGCATTAAGTATGAAAGGGCAGGTCATAAAGGAGAACTTGCTCTCTGTCTCCACCTTGAAGAAGGTATAGTCTTTGTCCATTTCCAGCACCTCATTGAGTGGTTCATTGATGAATTCCTCGAATGGGATGAGGGGTTTTCGACAGTCCGAAGCACGGATGCCCAGTTCCGTCTCCAGCGGATCCACTCGAGGGCCTTTCTTATTACGTCTCTCCTCTCCCAGCAGCTCCTGCAGCGTCAGCTCACTGGACTCCGGGATTGGTTCATCGTCGTCCTCCTCATTGTGACCCGTGTCTAGGTCGCCGCCCAGCACGTTTGCATAGTAGACGATTTTCAAGCACTTGGTGGCTGCCACCACACCATCATCCTCATTCACTAGGTTGTCGCTGCTGAACTCGTTGCTGATGACCGTGTAGGTAATAAGTTGCTGGAAAGTCTCGACCAGACGTCGGATCTGGTCCACACCGTACTGCGACCACAACCGTGCAAGCTTGGCCAGAGCCGGAAGAGGTAGCTTGCTCATGGCCTTGCAGAACTGTGGCAAGGCGATTTCTAAGTATTCGGGACTGTGGAGGTTACTGTTCTCCATCACAATGATGAAGACGTTCAGGTAATTAGGGTCGGCAGCGTACACATTGTGATAGGTAAGGTCACACTCTACATTGGGCGACAAGTAGACTAACGCATTGAGGAACGCCGCCTCAATCTTCTCATTCGATAATAATCTGTCGTACACTCTTCTTACAGCATCAATGTCTACAGAAACTTCTACAGGACCAAACTTTTGGACATTGTTCTCCCCATGAGATGACCCGTCTCCGCTTGATGCAGAAGCTTCTGGTTCCACCTCCATTGCTGTGGATGAACCAGAAGCCGTTTCTTTCTCATCTTCGTCTTTGTCTTCATCCTTGGCCTGAAGGGACTTGAGCTCTTCCTTGGTGTGTTGTTTTGCTTTGCGGAAACTCTGGACTAGACTCTCTGCGCTTGAGAAAACGCGACCAATGACACGGATTAGAGGAGAATAGTCCTCGGTCTCACTGCAGATGCTCAAAATTTCATATACCTTATCCTCAGTCAAGAAATTCAGATCTGCCAACAAAAAAAGGGTAAAACATGTTTTAACACTTAAAAGTCAAAGATACAGTTAAAAGGCCAATACAGCTAATCAGAATCCATCCTGCTTTATGTGAGTATTTTAAGCAGCAAACTGCAGTGTGCGTGCATGCAATAAACAGAACAATGTTGAGTGTCTTTGGTCCATGTTACTAAATATTTACTTACAAATGTGAAGCAATATTTTCTCATTAGCTAGGTTTAATTAAGCTAGGCCTAGAACAGTGCAAGCCTGGTAAAAGGTTGCATAAACATAGACACTGGATGCCAATTTTAAAAATGATCAGACCGACTGTTGCACCATTATAGCTGTTTTTTTGGTTGTGTTCATTTTACAGCACCATTAATTGGCCAGCTGCAGCATCCCCTTTTTTGTGACCACACACTGGGCATGTATATATATTATATTATTCCATTCACATTTTATAGCACATCCATTGCAAAAATTCATATTCAGACTCCAGAGACACATTCTGCACAGATTTGACTCAGAGCAGGGGGAAACCTAGGGCAAGTGTTGTAGACAGGCTAGATACTACCATCCCTCAAAGAAAGAGTTTCCAAACTTGTTCCTAAAGAGCCACTGTCCTGCAGTGTTTAGCTGCTAATGTACCAATAATCATGGTCTTCAGACTAACTAGAAACTTCCAGTGTAGAAACTTCTGTGTTGGAGCTAAATTCTGCAGGACAGTGGAACAAAAATAGACACCCTAGATTCAGGTCTCAACTACATTTTTGAATCCTTTAATACAACAGAAAAGAACAATTCCATGCAATATTTACCTCATTTAAAATATTTTAGCAGTGATCGTTAATTATATTTGAAAATGTATGTATGTTTTAAGTAAGTGTTCAAGAATACATCAGAATTTCCAGTAAAAAACTTTTCTTAAGAATTGTAATTAAACTGGCTCTGATAAAATGTCTACTAACATAACACCACTACTCACCTCTAAAGTCCTCCCTTGTGGGTGGCAGGTCCTTATGGTTCATCTTTCCGTTGCTGCAAGCAGAGAAGTTGTGAGCTCCTTTGGCACTGTTCTCCGGGAAGGCTGAACTGGCTCCTTTCTTAGAGGGATGAGGATCACACAGTTTGGCATTATTCTTATATAACTCCAGGGCCTTGATGGCTGCTGCATTGTTATCCATGCGCTGGAAACCCGGAGAAGAGCCACAAGCCTCATTCGTGCAGGCCTCATTTCCACAGCCCTCTGTTAACTGGTGGTAGTAGCGCTCAATTAAATGCTTTGCAGCCGCTCGCTTCCTGTATCAGACATTCAAACAGGACAGCAGGGGGGATTAGTATGGTTCAATCCCAAAATAAGTTCACACCAGTGCAGATACATGTCTACTAATCAAACCCAACCATTTTCATTTCCAACAACTGTCAAAATGTGACTGTTGCATGTGCATATGAAAAATTGGCTGCTGTTAAAATGACAAAAAAAAAAGCGAGCAGTATATCTTCAAATCATTTGAAAAAAAAAAAAGAGAAACATCTGTAATGCAGCTGCTCATGCAAAATGCTTTTTGCATGGACAAAAACATATCATGCACCGATCTCTCACAATGTGCAATAAAAGAAAACATTCAAAGCACATTTATGTTTACGTATGGTAGATTTGGCTAATTTTTATATAACATCACACAAAACATTACTCAACTGTTTCAGTTTTTGTGCATAATTTGAAATAAAGGTTTAAATAAAATAAGTGACTCACCCCTGAATTAAAAATAAAATAAATTAGATAGATAGATAGATAGATAGATAGATAGATAGATAGATAGATAGATAGATAGATAGATAGATAGATAGATAGAT
>CAIGQW010054109.1:12040853-12064921 GCA_903798125.1 Danio choprae
AAACAAACAAACAAACAAACAAACAAACAAACAAACAAACAAACAAACAAACAAACAAACATCAAACCTTTCTTGTGAGGAATAAAAGCAGATGCTAACCTGGAGTCAAGCTGCCAGCAAATACCATGGTACATTTTATACGCCATTGGTACATGATCTGTCCTTGAAAACGTTGATTCAAACAGCATATGAGGAATGCAGTGTGCAATGAATGTGGAGCGTTCTCAGTGCTGTTTTACAAAACAATAAATATTTGATAGATAAAGCATGTGCAAGCAGCAGGCTCCAAGTTGAAAAGTGTACAAATGTGACAAAACAGGATACAGTTATGGTCCAACGCTGAGAAATTTAATCAGACTCTATAACTTTACAGAAAAAAACAGCACCCACATATGTCATGTTACAGTTGACATACAACTTCAGAACAGCACTTACAAGCTCTTCAGCCATAAACCTCTTTAATTGTTTCTTTTATTTGCTGTTTATTTTAACTAATGACACGGACCATGGCCTGTGTCGCCATGGTGATGACATCACAAACCATCAATGTCCAGGTTGTTTTTTATATGAAACATATGCATTATAACATATGCATTATAACAGCCCTAAAATGTATTTAGTATGATAAAACAGCGCTGCTTCTTCTCCATGTGATCCCAATTGGAAGAACCGGAAATGGTGGACTGTGGCATAAGAAAAGCTGCGTCGTGGTTATTTTGCTTCGACAGCTATCAGACTTACTCTGCTTCATACTAAGATGGTAATAAGTGTCGAATAATAATTATGATGACAACTCCCATGATTCCACACTCAGTCACAGAGTAATCAGACGCCTTTGTTTGTTATGAATATTTGCCCTCTAGTGGCAAAAATGTCATACTGTGTCTTTAAGAGCTTTGCAACCAACAACTTAACTGTCATTCTTACCCATGTTTTTACCAACCGTTTGACTGTAGTTTTTGGCAGTGAGTGCTGTGGTTGCTGCGTCCCACAGTAAACTAAATTTAACAAACCTCAAAGCCAGCCTTTGCTAAAACTACAGTGGTATTAATATATTTCGCTACAAATATCACATAAAACATAATCCAAACTGGACCATGATTAAAAGGCTGTTCTTTCAGATGAATACACAACAAAGGGAAAAAAAAACACTCTTCAAAGGTGCTATAACCTATCAATCAATGACTTGCACTAAAGTTATTGCTTATTCTGTGGGACAATTACATATTTGCTTTATTATATAATATTACTGTATTACTGTATTTATTATAATATTACTGCGTTTAAGTTGACTTAAGGGAGTTGTTTTGGTCCCTTTTATTTATTAAGTTGAAATGGTTGCTATGTCACGTACGTCAGTCGTGCATAATGTGCATTTGGCAGCCGCTGGAATTCAGTGATTGGAGTTTATAATTTAACAATATGAAATATTTATGTTATTATAACACATAGATCCACTTCATAAGACATAAGGTAACCCTGTGGCAGTGGCATTTTAAAACTACTTCGACTGAGTTTGTCTGACAGAAAAAATATCATATACAGAGAAGATGGTTAGAGGGTGTGTACTTTAAGTGCTTTTATTCAAGCGGGACAGATCTCAATCCAGCAGAGCACATTTGGGATGTGCTAGAATAGGACATTCGCATTATTGATATGCAGATGACAAATCTACTGCAGATGTGTTATGGCGTAATGTAAAAACATGGAGCAAAATCTCTGAAGAATGTTTACAGCTCCTTGTTGAACCTGTGCCATGAAGAATGAAGGGAAAAGGGTTCATCCCAGGACTAGCCGTGGACAATATGGACTAAAACTTGCTCTTTAATAAAAGTTCTGTTCACATAAAACTATTACCGATAAACTATTGTACACTTAGGTCTGTTACTCATTCCTACAATAAGCCGATGTGACAGGTTTTAATGGATGTCTGTACTGGAGACTCACTGATGTTTCTTGGCTGATTAATGTTTAGTGTATGAGGACACACACATCAGTAGCACAAATCTTTCAAAATACTGCTTTCATGTATTATTTACTGAGAATGTCCAACACCCGTCACACAACCTGACCGAACACACTCAGAATGCACATTAAACACTAAAAAGCTGACTGTTTCTCATTAATATTCATGAGGCTGCCCATCATGCCCTACCCCCAGTGTTAATAAAGGTTGCTGAACAGGGTTTGGAAATATGAGCAGCACTTCTGATAATCAAGTGAATTCCGGAAGCGTGCCACAGTTACAGTGACTGTGTGTGGTGAGGAACAAACAGGTAATTAAGAGAGTGTCAGTGTGTGTCATGATCTTATTAAGACCTTGCCTTCCACATACCTGAGGCAGGCTGTCACTCAGTGGGTGTCCCGTCTCGTAAATTTAATTGCCATCTCATTTTAAGCTTAAAAACATACCCATTGTCACGTTCCAAGAAAGGTCTTTAAGGGTATGAACTCTCACACACTGAAGTTAAAAATGAAGTGACTAGTCTTCAGTAGACAGAACATTAGAGTACCCTTTTAGGCGATTTTAAAAGTTTCAGATTATGCCAGAATAGGTTTACATGCAATTAAGGTTTGAATACACACATTTTCTCATAATAATACAGTAATACTCTAATCTCATAATACAGCTGAAGACAAAATGATTATCCTTTCTATGAAATTCTTTTTCAAATATTTCTCAAGTACTGTTTAACAGAGCAGTTAAATGTTTCACGGTATTTCCTATTATATTATTAGCTCCAATTTTTCAGATGCAGAACAAACCACTGTTGACTTTCTTAATTTAAATATCTTGCCTAGTAGATAACCTAATTTACCTATAGTTTAGACTTTCTAATGCACTTTAAGCTGAATAGTATATTTGCAAAATAACTAATAAAATATAATACTGTCATCATGGCAAAATAAATCAGTTGTTAGAATTTTTTTATTAAAATGATTGTTTAAAAATGTGGTCAAAAAGAATCAACTTTCCTATTCGCAGCACTTGGAAAATATTTGACAAAGAAATTTGACTTTACAGGAGGGCTGATAGATCATCATGTATCTACAAAGCATTAACCTACAAGTTTTTAAGCCTACTTTTACCCAATAAGCTTTGAAGGCATTTAAAAGTATGTGTATTCTGACAATATGCACATTTTTGCAAGATAATACTTTTGTTATCTTGTTTTGCATGGTTTTGGTCTGTGTTTTGATGCAGTAAAGGTAGCTGAACAGCTTTAGTAGGTTCTACTAATTAATCAATGAAGCGAATCATCATGAAATGCTTGGTAAAATGTCTAGATCTGTACCTGGTTATTAAAGTGAAACTGTGGCCCCACATGAGCTCTTTCTTCCAGGCAGCCTGAAGGGAAAGTGTGAAGACTAGAGACACACACTGCTGCACTGGCTTGTTTTACAGGGCTGCATACGAAAGTGAAGATTCACACCTGTAAAGAAGGATGAAGAATGAATTACACTGCATTCAAATCTCACACTTTATAACCTCCTTTCAGAACAGAGGAACTCAAACTCTGCTCCCTAAATGAATGTGTATTCATGAACAAAATGTAACAACGAGCAATATATATATATATTTATATATATTAAGAATGCATATCAGGAAAAGAAAAGAAATATTAATACGCTAAATATTCTGAAGTGAACTGCATAAATAAATTACATTTTTAAATATTTAAAACCAAGCTAAAATGCTGTTTAAACAATGATTTATTTGAATAAATGCACCTTGGTGAATATAAAACAATTACTTTAAAAACAAAACTTTTTACACATCAGCTTCTTCCATTATAATTTTTACTCATATTAATATTTCATGTTCATTTAATTATATCTGTTTACCAAGTAATGAAATAAAAGCATTATTGCACAGTCAGCCATTCACTACTGCAAAACAAATCCACGAGGGAGGATAAAAGACACCTGCACTTCACAATGAGGTCCTGATCGGCCTGTTGGGGTTTATTTAGCAATAACAACCAGCTGACTGAACATTATGCCTTACTAAGGGCAAGACACTGCTGGTGAATAGGGTATAAACAACACCACACTTCCACAGATGATTGAATATATTAAGTTGCAGAGACTTTTATTACAGTATGTTGCTGTACTTCCATTCATTCATTCATTTTCTTTTCGGTCCCTTTATTAATCAGGGGTCGCCACAGCGGAATGAACCACCAACTTATCCAGCATATGTTTTACACAGCGGATGCCCTTCCAGCTGCAACCCATCACTGGGAAACATCCATACACCCATTCACACTCATATTCATTCATTCATTCACTTTCATTTCGGCTTAGTCCCTTTATTAATTAGGGGTCGCCACAGCGGAATGACCGCCAACTTATCCAGCATATGCTTTATGCAGCGGATGCCCTTCCAGCTGCAACCCATCTCTGGGAAACATCCATACACACCCATTCACACTCATACACTACGGACAATTTAGCTTACCCAATTCACCTATAGCGCATGTCTTTGGACTTGTGGGGAAACCGAAGCACCCGGAGGAAACCCACGCCAACACAGGGAGAACATGCAAACTCCACACAGAAACGCCAACTGACCCAGCCGAGGCTCGAACCAGTGACCTTCTTGCTGTGAGGCGAACGTGCTACCCACCACGCCACTGTGAGGCCCTCACACTCATACACTACGGACAATTTAGCTTACCCAATTCACCTGTACCGCATGTCTTTGGACTTGTGGGGGAAACCGGAACACCTGGAGGAAACCCACACTAACACGGGGAGAACATGCAAACTCCACACAGAAATGCCAACTGACTCAGCCGAGGCTCGAATCAGTGACCTTCTTGCTGTGAGGCGATCGTGCTACCCACTGCGCCACCGTGAGGCCCTGCTGTACTTCCAACTAAAACAAAATATTGAGTAGGGGGCGGGGCTTTATTTTTGCATCAGCCCCTCATTGCAATCTAATGGTAAAAGGGGTGTGGTTAGGAATTTTGTGGCAGAAGTCATCAGACTGACATCAACAAAGAAGCACCGCTACTCCAAACGCAGAACCAAATGGTCAGACTTTGATAACCATAACCATTTTTTTTCTCTGGATTAGCTTGCATTAATTAGTTCTTCACCTAAAGAATAACAATGTGCGCTAGCAAAATAAACATTGTAGCCTCTTTCTTTTTTTTAAAGATAAAATGCCCTCTTCACTCCATGCTATAATTTCCTCTTGAGAGTCAACAAAAAACGTATTTTTCAACCCACAATGTGTACGCAAAATGTATCATTTTAATATTACACGGTATATGTTATGTTAAAATGTCAATTAAATTTGAAGTTTAGGCTTTTCTACACACAGTTACTTAACATTGCGATTGACCAGGGGTGCCCAAACTTTTTCGTATGAAGGGCCAAAAACTAAATATCATTGAGACCCATGGGCCAAAAGTAAATATACCAAACTATATTACATTAAAGTTGCCATAGGTAATCACCTAACTTATTTTGTAATATTTAAAAGGTATTTTTTTTAATTATAACTTATTACAATAGCAAAGTGGAGTTCAATGCTGAATACATTAGTCAAGCAGAATCTGTCTTTGCCTTTGTTTGCTCACTGATATTTCTAGATTGTCCTTTGTTGGGTGACAGTATGTACATAAAAAAATAATCTGATTCATTTAATTGAAACTTTTAATTTGCATTAGCTTTTTGTAGCTTATCAATAAAACAAACTAAAAGTTACATTAAATTAGAAATCTCTATTCTTTCCCCATCATTCTCCCTCTTCTCTCAGATGGGATGGTGGGCCTAATCAAAGGTTAACATGGGCCAACTTTGGACCACGGGCCCTGGTTTAGTCATCGCTGCGTTAGACTGAAAGCCAAAAACTGAAATGCTTTACAAAACTCCCAAAACTGAAAACTGACAGGTGCATGACAAAAACGTGTTTTTTTGTTGTTTTTTTACCTGCAGTGTCTCACCTTAAGGGTTTAATGGGCATTCAGGACAAACTGTCTGACCCTCTGCTTTCTTCCATCTCACCACAGGTCTCTGAGGGTCAAATAACACTGGTGCAAAGGCAAAACAAACTTCATCACGGCAGACAGACAGTCACAAGAGAGGATGAAGAGAAAAGAAAAACACAGAGGTAAGATCTCCAGTGTGCTGCGCTAAACCTCAGAAAACAGACAACGTTCGCAACTAAAGGAAGATCATTATCTGCTCATCTGGATGACGGAAGCTGCTTTTGAAAAGTGCAAAGGCTGCGTCCAGGAGCCGCAGGGAAGCTCAGCATCAGCACAAGCTCCTGCTTTAAAGCTAATTCATTCATATCTTCATTCCTGCCTCCTGAAGACAAACCACCCAAAACAGCAGCACACTTCATCCATCTTCAGATCCACAGGCCTTGCCAACTCCTGCTCAGGAGAAAACTCTACAGCGGAGTGGGGTTCTCTCTCTCTCTCTCTCTCTCTCTCTCTCTCTCTCTCTCTCTCAAGGAAATACATATTTTGTGACACGAGAGAAAAAGTCGGTTCAGCAAAAATCTGAGAATATGAAGTTGGTGTTTTGGACCGTTGGGACTTTTGTAAACAGTGTAAACAGTTTTTTTTTTATGGTTTCTGAATTATTATTTGAACTTTCTCAATTTATCTGCTCAGTTATGAAGAGTGTGTTCAATGTCACCTAAATGGTCATTCTACTTGAAACTATGAAATGCACAGATGGGGTTAAACTAATTCAAACATTGGTCAACCATATACTGTATAAAAAAAAGACAATTTGTTGCATTAATTTAGATCATTTCAAATTAAGGTAAAAAGTGAGCATTAAGTTAATTTTATATAACACACATTGGTTTTGGTGGTTTATGAGGACGCTCCGTAGGCTTAATGTATTTTACACTGTAAAAACTTTCTGTTATATGACCATACCCCAGCCCTAGCCATGAAACCAACCCTCACGGGAAACCTGTGGCAAATTTTGAATGTCAAAAACTCATTATGTATGATTTTTAAGCGTTTTGAATTATGAGGACACGGGGCATATGTCCTCAAACCACCTTAACATAGTAATACCTAGGTCATACCTTTGTAATTACAAAAATGTGTGTACTCTTAAACCATCAAAACCAACACACTCAACCACCCTCCCACCCACACACACACAAACAAAAGTAGATTTTAAAGTACATTTTGTCCAATGTACACAGTTTTAGTTAATTATGATAACCCCAAATTTACAAGATCACAACACATTTTAATCAATTTGCAATAGAATTCATTCAAAAGAAATTTATACATTTTAACACCGAAATGAGCACATAAAGCAAGCACATTCTCATCAAAAAATGAAAACCAAAACCTAAAGGTAAAAGCAGTAAAGCACTCATCATCGGGCGTATTTCGGTCTCTCCTCTGAGACTAATTCCAAAAATATCACTCTAAAACACCCATAAGACATTATTGGGTGTTTTCCGTCAAGTAAATGTCATAACTCAGCCACTGTGTGGCACCAGTTAAAGACTATTAAAGAAGAAAAAAAAAAGACCAAACACCATCGTGCCTCTGGGTGACCAAGCATTTCTTGAGCTGACAGATGTTTCCAGCCACTGCAAGTAGTGTACATCATTCCCAGAGGAAAAGTGTCTGGCTGCGGCCTGAGGTGAGCACATCCACACAGCAATTACATCATGCTGAAGACCACTGAGAGAAACAACAGGCTCCGAGGTGTGTGTGTTAGTGCAAGAACAGCTCAAGCACAAATCATCAAACACCTGTCATCATTTACTCACCCGCATGTGCTTACAAATGTGTATGATGCACTTCAGAGAATGTGGAGGCAACAGAAGAAAATGAGCAAGAGTAACACTTTCTATGAATGCCTGGATTGATAATGCATTAGAAGACATTCTTATTCTGTTATAATGCATGCATAATGCCTTATAAACTGCATTGTAATGTGTCGTATCATGAATCACTGTTATGACAGTAATAATGCATACATACTAAATATAATTTTATCCATCTGAATTCTTAGTCTCTATTTCAGAGGTCGCCGCAGCGGAATGAACTGCCAACTATTCCAGCATGTTTTACACAGCGGATGGCCGTCCAGCCGCAACCCAGTTCTGGGAAACACCCACACACTTATACATTATGGCCAATTTAGTTTACCCAATTCACCTATATAGCGCAGGTCTTTGGACTGTGGGAGAAACCGGAGCACCCAGAGAAAACCCACATGAACACGGGGAGAACATGCAAACTCCACACAGAAATGCCAACTGGCCCAGCCGGAACTATAACCAGCGACCTTCTTGCTGTGAGGCGTCAGTGCTAACCACCGAGCCACCGTGCCACCGATACAGAGGTGTGAAAAAGCCAAAAGAATGGCTGAAGAAAAACAAAATGAAGAATTTGGTGTGACCTAGTCAAAGTCCTGTCCTGAATGCTATTGAGATGCTGTGGCATGACCTTTAAAAGGCAGTTTATATTATGTTATCCTAGACTAATATTTAAATTTGTGCATGATGATGAGATTTGTTGTTGTTGTGACAAACATGAAAAAAATAAAAAAATAAATCACTGCAAAAACTCACACTTTTTAAGACATGAACAATTTTGCTACATCTTATGGTCTTTTACAGCTTAAAGTGACTTAAGTTGTCTTGTAAACATGTAAAAAGCATTATAATATGTCCATAATATGGTAAAATGTTATTATGAAAAACAATTGTGAACCTGGACAATGAAACCTTCTATCTTAAGATGCACAGATATATTTGCAGCTATAGCCCAAATTACATAGCATTTTTTGTCAAGTTAGGGTGTTTCGGGAATACCACCTTCCTATCTGTAGTTAAGATGACGCACTTAGAAAATGCTGTTCTGTAACAGCTGTTGTCCTAAATGTGATCCTAACGAAAATGACCATAGTTACCAAACAGAAAGTTGGTATTTTAAAAAAATTGGTATTCTTTAAAAAAGTAAAGAAGAAAAATTGAATGAGAGCACAAGGAACCATCTTTAACCATTTATTTCAGTTTTCTGACACAATATGCTGTTCTTGCCAAGGAACAAACAAAGAATGAGTGAACAGATGAACAAATACCCCCCAAAAATGTCACAGAACCACTTTAAAAAAGGGTGTTTTCATGAAGGGCCGGCAATGTAGTGAGTCTACAGTGAGCACATACTGAACTCCTGTGTGACTTAAACACCAATTACAGTACAATGAGACAGAGTCACGGCGGTGACAGTAACAAACATCATGCTGAGTGCGAACAGTCCACCCAATGGTTAAACATGTGCGATGAGAAACGGTGAAGGACGGCATTCCTGCTGGCGATCTGCCCTGAAGTAAAGGAAAGGCTCTGGAATGCAGCTGTGAATGGATTTTATTACAGCATGTGATGCTTGGCCAAGAACTTGACAGACCTGAAACCTGGGATCCAAGTACTGGCACATTCCAATCCAAAAACAACAAATAAACAGAAAATGGAAAGTAAAAAAAAACACAGCATAATCTCTTTAAATTCCTTAAAAAAATCCAAACTGATATTTATTAAACATCATTGAATCATGAATAGAACTCGGAATAACTTTACATATACTGCACGCATAGAAAATTCACTGTATGTATTGCCGTCTACATAATGTGTTCTCCAGTGTTAAGGCACGTAACATATATTCCACATTGTATAAAACGGTTTTCTTGCATATACTAAAGCACTCGCCCATTATCAAATCTATGAAAATAAAATCCAGGATGCCATAAAAAAAATATTGCTCAATAAAGCGACAAACCTTGAACCTGAGCTGCGCGGAAGAAAAACTGAGGGGGCAAAAAGTACTTGTGTGCTTCATAATAGCTACTTTAGTGTTGAAGTATATAGTTTGCGGACACACACAAACACAGTCAGTCATTTTATCTTGATTACACCCTGTTTAATACTGTATCGACCTCTATATAAACTCTACCATCTTGTCATATCAATCCTCTAGCATATAAAAAGCAAACATGAGGTTTGTGTGTTTATGAACGACTCAAAAGTACAATTGAGGAGCTTTCAAAAGTAACACCCCCCAGTTTGTTTTTTTGGTCCAAGCACATTCCATAATGAACACAACAGATCTCATAATCCTCCTGGTCGGCTGTTCATAAATCAACGGTTTTGCCCAAATGAGATCCCAAACGAACAGATTGGTGAGGCCTTGAGGTTATGCGAGCACAGCATGACAAATCATCTCATAAAAACTATTTTAGCATCTCTCTAGGGGACTCCGTAACACACCACACTCCTGACATTTGCTGAATCGTGGAATAATCTCTTGCGTAGCATTAGAATAAACACCCCACGTGCTCATCTAAACAGTCTATTACGCAGACTAAAGGTTATGATGATGAGAAGGTACACGGTCACTGTTTAATCTACTAATTATCTTAGCGTAGACTGATTAAAATGGAATGTTTTCGTGAACGTTTGGCTTGTGTTCCTGAGGGCGAGATTCCTGTACTGAAAAACAAAAAAAACAGGACTAATTTGGATACAGGAGTTGAGGGGTAGAAAGGCACTTAAATGGAAAGTTTCAACTTTGTCATCATTTATACACCATGACACTCCAAACATCTATGATTTTCTGCAAGACGCAATTAAAGTCAATGGCAATCAATAAAGTGATAAATCAAATAATACATATTTTTGCATCAAACAGAGAGCCAAAAATAGATTTGGAATATCAAGAGGGGTATTAAATGGCAAACACATCTCCTATAAATGTTTTTCCTCTGGTCTAAGATGTAGGGGATTTTTTCTCTTCTGCAGAACAAGAATTTTAGCTGAAAATGTGCTTATCGTTGATTTACTAAAATGCATGTCAATGGCTAGCTTCACTTTTAGTCAAAAATCAAACAACCAAACAGGTGAAACAAATCTGAAACAACTGGTTTGTGCGCCAAACTGAAGTCAATTTTCTTCTGCACAAATCAATCATTTTGCTTAAGACCTCAATGTATTGTCAGAAGCTATGAATATTCATTTTGCTTTGCCTTTTGAGTTTCATTTTATGAACTCTTTCAGCTAAAAATCCTCTTTTTTTGGGGTCTAATTAAAGGGTTAGTTCACCCAAAAAAACAAATTTGTCATTATTTACCCCCTTATGTCATTCCAAACCCCCGAGATCTTTGTTCATCTTCGGAACACAAAGTAATATATTTCAGATGAAATCCAACAGCTCTCTGACCCTTCATAGATCTCAGCTTTGCATGATTACAGTTGAACCACATGGAATGTTTACAATGATTTTGGTTTATTTTCCAGACTCTAAATGTCTTAAGATCATTGCTGTACATGGTGGTAAGAGAGCTCTCCGATTTCATCTAAAATGTCGTCATTTGCATTACAGAACATGAACAAAGGTCTCAGGGAATCAATACGATATGATGATTAAATGAAAACAGAATTTAAATTTCTGGGTGAACTAACCCTTTATTAAAAAGAAGTTAATCCACATCTTAGATGAAGGAAAGAAAATAAACAACAAAAACCATCTCTTTAACTAAGGAGTAGCAGCCCTGAGCCAATGAAAATCGCTAAAGGATCAAACAATCAGCTCAAGCTAGCGGTTACTGTACAAACACTCCAGCAGTCATGTGCTCCAATGATCATGTATGGAATAAACAGCAGAAAAACAATCATAGCAAATAACAGTGTGTGTGTGCGTGTATATATATTATATATCTCATATATATCTCAATTGATAAGACTGTAAAAAAGCTTAAAGCAAACAAAGTACAGCTGCAATATCAGCATGATAGAATACGCACTGAATCAAATCCTCAAGGCTATGTCCTAGGACCATTCGTGGTCAATAAACGATAAGTAGCTTGACGTGTCAGCCTCTATTGCCTAAAGCACTGGATGAATGTAACTATATATAAAAATCCTATCCTGCAGGAACGTGTGTAGAAACAAAAGCAGCAGCATACAGTATAATAAAGAAAAAAAAAAGACAAAAACAAACACTCAAGCCGGAGCCTGCCACAAGCACCATCTGTATTTGCATGAAAGGCAAGAAAAACCTTAAATGTGCTAGAGGACAGAAAGCCATTTTAGGGTCTGGTAGACGTCTAAGAGCGTCAGTAACGGATCGAGTAAACGAGTCATGCATAGTCCTTCTAACATAAATTATAATCTCGATAATTGTAGAGTGCATCTAACAACACAAACAACACAGATTTAAAGACTTTCACTAGCACTTTACGAATAGAGTGTGTAAAGTATGAACCAATACCTGAACAAGCAGTTAAATCAACATGAATGGTGAATCAAGAACGCATTAAGCGATATGTCATGACTAAAATGTGGCTACATGACTGTGAATAATGGCAATAATAACTACATGTCTAAACAAGGTTTAATAGTTCTAGGTATAGTTCACTCAAATATTAAAATTGTCATCATTTACTCTACGAGTTGTTTCAGTACTTTTGAGTTTCTTTTTTTTTTTGGCTGAACAGATAATATTTTGATGAATGCAGATGACCTCCACTTTCTTCACAATATTATCTTCAACAAAAGAAAAAACTAATGGGAAGAAAAACAACTTGAGGCTGAGCAAACGACAAACTTCTCAGATTGGTTGTACAACAAAGAATTTAAAGTGACCTAAGCCTAATTCTAAACGGCTTAGTAAACGTGTGTTTTAATTGGATTGTAAAAAGGATTATTCATGGAAATGATAAATCATGATTATGAATTTCTAAAGCCGAGATTATAAATGCGTAACTGATGTTTAAGTCAGAGTGCGGTCTGTCACGTCACATTTGTTTTTTGCTGTAACAGAAAGAGATCAAATATGTAATAAAATGCAAAGGAACACAAAGGAAGATATACTGAAAAATGTTGGAAAGCCGCAGCCATTGACTTCCATAGTATTTTTGGTTCCTACTAAGGTTGTCAATGGCTGAACTTCTTCTGAATGTCTTGTTTTGTGTTCGACAGAAGATAGAAATTCATAAATGTTTGAGTAAATGAAGATATTTTTATTTTTGGGTGAACTTTAAAGCCGATTAGTAGTTCTTGATTAGTTCATACCTTATAATTCAAAAGCAAATATTACTTCAGGACTCCTCGAGCACACTTTTTGCAAAGGATTTCTGGAATTTATTTAGCTACTGACTGTGAAGGGTACCATGATTTTTTTCGTTTTTGGTTCTGGGATGGGATGGGGAAGTACGAGTGTAGTGCTATCAGCAGTATCTAATGCTAGGAGAGCAAGGCTCTTTAAAGTGCGCCAGAACATCCAGGTCCAAATAAACAGATAAAGGAATGTATCTGGACTGCTTCTGCTTGGAGAAACAAACCTCCTCCACTTTTGAGATGGTTTCCAAAAAAGAAAAAAAGTCAGTCATATTAAAATAAAAGACCATCCAGTTTGCATATGCAGGTCCCACTCACACTCTCTCTCAATCTCTCAAAAAACAAAACAAAACAACCTTTAATCTAAACTTTATACATCTAAAATATATATCTATATATATATATGTAGTACCAAACCTATATCTTCATAAAATAATCATGAATATATAATAACATTTCTTAAAGCTAACGTGCAAATTGGAATCAGCGTAACAGGTAGAAAGCATCATAGAAATGTAGTTTTAAGTGAATGTTCTGGTGGGCAGCTGTAATCCCCGTCCCGGGACTGTTTCAGTAGGGACTTTTGGTTTGAAAGCTCCTCGTCGTTTAGCTTTTGTCCCAAAAAGCAGCTAGCGGGTGGCGAGGTGAGCTGCATAGTCTCAGTTTGCGGAAGCAGAGGAGTGGAGGAGAGGAGTAGGCCTGTTGGGCTCAGCGGGACCTCCAATCCTGTGCTTTCTAAAAGTGTCCTGGATGCAGGAGTGTCTTTGGTGTACGGCAGAGTGCCTGTAATGGGACTCGACGGTTCCTTCATGTAGCATAAGTTCTCTGGAACAGGCCCATCTGAGGCCTGTCGGCAGGACTGAGCTTTGTCCTGCTTTCTGAAGTTGAGTTTGATATGGTTGTCTGAGGTCTTTGAGCTTAACGGGGTGTCCCGCATCTCCACTCTCTTTGATGGGATGGGGCTGGCGAGAGCTTTCTCCTTCGGTTTGGTGCCGCTCACGTGGCTTTGCTTAACTTTAGGCCGGTAGTCTTTCTGGAAAGGCCTGCAAAGGGGGAAAAATGGGGCGCGAGGGGCGAAGAGTGACCCGAGTGAGCCCAGCTTCATCTGGCTCTGACTCAGGACCAGTCTACGCATCTCCACTGGCAGTTTGTCCAGTTGTCTTCCCATGTGGACAGGATTTGGGAATAGAGTTCCCTGGAAAGCTCTATAACAGTATCTGAGAAATGAACACAACTGAGAGTCAGCAAAAATAAAAAGAGACAGCACGAACTAAAGCTCCCATGAGGGCTGCAGTTACATGGCCTAAATATGAAAAAGTGCTGGAATCGGACTTCAGCCTGAGAATCATGAATTTAACAACACACACACACACACACACACACACACACACACACACACACATCTTTGTTGACTTGAGTGATCGGTTTTTGATCCATCCATAAAAAATTTAACAAATGTTTTCATTGAAAATCTGCCAAATATTCCTTGTATTATTTTAATTCATTGTAATATTTCAATAATAATTTTGTAATAGTCATTTTACTTGGAATTTTATTTATTAAAACACTTGTTTTAATTAGCTATTTATATGATGGATTTAATTATTATTATTTAATTAATATTTTTTGTTATTAGCTGTTGATCAACATATGAAGCCCCACTGCACTCTTACAAACCTCAATTTTGGGGAAAACCCTGTTTTAAATCACACATGCGCACGCACATCACAGTTGGATATACCTGGGCAGAAGAGCGGCGACAGGTGTGATGACACACAGCAGGTAGAAGAGCGGATCTCCCAGCAGCCTCTGCATGGTCCAGTAGGTGTTGGAGGGAGAGAAACAGGTCGGACAGGAGGCATTATAGCACAGTGCCACAGTGAAGAAGAGGGCCATACTGAAGCCAATCGACACCCAGTTCATCCACGTCTGTCAAACAATTCAAGAGTTAAACAAGAGCAGCTAATTGGATTTAGTTTTATACATTATTCACATTTCATTCTTTCTTGTTTGCTAAAACTGAAGCTCAAAGTACACTTTGGTTATTGTGTATACACTACTAAGTGCATGTGTGGAGTGCGCAACACAATTTTTGTCATCAAAACAGAGCTATAAATGTCCTTGTCATTTCATGTGCAAAATAAGCCATACATAAAATGATGGGACTACAGTACAGAATGCAACCATGATTCATGTTTTTCCAAATGACAGCAAATCTGTGAGTTCTGGAGGGCTCTAGGTGAGTAGCAGCACCTGTGCTATATTGCTATTCTCAAGCAAAGCAAATTTCAAAAGTCAACTTAAAGGGGTCATATGATGCGCTTTCTTGCATGGACTTTCAATTCTTCTTTGTACTATGTACACAAGTCCTCGAACATTGGGACATCATTTTGCAGTCCTCAAAAATGTCTTCATTATTATTAAACTCTAATAACCTTTAGAAGGGAAAGAGGAAGGCACTGGAGGATTTTTTTCTAGTGTGATTGTGTTACTTGACTGTGCTCAAACATCCTGAGCAAACAGTGAGAGAATTATTATTTTTTTTAAACACAGGAAACAAAAGTTTTTGTTCATTTTAATTGAATATTTCAGTCTATATGATATACAACAAAAACTGCCAACTCAACCATTCTGAAAAACTCCCGTAAACAAAAATAACAACTTTATTTAACAGTTTCTCTCTTCCTCAGGGAAAGTCGAACACAGGCATCAGAGAGGTATACAACACTACACAGTGCTCACGAATGACTGCAATATACTGACACTGAGAAGAAACTTGTTATTTTTGTTTTATGTGCGTACAAAGGTATTCTCCTAGCTTGATAATGTTTAATTGAACCACTGAAGGCACATGGTCTTTTTTGGTCCCTTTCTGCACTTGTCTATGGAGGATAAGGGAGCTCTGAAATTTCACCTAAAATAACTTAATTTGTGTTCTAAAGATGAACAAACGTCTCAGGTTTGGATCGATAGGAGAGGAAAAATACATTTTCATTTTTTTTGGATTAACTAACCCTTTAAAACTCTTAAAGCAAAACCTGTTATTACAATCCTTCAAATAGATCGCCGCCAAGTTTATGCACTGATGACCTTCTCACACATACTTGACCTCCACACTGACCTCACCTCTAATGACCCCAAAAAAGGGGTTTTAGCTTGCTCTATCCGCTACATGTATTCATTTCCCCGGGCAGCATGTGGAGCGATGAAACTGCCAGTCCAACTATTGGAAACGTTTACTCTCTACTTGAGCCATTTACTGTGAAGAACGGCCTCTTTCCCACCAGAAGCCGTCATCATGTCCGGAAAGACAGTGAGGCTGCAGAGGACATTTTTCACGCACCGAAACTTGTCAGCAGAAAATTTACAGCACCGGTGTAATGGAAAAAGCTCTAATCCAATTCGCCCTCATAAATCTAAAACAGCGACTCACGAAAAGCGGGAAAAATGGAGGAGAGGCAGGTACAGGCTGCAGCGCACATACATAAATGCTGTTCGCGATCCGCCACAGGACTCGCATGGGCAAGATCAACTATTAGCTCTGGCCACCCGCTGTGTGTCGGCCGTGTTTTGGCTGGCATAGGGAGCGAATGAGACAAGCACAGTGGGCTGAATGAAGGATTCCTGCGCGGCCTGTCAACCTGATGTCTGACCCCTGATGGCGCAGCTTCTCCTGGTTCAAACCAATCACAGAGACTCCCTGCTTAATCGTCTTCCAGGAAAAAAAGGAACTGCGTGCTTTCTCTCTCTCTTCGTGCATGTGTGTGGGATGAGTTTCGGATTTCAGCAGAAGCGCTTTATTTCTAAATGCTAAAGTTTGTCACATTGATTAGACACAAGACGCATGTAATTGCATATGTGCCACGACAGCCTAACGAAGTGTTTTACAGCAAGTTTAATTAACAATGATGTATGAAGGCAATGAGTTAGCAACAAAGCTGTTAGAGTAAATAATAAAATGCCACAGGAGTTCAAAAATCAGTTTTAAGGTGGTTTTTGAAAACCAAACTTAGGTTTAAGACATTTTAAAGAGGTGCACCATTAAAATGAATGCCATTATGTGCAGGATAAAAAAAAAAAAAGTTAATTTATTTTAGCAACATAAATAATTAAAATCAGTAAAACAAATGACTGATGATTTTAACAGTAAAAAAAATCTGGTTTACAGTACGTTTCCTTAATATAAATGGCAAATAACCATAAATTGACTTTTTATATTAATATTCTTTTAAAAAAAATTTCATCAGTTATGTACATTAGAGATTAGACACAGTAATTTACTGTAAAATTTAGAAATTTCATTTACGTTTTTTACCAGTTGTACAGTGTATCAATAGAGCTACATGAATAAACAACACTTACTTAAGTGAATCAAAAGCAAAAAGGGTGTTAAGCATCAAATCAAAAGAGTAATAGAGATTTCATTTTTTTGAATGTCATGTTTGATTTTTATTTTCAAATCATGACTTGCAGAAGACACCCACTAAAATGACATTCAGTGTCAGGAAAATTAAAAACTATTTGTTGCGTCTCACCCAGGTTTTGGTTTCGATGCCCAAGTGCAGCAAAATAGTGAAGAGTGCCAAGGTAGTGATGGGAGTACCCCATGTAAACAAATCCACATCAGAGTCAAAATAAGCCTGAAATCAGACAACATTCAGCCATGAATGATTTTACCAAATTGGAGAAATTATAAATTTTTTACATTTTCAGTGTAAATGCAAAAAGACAAGACACAATAATATAGTCTATGTGCAAAAATATTCTTGAAATAAGTCATAATATCTTATGAATTTGTTGTTTTAACATTTTTACTGGAAAACAAACCAAAAAAACATCAGTAACACTATAGTTTAAGGACTAATTCTCACTAATGGCTTATTACCTGCCTATTATTAAGAGACTGCCTGTTTATTAGTACTAATAAAAAGTACATATTCTACACAATCTTATTCTATATCCCTAATCCTCCCTAAACCCAACTACTACCTTAATAACTGTTAATAAGCAGCAGATTAGTCATAGTTAATAGTGAAAATTGCAACTTAAAATAAAGTATGAAGTGTAAAAAAGTGCTTTTGATTTTTAAATGCTTTACTGGAAAGTTTCATTAAGGTAAGACGGCCTTCCTTCTCTTTGAAGACAGACTCTTCTTACAAAACAGCCATGGTACGTGTTAAAAAACACAAACAAATCAGACTTACAAAGTAGGGGATAAAAAAACAGATGAGGCTTTGGTAGAAGGCATCAATCATGTTCATCCAGAACATGTAGGGTTTATATTCCTGTAAAATAAATTGAAACAATCAGCAGCAAGTACAGAAATATACAAAAACAATATTATATAATACAATAAACAGACGGTTATAAATCAAAAATAAAGGAAGATCTCAGCAGAGGCATATTGTTAGCAAAGCAGAGGCAACCGCTGCAGTTTAATTATCCCAGGTTGCACAGTTTCAGCACTCCGAGGATGATTAGTGGTTTTTATAAAATGTTTGCTCTCGCTCGTGCTGTTTTTCCTACTCATGGAAGTCAGCACAGAATAAAAGACCCATTTTGAATCGGGTCAGCAAAAAACAATCACAGCAATAACTGTGGCAAGCGGCGCACTGTAATATACTTCATCTGCTTACAGAGGAACTGCTGATTCCGCAAAGCACTGGCAACTCGTGTGTGAATATGCTGTTTGTGGGCTTTTTATTTACCGTTTCCATTACACTTCCTATAGTTTACTCACTCCCGGTTATAATTGCAATTGCGTTTCTTCCCATCGGCATGTACCTCTGAGTTTTGTCCATTCATGTAGAGCTGTGGCAGCTGCTGAAGTGTTTCTGCTGACACGTCTTTGTCCAGCGTGCCAGTGATGAGCTGAGGGAACGCGGAGAACATCAGGTTGAAGAAGATCAGGTACCACTGGTCCACCATGGCTGACCCGGAGAATCCACAGTAGAACTGATACCAGAAGATCAGGGCGACAAACATCTGGGTTGAGAAGGACAAAAGAGGAAAAAAGTCAGAGAAAGACAAAGAGGTCTACAATGAGGTCTGCAGCTGCTGCCGTTTAACAAGCCATGCATCTTCATTACATCCCAGACGTTTCTAGGACCTCTCCAAGAATAGATCTTCATTAATCTAAGGGCATATGAAGAACTGACAACAACATGTTAACAGCTTCCAGCTATAAACTATTTCCATCATGACACTTCAACCTGTTAAATTGCATGCATTATTAAACAGCTCTTTGGAATACTCTTCACCAATTGGTCAATCATGCAGTTAAATACAGGCTCTCTGTATGTTTACAGAAATTACATTTAAAGCATTAGCTTGCCTCAAAATAACAATTCTGTCATTATTGTTTTAAACATCATCTTTTAGATTAAAATACAATCCTGGACCACAATGGGTCAAAATTATAGATTTTTCTATAAAGCCAAAAACATTAAAAAAAAAAAAAGTAACAATCAGGCTTCATAATTTTTTTTTGTAAATTTCCTGCTTTAAATATATCAAAACTCGATCTTTGATTATTAATGGGCATTGCTAAGTACTTCATTTAGACAACTTAAAAGGTAATTTTCTCAATATTTAGATTTTATTCATGCCTCAAATTTCCAAATCGTGACCAACTATTGTAAGCATGCATCAATGGAAAGCTTATTTATTTAGCTTTCAGATGATATATAAATCTCAATATCAAAAAAAGGACATTTATGACTGGTTTTGTGGTCCAGGATCACATATTTCATTTTTTTAATCTCTTAAAAATGTTTAAAAGGATTGAAATTAATTTTGGATGGTTAGAAATATCTTCATGTTTCATATTGTTGCATTGGGCTAAGAGCAAGTAAATGATATATGATCTCTGCCATAAAAAAAGGCCCTTTACAATGGTTCAAATATAATCTGAATTCTAATATAAAAGCAAGCAAAACTTTAGGGCCTCACAGCATTTTTGTAGAAGAAGTAAAGGATCATGTTAGCAAGACGAGAGTAACACCAATGGCCATGAACCAAGAGCAGCTTCTGCAGATATCGAAAGCGTGGCAGGGCGAAGTCACTGGCCATTACTGCCTATGAAAACAAAGAGAACGGAAAAAGTGGAAGAAAGGAAATGTTAATAAAGGGTTGAACAAAATTTCTGTGCAATAAAAACATTTCTCAACAAACAAAATAGAGCTAAAATGAATGAATGAATAAGCAGAAAAATAAATTAACACCGACATTAAAGATAAAATAGATAAAAACATGGGTATACTGACCTAAAACAAACTAAGGACATAAAACAAATAAAATGGAATTAAAACAATTGAATCAATGTCGACATAAATAAAAACAAAATGCATGAATGAATGAATAACATGCACTTAAAACAAACAAACAAAAAGCTGTATTGTGGCCACTGTTAAAGGTGTATATATTTTATCAATTTTAACCAATTTTACTATGATACTGTGACTGGCCAGCTGAGTAAAAACGTTCGATCATATTCATATAAAATAGATTGTGATGACTTTCGCCTTGAGCTCCAAGATTCATCATATGGGACAGACAAACATGGTGGCACATCAAACAAAAGATTAACATCAACCTGGTGACAAAACACTTGAGAGGACTTTTTTTGCATAAAAAAAATTATGAAAAAGCCTTTGTAGCTGCAGAATGGGGTGAAAACGATCCCCGTCCATCACCCATCTCTTCTTTACGATCACTGCATGCGTCAGGCTGTTAACACATCATCCATCAGCGGGACACATACTGCCTTGTCGCCTCTAATGGCATTTGGGATCTTAATCAGTTACTATTGGCCTGACAGCACCATCAGCCATGTTCTCCATCCTGGCTGTCATTCTCTCAACATCAAGAGAGCTTTCCCCAAATCATAAAAAAGCATGTGTGATCAGTTAAAGAGCCCCTACAATGATTTTTAAAAGGGTCCTCATTTTTTTGCATGTCTCATACAACAGGTTTACATGCATTCATGGTCAAAAGAACACATTATACATTTAAAACTACTTAATTTCTCAAAAAAAAAAAAGTCTCAAAATAACTTAATTTGAAGATTTGTTCCTTATAAACTAGGGGTGTAATAATACACGCATTCACATATTGAACTGCTTGGTATGAGACTTTCGGTTCGGTACACATTACAAACAAGGATTCTTGGTTTGTGAAATACAATGTTCTCCGCCTTTCTGACAACCTGCTCTGATTGGTCAGATGGTCCAATCTATTCTTATTGGTCTACCGCTTCCAGTATGTGTCAGAAACGAATACCAAAGTTGACAGGATATCTTCTTCCTTCAGCGTAAACAAGAAGGATTTCAGTTGAGTTTAGTATATCAATTCAAGTCGTGTCTGATGTTGAAGCACTGGAAGGACTAGTTGATCGTTCTGCACCCCCATCACAAGCACGTCGTGTCTTTTACACATCTACTGGTACATTTTCTACTGGTAAATTCCTCATCATGAGATCTTATGGTTGTATAACTGGTGTATTTTTGCACAAGACTTTTCTTGATGTAAGACTCAAATAATGTATACATATGTGCAAGAGTTTCATAGATGCGCATACGGGAATGTGCTTCATATAAAGTATGTGTGCAAGCAAATGGGTCTGTATTTATGCATGATTAACTTTACACATACAGTGGGGAAAATAAGTATTGAACACGTCATGTTTTTTTCCTGGGAATAATATTTCTAAAAGAACTGTTGACATGGAATTGGATCAGATTTAGGTAAAAACACAAACAATACAAACATAAAAATAAAAAACTAAACAAAAAAAATCTGAAAAATGAGATGTGTGTAATAACAATGAAACGACACAAGGTGAAAGTACTGAACTACTAAACGCAATTAATCTTTTATATAAAAGGCTTTTTTCGGTGATGGCAACTTAAAGACACCTCTCATATGAAGAATGAAGTCACATGCATTGCTCAGGTGTAATTTTTTCAGACTTCAACAGCGCAACAATGGTTCATTCTACAGCTTGATATTCTTTCTCTGAAAGCATTTGAGTTTCCTTGGCTGTGTTTTGGATCATTGTCTTGCTGAAATGTCCACCCTGGTTTCACCTTCATCATCCTGATAATGTAGATGTTGGCCTGAAGCAGCTAATATTAATTTACAATGACGAAGGGCAGAGGCTTGCTGAAGAACTACTGAGAGATTTCAGCTGCTGTTTGTTTCACTGCCTTTCTACACCTTCCTTTCTACATGTATTCAATACTTTTTCCCTGCAACATTTCATTTTATTACTCTTAACTTAATTTGTAAACCGATTCGATTTGTTTTCTTTGCATATAGATTTCTTGGGTTGTTGCCAACAGCCGGGGAACATTTCAAGTCAACGGCATCTTTAGAAATATGTTTTCTGAGAAAAATGGTGACGTGTTCAATACTTATTTTCCTCGTTGTATCAGACTGCATTTTACATTATCATGTGTAAGCTTTACCTATGTTTGTTTGAGCAACTCGTAGGGGACTATCATATTTGTGTATTTAATGTATTCAAATGATTCAAGTATGCATACTCTACTCTGTTAGGCACATAATGGTGCATGGGACAGATTCTCCACAAACAGATTCTAATTAGGGCTGTTAATACTAAACGCTGACCTCAAGAAGATCTCGGATAAGGAGAGCGCAGTGGGTCATTACGTCTAGATCTTTGGCTGAATTAATTAATCTGCACGACACATGAGATGAGCTCATGGCTCTCGGGTCTCTGTCCTCAGCTCATCAGGATGTATATTCTGTAGGCTCGACACGGAGATAAGGCAGAGAGAGGTTGGGTAAGTGACTTGAGGGTAAAGTGGAGATTTTTCTGAGAAACCAGAATGAGATTGGTTGTTCTTAAAGACAGAAAAGCGAAGGGAGCTTTATGAATGAATCTCAAATGCAGCCATAACTTGCAAATCACCGTTACAGTGCATTTAGGTCAATATATCAGCAGAAAAGCCAGTTTAAAGGCATAGTTCACTCAAAAATGAAAATTTGCTATAATGTACTCACCCTTTACTTGTTTTAAACCTTTATGAGTTTCTTTCTTCTGTTGAACACAAAAGAAGACATTTTGAAAAATAATAGAAACCTGTAACAATTGAGTTCCATTGTATTTTTTCCCTATTATGGATGTCAATGGTTAAAGGTTTTCCGCTTTCTTCAAAATATCCTATTTTGTGTTTAACAGAATAAACAATCTTATAAAGGTTTGTAATCACTGGGTTGAGTACATTTTGGAGTAAATGATCCCTTTAATGGGGTGGATGTACAAAAGTGGTCCTACTTAAGATCAAGTGGGAAGTTTAATCTGTACTGAAATTATTAAAACATGAAAGTATCAAAATCAAGGACTGAAACTGATGAATGTTGAGCATGATCATATACTTCAAATTAGGGATGATACAGTAATGAGAATAGTTGTAATAATTTTTTAAAAACAGATTAATAAGCATTAAATTATTTTTTTTATTAAAAGGTTTACTGGACACTGAAGACTGGAGTTATTACGCTGAAAACTATGATGAAAGTTCAGTTTGACATCACGGTAACTAATTATATTTTAAAATATAATAAAATAGAAAACCAATTTTGTAACAGTGGCGCAGTGGGTAGCACGATCGCCTCACAGCAAGAAGGTCGCTGGTACGAGCCTCGGCTGGGTCAGTTGGCATTTCTGTGTGGAGTTTGCATGTTCTCCCCGCGATGGCATGGGTTTCCTCTGGGTGCTCCGGTTTCCCCCACAAGTCCAAAGACATGCGCTATAGGTGAATTGGGTAAGCTAAATTGTCCCTAGTGTATGTGTGTGGATGTTTCCCAGTGATGGGTTGCAGCTGGAAGGCTGCGTAAAACATATGTTGGATAAGTTGGCGGTTCATTCCGCTGTGGCGAGCCCAGATTAATAAAGGGACTAAGCCGAAATGAAAATGAATGAATG
>CAIGQW010054109.1:12072042-12086008 GCA_903798125.1 Danio choprae
ATCTATCTATCTATCTATCTATCTATCTATCTATCTATCTATCTATCGATATCTATCTATCGATATCTATCTATATATATATATAGATATCTATCTATCTATCTATCTATCTATCTATCAATCTATCTATCTATCTATCTATCTATCTATGTATTTATTTATTTATTTACTTAGATATTAGTGTCAGTATGTGTCAGATATTAGATATAAATATTAGTGTCAGTCTTAAGGATGTCTATAAGCTGGTGTGCAACGATTTGTTTGACATCTCCTCATACCGCAGTTTCTCCTAAAATCTTCTGAAGAATCAAATGTTCTCTAGTATCTGACTAGTCTCGCCCCCTTCAAGATGATATTGCTTTATGAGCTCAACCACTCTCCCTGAAAAAGCTGTGATAAAAACGAAACACCATTGGCCAATGTGTGACATACATGTAAACAATTTATATTAAACATCTATATTACACAGTGCATGAAAGGGAATATTTAAAAAGCATAATAGGAGCTCTTTAAACTATTTGCTTACAAACATGAAGAATGAACGTCATACAGGTTTGTAATGATGTGAGGGTGAGTAAATGATGACAATTTTCATTTTTGGCTGAATCATCATTTTAAGCAAGGAAAACGTTATGACTAATCTTGCGAGTCAGCGATTAAAGACATTCCTGTATGACAGCTCTTTGCTCGTGTGTTTTTCAAAACAAAACTCATGCGGACGATTCACGTGTTTTTTGAGGAGACAAAAATGAAACCTAACTAGAGCTCATTCAAGTCCAGCCAGCTGTTCTGTGGAGGAAACATCTACAGTCTAATAGTGGACAACGTCATGCAGGGATGTAGCTTGGTATATGGGTGTTTTTTCAACTATAGACACTTTTGTATAATAAAATAATTAGTCTGCATGAAACAGAAGTCATGTTTCAACTTTTCCCTAATGTAATGTATATCCAAGTTTTGAATCGGAAAAAACATGCAGACTTAATTTTGTCCATCTGGAATATATTGAATTCAGGGCTTTTGCAGGTTTCAGCAAGTTAAATTTAAGACCAAGACATTTTTAAGATTTTGAGATTTTAGACTTATACAGGGCTAAACACTAAGGATTTTTAAAAATATCCCAGCTGGAAAAGAATCTCACTTGCCCTATCATGATTATAATTAAAGGTTTTGAGATGGATTGCTGGTGATTGTATGGGTGTTGGCCAGATTGGTTAGCTATACACGATATAAAGGATAATTAAGAAAGATGTTAAAAAAAGATTTACAAACCTACAACACAAAATTTTAGCAGATTTTTTAAGGTCTAAAATTTGGTTTTTGAGATTTAAGACATTTTAAGACTTAAGGATCCGCGGACACCCTGTGATTGCTGTCATTTTGTAAATATTAATAGATTAGTAATATTTTAAATAGCGTGTATTAAAATTGAATAATTGAAAAATTTATGACTGAAAGAAATGTTTAGATTGTTGCAAATTGAGAATTCTGTAATCCTAAATCCTAAAGTAGTTGTAAAAAACAGGATTAAAATAGAAGTAACCAAAAGTGAACTTGGGAAACTGGGAGTCATATATTCCCAAATAAATAACCGATAATACTATAATAATGTTTTAATATTATATTAATTATTAAAAAGTACTAATGCTGGTCATATAGCAGTCCTGTTTTGACATTTATCATCTTAGTGATGATTAGAAAAAAAAAAAAAAAATCTCTTAAAAATCTCTTGCCCAATGTTGATAATTAAAAATGTCAAATATCAGACGACTGATAATTTGTAACCAATAAATAAGCTTAATCCAAATATGCACACAGAAGAGAAATGCTAATATTAGTTATTACTATAGATATATAGAAGTAAAAATGTAATAAACACCCCCCAAAGTGCCCATACTGGAGAAAACACCCACAGACAAGTGAGGGGGGAGGGGGTTGGGAGGGGGGTTGTGGGGGTATAATAGTGGGAGAAATGGTACTACAGTTTGTGTTTTCAACTGGCACAATCAGCTCTATGTTAGGAGCAATACCTTCACACATTTCTCTCATTCCTGGTTGCAAAAAGCAAAAAGAGAATAATCAAATCAGAGAACGAATAATTAAATGCAAGATCAAACAGAAAGGACTCCTGAGATATTTTGCAATAGAATTATGTAGAAACAGGCCTTTAACTCCTTGTACAAAGTGATATTTAAAGGTGCAATAGGAGATCTTGGAAAATGCTAATATTAGCCTGATAGCACTGAAAGCCGCCTACATGAAAGAGCAAATCACCATCCTTAAAAACAAAACAACATCACCACAACACATCACGTAACATTCGGCAGAGAGAAAACGTTATGTATGGTTAGTAATTACAACGACAAACTTAAAAAAGAAAGTAGTTTATGTTTGCTAGCCATTCTCTGTCTAAACCATGTCCGTGAACGCACCGATGACATAACCCTTGGTGTGCAACTACATATTTTGATACATAGGTAGGACAGCCTATCGTAATGTTCGGACTAAACGTTTTCATTGGACATACTTTTCTTAATCTTACACCTTGAACAGAATATTCAAATACATTCAGGATGTGAAAAGACATTCAACCAGCATTACAAAAATTTCTGAAGACCATTCCCATATTGCACCTTTAACATATTCCAAACCCTCTATTTGTAAGCAGAATTGGGCAGAGTTATTAAGAGTTGTCAGCTGGAGTATATAAAGCAGTGTTTCTCAACCACGTTCCCACCAGCATTGCATGTTTTGGATGTCTCCTTAGTCTGTCACACCCATTACAGGTCTTTCAGTCTCTGCTAATGAGCTGATGATCTGAATCAGGTGTGTTTGGTTAAGAAGACATGGATTGTGCAGACCTAGTGGTCCTCCAGGAACGTGGTTGAGAAACAATGAAGTGCTTCAGATATTTATATATTTAAAAAAGAATGCATATATGAAACATTTTCTTTGTAGTTTTGAGAATTCTGAGACATTTCTGCAAATAAGATTTCTTTTTGTGGCCTTTAACTTCCATATTGTTTGAAGATTTGGAATCTGATTGATAATTTTTTGTTTAATGCCATGTCAGCAACAAAGGCTATTTTCATGGCAAGAACATTTCATCAATAATTATACAATTAAAAACAACAAACAAATGAATACTTAATTTAGATAAGATAAGATTTTTTTTCGTGGTGATGCTTTGCTGAATATTTCCTTAAGAGAGTTTCTGATTAAAGGATTAACTACAGAAATAAAATCATTCATTTATCAAAACTCATTTGTTCAGCACACAAATGTAGTAGCTGTGCTCGGAAAGAGACTATAGCCGTTCATGCTGAGTATACCTGTGAATCAGCATTAAGAGTGATGATCTCCTCCTCTGGGTCCAGCAGTTTACAAGCATAGGCAATGTTGATGGCAGTCTCTTGTTTATCTCCTGTTAGCACCCAGATCTGAAGACCTGCTTTCCTCAGAGAGGCGATGGTCTCAGGGACCCCATCTTGAAGTCTGTCCTCAATACCAGTTGCTCCTATTGAAAAAGACAGACAGAAAGATTTCATGCAAACGCCCACTAGTGTATGACTCTCCACTGTAAAAAATGATTAGTTGCTTCAGTAAAATTAGTGAGTAAAAAGATTAACTTAGCAAAAGAATTGAGTAAACACATTGCCTTAAAAGTGTGTGTGTTTTTTTTTTTTCCAATTCTGTGCTTACATCACACCATTCTCACATTTTTCTTAGAAATATGAATACACATTACATAATTGTGACTTTTAAAAAATATTTATAAACTTGAAGTCAGAGTTATTAGCTCTCCTGTTAAATTTTAATTATCTTATATATTTTCCCCAATTTCTGTTTACGGAAAGAAGATTTTTTTCAGCACATTTCTAAACATGATAGTTTTAATAACTAATTTCTCATAACTGATTACTTTAATCTTTGCCATAATGACAGTACATAATATTTTACTAGATATTTTTCAAGATACTAGTACTCAGCTTAAAGTGCAGTTTAAAGGCTTAACTAGGTTAATTACGCAAGTTAGGGTTAATAGGCAAGTCATTGTATAACAATGGTTTGTTCTGTAGCCAATCGAAAAAAAATATTGCTTAAGGGGGCTAATAAAATAGACCTTAAAATGGTAAAAAAATAAAAATAAATATTCTAGCCAATTCTTATTCTAGCCAAAATAAAACGAATACGACTTTCTCCAGAAGAAAAAAAATATTCTAGGAAATACTGTGAAAATGTCCTTAATCTGTTGAACATCATTTGAGAAATATTTGAAAAAGATTAAATATTGCACAGGAGAGCTAATTATTTTGCCCTCAACTGGCTCTTATTGGGTCAAGACAAAAATACACTTTTTTATAGGTCTCAAAGTCGGAATGAAATCAAAATGTACTTTTCTTATTTTTATATGCATATAAGTAGTATAGTACTACTAAAAAATGTATTTGGCCTCAGAATCTTTAAATCAACCATCATAACTTTCTTTGCCACTCAAAATGACTTTTCTTCACTTCTGGTCAGATGGAATGCCTTTCGGGAAGGGCTATCAGGACATGTTTTGTTTCTGTTCTGCCTTAATTTATTTGTCTGCCTTGATTTAGTAATTTGTCAAATTACAAAATCAAGAACAGCTCTTTTTTTATCATTTCAGGACCGTTTCAAGTGGATGTACATCACAATGAAAAAAATGACAATCTTAACTTCCGTTTAATGTCGACTTTAAATTTAGGAGATCTATGATAATCCATTGATAATCCATGCCGCCTTTCTAGAAATAAGAGGTACATTTACAGCTTGTGCTTCAGTTGCTCACCTGCATGCGTTTTAAAGTCTTGCCAGTTTAAAACTCCTAATATATGGTTTTCTCAGAGCACAGACACAGAGTGATTCACATGATGTTGCTCATGTATATGAAGAAATGGCATGTGCATTATTATATTAGATCTGTGAAACAATGTCTCTTGAACACGAAGACAACATGCTACTAGCACAACTCAACCCCATCTTGTTCCCTTGGGCAGGAATCACTTAATTTCAGGATATCTTGAGGTGCACGTTTCCAGAAGAAAACTCATTTGAGGGAGTTTGGAAACAGTGCTGGCTGATACAGAGAAGTCATCCCTTTGTAATTCTACAGATCTTTTTCATGTTCAAACAACAGCATTTTAATGCAAAGGAGCATATTAAAAAAGCATATGATAAGCCCTTTAACAGCAGGTATAAACAAGTTCTTCAACAGACTCGGATTGCTTAAGGGACTATTATTACCCAAAAGTTGGAGGTTGGTCTCAAGTCGTAATGCAGACTCAAATAGCAGCTCCTCTCTCCTCTGTATGGCTGTTTCTGCCTCCAGGTGGCGCTGTAGCCAACTAGCATACTCCTCCTTACTGAGCACCTGGAGAAAAAAGCAATAACAAAAATCACATTACTGATCAGTGCATTTTTAAATACTTAGATCAGACTGCAACTGCTTTTTATTGATTACATGATAACATGTCTTTGTCCATGCATGTCATTTACATGTTTATAATCTAATTCATAAATGTTTTATCATTTTACAATATTTGTATGTTCACAGTTCTCTGTACATTCAGGTGAAGAAATAATATACGTAATCTTTGAGCACTTTAGATTAAAATGATTCATTTAATATTTCCATGGCAAAATTAGTTGACTTTTTTTATATCACAAACTCCCATCAGTTGCTTTACATACCCCAGTTTTTGTGCCTTCAGTAATGCAAAGCTTAGCTTAATGCACTTCCATGTTGTTGATAAAGAATGGATTCTCTTTTTCTTTGTATTTTAGACCAATATAATACCAAATCAAATCAAAACTGTGTGATGAGCATTTAGGTCAAAAGCCATCTAAATCACATATTAAATGTTTAGTCAAGATTACGTTACTAACTACAATTTATAAGTAAACTTGGAAGTAAATAATCTAGGTAATCCACTCATCACTGAGTTGATAACACAGTGGGTGTCATACTGTAGTACTTTTAGAAAAAAAAGAAAAAAAATTGCAGAGAGATGTGTGAAAAGGAAACGAGAGGAAAAACACAAGTTATTCTGGTTGCTGGCTTGAAAACAAAAACGGGTGGAGAAAACAAAACTAACACAATAAAAGGCTTGTTAAACTTTAAGGAGCTCCATTTATGTATGAATTCACACTTAATTGTGTGAAAAATAATTGTATCCAAGCTGTTTAAAGCTTTTCTGTTAAGGTGACTAGCTACAGAGGCAGTCAAGCAAGCCAAAAAAAAAAAAAACAGACACACACACACACACACACACTTAATAAAATATATATAAAGCATCTGAGTAGAGCTGGAATTTATTGACTGATTAAAAAATAAATAAATAAACTTTTTTTGTGTGTGAAAAATCTTATCACATCATATGGCACCCAGACTACCACATGGAGCTCAGAACACGGAGTTAAAAAGAGTGAGAGCATATATTACTATCCATAAGATATGGAGAGAGAAGGAGAGATGAGAAAGACGAACAGAGAGTGAGAAAGAAGCTTGTTGATCTGTCACACAGATCAGCACACTGGGAAAAAGCTCACATACTTGTAAACCATCTGTGCAAAAACACTTTTCTCAGGGCAAACGCTTTGCTTTTGTGCAGTAAGATAAACCCTAAAGTGCCAATGTAAAAACAAAAATTAGAGCTAGTAAACTACACAAGATTAAGTGATTGCTTAAAAACTCTCAGTTTGTCTAGATTTACAGGATTTAATAGGTATGAGTTTGATTAAAATGTTAATTTTGTTTTTATTTCCAAATATAGTATAATATAATATAATATAGAGGGCAACATGGTGGCTCAGTGGTTAGCACTGTCGCCTCACAGCAAAAGGGTCGCTGGTTCTAGTCCCGGCTGGGTCAGTTGGCATTTCTGTGTGGAGTTTGCATGTTCACCCCGTGTTTGCGTGGGTTTATATATATATATATATATATATTTTTTTTTTTGACCTTACAAAAAATGCAAATATCTAATTGTTACCTTTTTAGCGATACAGAGCGTCCTGAGACCATCTGCAGCATAAAGGTTCAAGTAGTTTTGGGTTTTATACAAGATTTTCCTTTGTCGCTTTCCTTTGCAATCATCTGCAATGCAAAAACACAAAGAAAAACATTAGACAATCCATCAAAATCATTGAACATTTATTAAACTAACATTACACACACACAGTGAGATAAACACACATTGCAAAGCATTAAACTAATCACTTCAGCCTCTTCCAGGTTGGTTCTCTATGCTGCTGTTGTCTTCCTCAACAAGGCCATTAGATTTAATCAAGACGGCGGAGTGTTTTGACAGGTTGACTGGATAATCTGGCTACGGAGTGATTTGAGGTTTATCGCTCCTGTGTTATTGCTCGCTGCATTGCTTCCTGGCAGGAAAAGCAGAACAAACTGCTTGGGATGATCGCTTCCCAACATGGAGGACCATCAGCCAAGACGAGGGGGCGAATGTGCCAAACCTCACATTTTCACTCAATGATTCATCACCACCCCTGCAACTGTGGGACGACTGAACCTGCTTTTCCACAGACTGATGCACAGACTCAGGTATTAAATTCTTTTAAAAATCGTATACATTACCTAAATCCCCATATCATGCCCTGACATCACTCTCAAAAGAGAAATGATCGTCATTGATATAGTATTTAAAGGTGAAGTGTGCAGTTTTAAGCTTTTAGCAATAGAAATGGATGACCCATGAATCTTTTTAGTACTTCAGTAAGAGCAAAATTAAATGATGATACCCAAGCATTGTTATTGATGACAATATGTTTCCTAAATAATCTGACAGACTTAATGTTGGAACAAACAGGTAAGTCCTGTCCCAAAACACCAAGCAAAACTAAAAACGAAACTCCAAACACAAACCAACAAAACCATGCTAACAAAGCAAAGCATAACAAAGCAAAGCATAAGCAAACATTAAAAAAGCAAACTGAAACTAAAAAACAAACAAAATAAATGAAAACTAAATCAAAACCCCAAAACAAACTTATCCAAATTCAAAAACAAATGGCTGAAAATAGAAAAATTAAAAGAAAGAACACCAACAAAATGAAAAAAATGTTTACACTTTACAATAAGGTTCCGTTAGTTAATTTATTTACTAACATGAACTAAGAATGAACAACTATTAAAATCCAAGTTTGTGCTTGTTAAAAATTAGTCAATGCTCTGCGGGTTAACGAGAACTAATAACTAGTGACTTTTAAATGTATTCTTCATGTTAGTAAATATATTAACTAAAATGATCTACCTTACTGTAAAAACAAACAAACAAACCCAGACAAATCAAAATAAATAAATAAAAACATAAGCAAAACCCCAAAGCACAACAAAAATCCAAACAAAAAAGCAAACAATCTATACAAAAAGCCTAATTTAATAAATAAAAACATCTCATACCAACAAATAAAAAAACAATTAAAAAAACAACAAAGGCCTTAATAATAAATAAAAGCAAAAGCAAACCAACAGAAGTCTAGACATTGCGGTAATGACAGATTGTACAACATTAACTTGGCTAAGGTTTGGGAATTTACCAAGAGAGGCGGCTAGTCGGCTACCGACCAAAAACAAAAATGACGCACCAAAGTTTAACATTACTGAAAAACGGAAATGATTGCCATTCCCTCAAGCAAAACACACAGTCCCTTCCAACATTTGGAACACCCCAAGAACATTTTTGTCCTTAATTTTAACATCTTACATAATGACTGGAAACACGCAGGTACAGTTTTCCAGGCCCAAGCCTGTTTTTCCAAGCCTGGTTAAGACAGGTTTGTCAGTGAAACTGCAGCTTCAAAGTTACTACAGTTTACTGGTCAAAGAATGAAAACTCTGGCTGTTTTGTGCATTGTGCCATTAGACAAGCATGGCAAACGTCCCACAGGCTTCTGAAAGAGGCTATTGTACCTTCAGTTGGTCTGCTTTGCTAATTGAAAGCCCACACCCAGAAGTGAACAGCGACTCTGGATCCAAAAGTACAGGAATAAACACTGAGCATGTGTGTCTGTGTGCACAAAACAGCCTGCAGTCTGTAGTGAAGTACAGCCAGGGTGTGTATTTGCAGCATCATGTTAACATCATTGCATAGGCTGAACACCAATAAACCCTCAACTCTTTAAATATATTTCCAGACTGCCAAGTAAAAACGTGGAGGAAAAAGGAAATTACTAATGGCAATGGCACTAGAAATACTTCTGGTCCTTATAGCCAGAACAGCTCCAAATAATACTTTAAATCCTAATCTTCAACTAAGTCTATAAAGCATTGTATTACACTGTGATAAACACTATACTCTATAAACTTGAGACTTGAGTAATAAGAAAAGATGAAATCCAAGAGCTCTCTGACCTTCCATTGACAGACATGGTCCCAAGACATTCAGAGTGCAGAAAAGGAAACACAAAAAGGTATCAAACCATTCCATATGACTTTAGTGGTTCAACTGTAATCAGCAAAGCTCCCAGAACACTGTTGTGCACCAAAATGGTGCTGAAAAATAACTAACAACAACTTTGTTCACCCGTGTCTTCTGCATCAGGTCAGGGTGCGCATTTATTATAGGCAATACAACACTTGCATATCTCGTTGCTAACTCTAATGGCAATATGTCACATTGCCTGTAGCAAACATGCACCCTGACCTGATGTAAAATACAAGATATAGGCAAACAAAATTGTTATTATAGTTTATTTTGTGGTACCATTGTGATTTTGGGACCATTGTAAATAGGGGGACAGAGAGCTCCTGGATTTCATTTGAAATATCTGGAACGACATAAGGGTGAGTAATTAAAGGGATAGTTCACCCAATAGTGAAAATGCTATCATCATTTACTCACCCTTGTTTTAAAACTTTGAGTGAACAAAAAAAGAAGCTATTTTAAAGAAAGCTGGAAACCAAAAGTATTTGTTTTTCCTACTATGGAAGTCAATGGTTACAGGTTTTCAGCTTTCTTCAAAATATCTTTTTTTTTTCAACAGAAGAAAGAAACTCAAACAGATTTGGAACCACTTGAGGGTGAGTAAACAGTGAGTACATTTGAATTTTTGGGTAAACTATCTCTTTAATAAATGAATCGACATTTTTAAATCAAATATTGATTTCTTAAAAGATTAGTTTGTGGAAAAATCCCAAACAAGATGAAAACGAATTTTGAAGGTCTGCACGATATTAGCCAATCTTGAAACCAGAAAACGTTTTCTACAAGACAGATGTTGGCAAAGCATGATTCATAACGAGAACATTGCCATATTTCTGCTTTTTAAGCATATGGAATTGCAGTGAATTATGATGAATCATTTTCTTTAGTAATCAGCAATGGAAATAAAACTATTCCACTTTCCTCAAAAAAGTTTATTAAAAAAAAAAAGAAAAGAGAGAGAGAGTAGCCTCAGTTTCTCTTTCTCTTTCTGCCTGTTGACATTTAGATATAAAGTGCAGTGCTGTGTATGTAGCACTTCTGTTCAGTCATTTATGTACAGCATTAGAGAAATCAGCCACTGGAGCTCTTTCTTGTGCCTGGAATACTAACAAGTCAGTCAACCTGGGCCATTAGGATAGTTTATTACCACTAAAACCCTTGGACACATCTAAGAGCCAAGAACAATCTGGAGGCCGTCCAGCAGATGTTTGGGTGAAGGGGACGTATTGCCCTTGCCATGCTGACTATATAGGTATCAAATGTCTATCAGCATAGATCAACAGTGTACATCAAAATCCGGAGGCCACTTTAAAGACATTTGCGGAAAAATGCTGCTCTTAGTTCAGAATCAGCATTCAAAGCTATTTTACTAATCAACTACTATAACAGAAACTACAGGTAAACGATAAACTAAATGATACTAACAACAGTCACAGAAAACATTTTTGATGAATGCAACAGCCAAACATTAGTCGAGCGCATGTTTGTATAAAAATGGTTTAAACATCATTGATAGCAATTATATAGATATTGGTCTCTACATCTGCCATATAAATAAATAAAATTAAAATAGGCATGTTTAACAATATGTTAATGTTTACATTTATACTGTTAAGTTTTGGTTTCAATCATCGTTCAGATTATTGCTTTATTTTTTACCACTTTAATTATTTTTATTGTAAACTGCGCTAAATTTAAACATTATGCTTAACCATTATATAAACTCTGCTGAACTATAATTACTAAAACTAAAAAAAAAACTTAATAGAAATGTGTTCACCTAAATAAAACAAACTAAACTGTAAATTATAGCAAATTTAAAAATAATAGTGACAAAAATAATTTAAAACACAACACTATAAATGACTTTGTAGCCTTTTGCGGTTTTGGAGATATAAAAATATGTATCCGAAATCAGGTGATTTTTGCCCATTTGGCTCTCAGCCAGTATTCATTCATTCTGCTGGAACAGGCAGTCTAACTGGGGCATGGAAAAGAAAACACAGACTTCATTAAAACTTTAGCATGATCAATAAGCGTTCTAAAGCATAACCAAGATAACATCAAAATAAACCAAGCAGGATATTTGATTCATTTCATTCGGGGAAGGACTGACAGCATGCCAGACTTCTGTTAATCTGAAGGCCAAAAAGAAGAATAATTCAAATGCTTCAGATGGTCAAAATTACAGCTGGTGAAAAAGTGTTTTAGAGACACTCAAAAGTCTACAAGATGGATGGGAGCAAAACTCAGAACTGGAGTTTTAATAAGACTTTTTTTTTTCTCCTCCCAACGAGATTAATATTTTAGTCAATAAGATGTTATCATGTTACTTTATGACGTTCTGATGAACGGGCTGACAAAAATATTGCATATTCATATTTCACATTGCACTGCTTACATTAGACAAGCTTTTTTTTTTTTTTTTAGGTTTTGGCAAACTTGGCAAACAATAACATTTATTTTTAAATGATTAAAGCAATTAAAAACTGATTTGGTTAAAACATTTGGTTAAAAACTGACAGTAAGAACCTAACATAATTATTCAAATAATCTAAAGATCCAAAAAAACAAAACAAAACATTGATGGTAATAATAACTACTAATAATAAATACATTATTTTCTATTTTAGCATTTATGATGATTTTAATGAATCAATGACAAACAGATTACTTTTCTTAAACATTTTACAATTAAAAATAAAATGATTACTACAAACTTTAAAAAATGATGGTGGTGATGTGAGCCCTCCCCCTCACATGATTGTAAATGCTTTGAGTGTATGGCCATACACAATAAATGCTCTATACATTACATGATTATGTATAATATAGTTGTCCAGTGTAACAGTGTAACTGTATTCTGAGCTGCACTTTTATGTAATCATACTAAATGGCATTATATTTTGCATGATAAAAAAAACTTACACTAACAAATTACACTTTTTTGGTATAGAAACTACCTTTAGACTGAAACATTTTAGAGAACCATGCTAGAGAACATATGATATCTGAATGTTTTCTGCCCAGGATCAAAACCTAAAATATATATATATACCATCCATACATTTTAAATATAAAATATATACACATACATACACATTTTTACCATATGAAATTTCAATGAAAATAAATGGATGGTACAGATCAAATCTAAGCTTAGTATAATAAAAGAAGATGCATCAGAATATCAGAAATGTCCAACACTGACTACCTAATAAACTGAAGCTTCCCAAATTCTAAACCCTAACAATGTAGCATGGAAACATTGTGCACATCAACACTAACATACCTGTAGCTGGTCTGATCAAATCCATAATAACCGAATCGGCACCCTTAGTGTAGACTGTGATCTGCTCAGTCAGTGGATGCTTAACCACCACCGACATCCTCTTTCTTGTAGAGTCAAACCCCAAGGTGTGCAGCAGCTCAAAGTTCAACTTTCCCAAATGTGGAAGCTCAACGGTCACCTGATCAGGCAAACGACCAACGAGAGCGCACTTATAAGCCCGAGCAGCATAAACCAGAGCGGCTTCATCTGGAGACTCTGCTTCAAACCTGAGTTCGCATTCATCCTGAGCCAAAGCTTTGGATTTATCGTAGTTTGGCGGGACAGGGCTGAAAGCATGCTGTAGGTCATTTTCCAGACGCTTCTCCTCATTCAGTTTGGTGAGCGTGTTTTCGGCTGACGGGGAGGACAGCATGCTGCAGCCCAGTTTATGTGAGGACGAGCGGTTGGTGGCCAGACTGGAGGAGCTGCTGCTGTTGGAGCCGGAGGTCAAGCGGCTCGGGGTGAAGCGCTTGATGAAGTCCTCGATCGTCTTCACTGGAGACTTCAACTCGAAGCGACGCACCTGAACGAGACACAAGAGAAAGCTGTCAAAACAGAAGTGCTTGAATGTGTGTGCTTGATTGGTGATTGAGATGGCTGTTGGAAGTGTTGGTTTAGCAGCAGGGTTATTATAGGTAGCTAAAACTATACATTTAAACTTTTAATACAATGTATAAAACAAAATTTATTTCAAGAGTTGTTTTATTAGCAGGGTTATTTTAGTTAACTAAATAATAAAAATTAAGTTAACAATAAATATATAACAGAATGGCAAGTAAATATTTCTAATTATAATATATTATAAGTAAAACTAAAAATACCAAAAATTCTACAATAAAAGACCTGATAACATTTCTTCCATATAGAATTTATTTTTTAAAAATCTGAAAATTACAATTAATAAGAATAACAAATGTTTTTATTTGTTGTGATTTGGAAATCAGGTGAATACCCAATAAAATAATAAAAACAATAATCTAAAATAAATACAAATTCTGAAAACATGATAGTTTATTTTTATGCATTTTTATTTTAGAAATGTTTATGTTTTTTTAGTTGTATTTTTATATAGCTGTAAAAAAATCTCCAACACAAAGAATATGAGAAGTATTTGAACAGTGGCCTAGTCAAAATAATGGTATAGCTCATGTAGCAGTCACCCTATGAA
>CAIGQW010054109.1:12086018-12118561 GCA_903798125.1 Danio choprae
TGGCCTCATTATCACTAAATATACTAAATTATCACCAAATGAAAAGCACTCCGCTCAAGCTCTGACTTGTATGATAAGGACTGGGATTAATCTTAGATTGCAGCATCGGCCAGATCCTCCATACACACTTGTAAAAAGTATTCAGGTCATAACCTAATGCTGGAAAGACACCAGACCGAGTGGAATTTGGGGGAACAGGTCAAGATTACACACTAAAAGACAGACCACACATCTTAAACAGAAACAGGAAGCTGCTCCTACACAAATAGCAGAAAACCACTACAGGAAACGGCACAGCCCACACACGAGACAAAAAAGAATTTTGTGACCAGAGATGCCTAAATTGTTCTGACATTAAAACAACACCTAATTTTTTTAAACCATTGTCTATGACTTAAACATCTGTTAGCAACGCATAATAGCATAAAATAAAAAATAAAAAGGTTTGAAGATACAGCTATGGGAGTATTAGACTAAAACGCTAACCTCGTTTGACATCAATACAATGTTTTTCTTGTTTGAAGCTAACTGCATTATATGCTTTTAGAATTTAAATAGTAATACATATCAATTAATAAAAAATAATGAAAATTATATTATTATACTATATGACTTATATTTCAGAACATACTATGCTTAACCAAAAAGTCACCAGCATTGATCTGGCTATAAAACTAACCTATTACTTATTTTAGACAGCACATTCTCAAAGTCAAACAAGTCAAAATTATTGACATAAAATAGTAAAGTTCAATAAAAACTTTACACTAGAGTTTATTAAAGGACACTATATACTGTACAACTGCAGGTTAACCATGCCTATATGTAATATCTGCCCTATACAAAACTTTCTGATTTTGATTGTAATGCAATAATGTGCACCTTTTGTAAAGCTGCTTTGAAACAATAATAATTGTGAAAAACTGCTATAGAAATAAACATGAATTGAATACCTTCTGCCGGGGTTGATTTGGTGAAGAAACAACCACAGTGTTGCAGATAGTGAGAGCGATGAAGAAGTCAAAGACGTCACACAGTTCAGGTGGGATCTGATTCAAGGACTGACTGTGAAAACGCATGAACTCCATCTGACTGCTACACTCATTCACCTTATCCATCAGCTGCGGATCCGGAGTAATGTCCTTCTCCTGTCGAAACAGCCAAATATAATTTTAAACTCCATCAAATGTAGAGTTACTGAGCTTAAAGAGACAGTTCACCAAAAAACGAAAATGTACCCTCCATTTATTTTTTCTGTTGAACATAAAAGAAGATATTTTGAAGATTGTTGAAAACGGGTAGCCATTGACCTCCATTATCATAGTATTGATGATAAAAAAAATCCACCAGTCTCCAACATTCTTAAAAATATATTCTATTTATTTTAATTGAAGAAAGAAACTAAAGCTGAAAGTGGAGGGTGAATAATAAAATTTTTTGGGGGGTGAACTATCCTTTTATGACGGACTAGAAGTGTTTGCTGACCATGGGGCTGCTGAAGGCAGTGTGTTTGGATAGAATGCTGGCCCGTTTGGCTTCAGCTCTGCTCCCGGTGCGGCGGTGAGATTTAGTGCTCTGTGATCGCAACACCACTTTTCCGCTCTGGTGGCTGGCGACACTGTCCCGCCGTGGAAGAGTCCCTCCATGAGAAGTGCAGTCCTCCTCCTCCGAATCCACCTCCTGGTACATAGCAAGCCTCCGTGCTGTGGAAAGACACAACGTTAGCTTCGGTGAAACTTTTGGTCTAGCACTGGAAGTTCTAGGACTTCTATCACATTTTCGTTATATTAGTCCATTTTCTGAAATGTCCATTTGGGGTACAGTGAATATTCAATAGTTTACACATTCAATATTAAAACATATCTATTCTTTATTAGTGCTGTCAACGTAGCATGGGAATTTAGCAGCTGAAGCAATAAAGCTACGACATACAGGTAAAATCAATTTATAAGGATGCAATTACTTATGCAAAATTAAAAAGAGTACTATTGCTAAACATTTAAGTTTACAACTACATTTTATAAAATAAAAAAACAACAACAGTAATTTAATACTATGAAAGAAAGAAAATCAAACAGGTTTTCCACAAGTGAAGGTGGACAGAATTTTATTTTTGAATGAACTACCCCTTTAAGTGTCATTACTGTCACTTTTATGCAATTCAATTTATCTGTGCTAAACAAAACCATTACTAGTAACTTAATGATCTTCATTTTGGGGGATTTTATATAAGACATTAATTGTAATCAGTACTATTAATAACACTAATTGACAAAATTAATTATAAAACTCTAATTTCACATTGACTGACAGCCCTCATTTACAGAGAACTGATGTTGTATGCAAAAAATGATAATGACACATCACCGGCACAGCAAGCACTAACCATTGGCATCATGCGAGTACTCGACTCCTGCCACAGTACAACGCCGAAACACCATCTTGTTTTCTGTGAGCGTGCCGGTCTTATCAGAGAAAATGTACTGCATCTGGCCCAGGTCTTCTGTGATATTCAGAGCCCTGCACTGCAGGTGAGAGTCTGTTTCCTCATCGTAAAGCTCCAAGTCCTGATGGATGAAGTACACCTGGCATATCTTCACTATTTCAATGGAAACAAACAGCGAGATCGGGATCAACACCTGCAAGGAGAGAAAGAGAAAAACAGAGAGGTTTGGTGTAAAATCATGCAAATAATTTCTAACAGCAACTCCACAACAACAAAGTAAAAAGTACATCTAACATGAAAAGCTAAATTTTGACTATATTTAAAATGATTATGAATATTAATGAGCTCTGCTCTGATGCTATGCAAGCTTGTGTCAGTGCCTGATGTGCGCTCTCTCTCACGCACGCACGCACGCACCATAATTTACTCTGAAATATGTATTTAAAGTTGTATATTGAAACTGGACCTTATGACTCCTTATTGAATAAATTTATCCTCTGTATATCTCGCATTTTGCATTCTGACGTAAAGTTGTGATGCGATGAGATACTCTATGCCTGGTTGCATTACTTGAGAGCTATATAATGTCGGTCTCGTTTTCAAAGAAAGAGTCTCACATACAAAGTACAATGCAAGCTTAAACAAACTTAAAATTAAGGGGAAAATAACATTGTTGTAATCTCCTTAAGAAACAGTAGTCAACCAAAAGCTGTCTGAGGCAGTTAGTGTTTCACAGTTAATGCTATGATCAGATGTACCTGTCTTTCACTGGTATTTACATGAGAACAAGGCAAGGATAGTGTTTGAGGCTCACGGTATGTCATTTCAATGTACTGAACTATTATTATTATAAGTAATAATAGTATTATTCAGCTATGCTTGGGTATATGAGGATTTTCATTCTATGGCACCTTTAAAAAATAAAGGCTAATCATAAACCCCTTTGCAACATTGCTCTCACACCACTTGTTATTCACCTGGAATACTATAATCATGGTGAGGAAGAGATAAATGGCTGAAACCACTGGAGATAAGTCTGTTCCTTCTGGGCTCAGGACGTCAAAGACAGGCCTCTTATCTCCATACTGAAACATCCACAGACCATGTCCTAGAGGAGGATTCAGAGGCAAACACTTTACAGTATTAGGCATGTGAAATGGAATCATGGGTATTGTTATTCAAGAGATACTGGAAATGTCCAAGAAACCCAAAAGTGCTTACAGAAAGCAAAACACTGCTTCCTCTAAATTGCTTCCTTAAATCAGATACATTTATCAACCACTGCATTTTCTAACATGGTCACAGGCATCAAAACAGAATTTTTTGGTGTAAATGCTATTGAAATGGTTTATATATTAAATAACATTATCCTAACAGTACTGTATGCCTGCTCAATGTAATCTTGTTTGTTTTATTTAATTTATTTATGATTTGGACACAAAAGATAAATCTAGCAGCAAAACAGCTTCACGTTATGTAAGACATTAAGAACTCAAAACAATAACTACTATTATAAAATGTATATTTAAGGATGTTTTCACACCTTTTTTGGAGCATTTGTTTTATAACCTGCTGCCTTTACTTCATTGCTTTAGCTTGCTCAAACAAATTAACAAGGCAGTTGTGCTTAGATCCATGCTAAAACTAAATCAGTTTAATATCACCAGTTTAAACTGACTGAAATGAACTTTGAAGCGGTTCAGATGAGGTGAGAAAGCAATCTGACTCAAGGGACCAATGAACCAAGCTGTATCATAATTTATACCTGGAAATGTTACATAAAAAGCAGCGGTGTCTGATTCTGTGAGTGTGCACATTAGTTATCACAGCCTAAAAAAATAAATAAGGAGCTCTTTATCTTAAAATGTTGTTTTAATTGCTCTTCACTGTGCATTCCAAGCATGCGGCCTTGATTGCAGCTCTAACTGTTTTATAAATTGCATCTTTCTTTTGAAATGTAATGAAATGTATAACTTATCAGTTAGAGTGGGAATGCCGGCTACATACGGTGTGTTATGACAGCTACAGATAGAGCCACGATAAGCCCGTGGAGCATAAACAGGTGCATTCTGACCAAGGAGAGAACAGTTGTGTTCACATGTGATGTTTTTGAGCACTCTGAATGCTATGTGAATGCAAAGTAAAGCGAACCAAGATGAAAATGCAACATTAAATAATAATAAAGCCTACAGGTTCCAAATTTATGAACATCTCACAAAAAAAAAAACTCATGCATGAAACTTTAATAACTTACAATATTCTGTTTTCTAGGTAGAACTGTACTGATGCAAAGTGTAACATACCGATGGCGGAAAAGAGGCACATGACCAAAAGGATGATGACACACCAGAACACGTCTACGTTCATCTGCCGCTCCAGTTTGCTGCGTTTATAACGAGGGCCGTTGTTGTTCAGCATTGCTTTTGTCTCATGACCTGAAAACCAAGGCAGACGAAAACACTCACTTTCTGTAAAGATAATAGGAGCTGCAGCAGTCATGTAATAAATCTGGTATTAGGATGTAAACATGGGGAAAAAAAGACATAATATACACATTTCTTTTTGAAACGATTGTTCTATTTGTAGACTTGATAGCACACATTTACAAACCTTTATTTTTTTTGCCTCCTTTGAAAAGGTGAAGCATTTTTAAAACACAAAAAAACAAGATAAAAATATAATATTCAATAAATAAACATTATTTTTCCAAATAACTAAAAACTCCCCACTAGCAATGACTTTCTGAACAATCAGTAATTTGGACTGAAAAATATTTTTTAGCTAAAGCAATCATTAACCAATCATGACTAATGTTAGTAAATGGCATACTCAAAGAAAAACCCGTGAAGGATTTCAAGAAAAATACATATAAATATTATTTTTAACTAAATATTTAATTTGTCAACATTTTCGAACAACCTACAACATACTTTCTGAATTTACCCTTATCACAGACGACATTTTAATATATAGAAAACCTTTTTTTAATATAGAAATTATATAGAATACATAGAAAACGAAAACAATTTACATTTATTACGCAATACTTTGAAGTTTTGTCTTGACATTAAATTACAGAAAACTAAACTACATAATGCTCCTCTATGAATGTTTCTAACACACCACTGGAGGGAGTGACTACATTTTTTAAATATATTTTTTCATTCAAATAAATGTAATCAATCTTAACTAAGTCAGACTGTCAAAATATATTCATTTATTATTTTTAATGTAATGAAGTTTAATGAGTTTTAATTTTTTTATAGATGTCACTATTGCTGATAAATATGGCATAGTAAAAAAAATAAAAAAATAAAAAATAGTTCTGATAGTGCAACCAGAGTAATCCAGACAACCTCTCACGCCCTATTGTCAACCTCAAATGATCAATTTCATAATCCAGCCCTCAAAGAGAGCTAATTAAATAGCTCTGCTTTGTTTGAAGAAAAAAAAGAAAAGAAAAGAAAAGAAAGGCAAGCATACCTGCATAGATGACGATTCCTACAGCCTCCTCCGTGTTGCGAATGGTGCAGCCCCTGAGCAGCAGATTGTCTTTGTACAGGCCGTCTCTCCTTCCACTGCGATGAATTCTGTCGTACAAACCACAGATTCATTCACAACACTTACAACACAACATATCTGCGTGTACTACACATAATCCAGCTCCAATCTGAACACCTCTCTCCTCATTTGTTGTATGAACTTCTAAGGGATTTTCACATAATTCTGCATCCCTTGACGTTGAGCATCGATCCATCACAGTTGACAGTCCACAGGGTGTCGCCCTCAGGATCGCTCTTTCTCAGCACAAAATCAATAGTAAAGCCATGACCTTGGTAAAACAGCTCTGTACACAGGTAAAGCCCTGAGACCAACAGGATGTCACATTCAGTCAGCGGCAGCACTTTTTTTTTTTTTGTAAAACCCCAAAGCTGCATTGTAAAAGACATAAGCGGAGTGAAATTATTTTTCAAGATAAATGAGATCGAAAGAGTGAAATCTTCAATCCAGCGAGACTTCAGTTCCGAAGGATGCATGTGATTCCAACACCGGGAAAAAGTTCAAGAGGCCTCAGGGCTAAGCTTCCCAATAAAAATGGCGGCAAATGCAAATTAACCCCCACTGAATGAGCCTTGAATGTTAAACACCTGTGGCGGGAACTCAATAAGCTTTAATGCAAACACTAATCCCAGTGCTAAATTCAGGATTACATCTGTTTGTTAAAAAGCTGCTTGCTGCTGCTGAACTCTTCTTGTGTTAATTATCTGACAAGGCACCTGGCAAGATTGTTATTTTTAGCCAATAGCAGTATATTTATCTTTGCCACATCTGTTTTTAAATTAAGGCAAAGTTCAAGTTAGCCATCTGTAAGCTTCATGCTATCATTCACAGCTCTGGTGAAGTGCAGGATCAAATTATGGCTAGTTAAGTATGGTCATTCCATGTCATGTCATTACATCTTGTGCCTGTAAAAACATTACATGTTATTGAAGGTCATTATAATGAGATTTGAATATTTTGATGAAATACAATTAGCTAAAACAACAAATATTTAATTATATTGTAGTAGACAATTTGGCCATGCTCATTTAAAAAAAAAAAACAAATACCACTTTAATCTGTTAAAATATAATGCAATTTAAATAATATATAATTTTTTTAAGGACAAACATGTTTGACATTCAGACTTTGGCTGAATGCGCATTGCGATAATGTCATAATGATGCAGGTCACACACATCTATAAGCAGGATGACGTGCTGAATAGTCCCCCCCCCCACTGTATGTGCTATGACTTTAAAAATAAGGTATGCACTAAAACCATAATTTTTGTGTATTGTTATATCCTCAATTTATACAGATTATAGGTAGAATATTTAATCCCTAATAAAAAAAATAAATAAATAAATAAAAAAAAAAATTTAAAAAAAATCAATGTTTCTGTAAATTTTGAATTGTTAATTTCCTTTGCGATTCATCAATTTTCTTCAACTTTAAGAATTTAAAGATTTTCACAAGCAAACACAAAGTCGTTCATTTGCTCTGAATTCATAATTACAACAAATTTTCAACTCCACCTAAAGGGCACATTGGTTAAATAGCAATTCCCATTAAAGTGACAGGCTCAATGAAGTCAACTTGCACACTTGCTCCAGCCCTGCAGGTATCGTCTCCTTAGTTTGCACTGCACACATTCACCAGCTGGGATGTTATCTTAATGTAATAATCTGTCGCTCCAACAAGACATGGTCCTTGGCGCCCACGGTGCATTATGTTCCCCCTTTTGCTCCGGTAAGCCACTTTGCGGTAACAGGACAAAAATGCTGGCAGCAAACCAGAAGCATCTGTTCTCCATCATCCAGGGAAATAAATGTCATAATCATTCTGGTTCCTGTCAGCTGATTCACCCGGCCCTGCTGTCCTTACCATACCATGTGCAGCAGGGTTTCATCTAAACACAAACTGCAAAGCCACGACTGGGCTGAAGTTTTGCTTCTGCACAAATATATTATGCATGCTAATCCCAAGTCTCTGACCTGTATGGTTTAGCCAGCGTTTAAGACTTTAAGACTGCAAGATAAACACAGAATAATCTTAATCCACACTTTGAAAGTCTAAACAGCAGATTAACACGTCTTTTTAAGAAGTGAAAATAGAATGAACACAGGGATTTACTCTATGAAACGGGTGGATTTTAAAGTGATTTAAAGAATATTTTCATAGGATTTTAAACTATCAAATAAATAATGTATTTATACTGAATGGTAACAGTAATTCAGTGTGACATCACAAGCCTCCAAGGTCAAGAAACTATAAGGTACTTTTTAGAATGTAATGGTAATATTTCTACAAATATTCATTATACTGTGGCAATTGACCAGCATCAATGGAAACAGGAGTCAATCCATTAAAATTAAAAATCATAACATTTAAAAAAAATCTAAATACAATAGAAAAGACTCTTATCCTGATAAGAGTGATCAATTGATCTTTCAGTTTTGGTACATCTTTGTTTTATTATTCGATTTATTGAATGGTAAAGAAGAATAGTGCTTTATAAAAAGGAAAAAAAAAGACATGGGACGTTCGAAATGATGGGTAAGAAATTGGGGTAGGGCTGCGCAATACGGAAGAAAGAGGTGAAAGCTTAGGCCAGACAGAATCTGCAGACATTTTTTGCTATTTCTGGGCAGAATTTTGTAAAAAAAAAAAAAAATCTGTGGATTTATGCTGTGTATATATATATATATATATATATATATATATATATATATATATACTAAAAGACAGAAATATTACTTTACAAACTCTATTGTAAACAAATCATATGAACATTTTCATATTAGTCAATAATATTACTGAAATTAATAAAAAAACTGAATAAATATAAATTTACACACATTTACACATAAGTAAATAAATAGACTCTATGATGGGCTAAAAACCTGCCGATTTCTGCATGCACAGATTGCATGTGAGCCTAGTAATAGCATGCTAAATAATGAGATATTCAAAGTGCGATACGATATATTGAAAACAATGTTATTACCAAAATACATTTCATATTATTTCAGGGAAAGAGTGAACAGCCATGTTTTACCATTGCAGAAAACAAAACAGACATTTTAAAAAAGCAAAAAAACAAAAATAAATAAAATAAACATCACCACTTCTTTTCTCCACTGGTATAGTTTGTAACTAAATTGCCTGATGTGCTGAAAATTGTTCATGCGATGTACTAGCAGCAGGCCTACAACAGATACTTTATATTAGGGTCAGTACATACTGACTACCAACTAGCACCATTATCACAGTAATTGTAATCACACTATGGACCATTGCGCATGTGCGTGTGTGCGTGCGTGCGTGCGTATATATATATATATATAGCATACCATTAAATAGAAGTGAGAGGATATTTAAATGATTAAAGAATTTTAGTTTTTATATTCAGAAAAAAATGACAATAATAACAATTATCAATTATCACTGCAATTAATAAACAAGGACTATTATATAAATAAGGGTCATAATTGGCACCCATTAGGCAGAACAATACTTGGAACATAACTTTTGAAATCTAATATACTCTTCACACACTTTAACAACAGCGTGGCAGTATTATTACCAATCCTTCCATCAGCAAACCTAATCTTTAGCTTTAGTAAAAACTTTATGACCAATTCCACTAATCCAGAAACAGGGAATGCTGATGGCGAATACTGTAGAATAATTAGGTAGCATAACGGGGTTCAGAAAGTCATCAAAATAATGCTGGAGTAAGAGAAATCCACACAGCACACCATTACAACTATATTAAACTAGACTATGTGGGTCACAAACTAACCATTCATCCGGTTATTTGAATCTCGGCAGCTAATGGAATTTTAATAACTGCTGGCAAAACAAAACAGTGGAAAGAACTGCTTTATGTAGATGTTTTATAGAACAGAAAATCGTTGAATATAATGGACTACAAATTTCCAGATGGGATATTGCATTACCTATTAGATATTCACGCATTGTTAGGGTCAAACTCATTCACAATTCACAGACGTAAGACCATGCACATGGATTTGACATTTACATGACATTAAGCCTGAAATGCAACTTCCATTCAAATGAATAGGTTGGGATATAAATTAAGCAATAATGTTCCTTAAAAGGCTTTCTACTTACATGTATCCTCGAAATCTGTTGAGGTCATTGTTGGGCTTCTCACATTCAATAACGCTGTTGTATTTTAGCGGGTCAAACTCGCAGTCCTGAAAATGAAAAAAATCTAAATAAGGAATCTGAAATGTCTTTTGCTTTTTTTTTTATTAAATTGATGTGTATGTATTGTATGTAAATGGATTAAATGAGATCATTTGTGACTTTCTAGGTTGTCTATTAGAAACTTTTCAGCGGATGAACAACTTCTGATGCATTGGAATGCTTATTCTGGTTTTGTGAACATTTGTGTATTTTCTGGAATCTCTGTGAGAGGCTATGCAATGGGTGTTACCTGTATTTTTATAAAAGAAATTACTTTTTGTTTTCAGTGTTCATAAAAATGCTAATCTTGTTTTGATTAGGGTAAGAAAATGTTACATTGATTTGCTTGTATTAAAAAGAACTGAATGGAGATCAATATAAGCTTGTTCTAAAATATTTTCTGTCCAATTTGTTGTGATACTTTAGCTACTCATGAGAACCTCTGTGTGATCGTTTTATTAATCTGTATTAAATTAGTCAAGTCATAAATATATGTTAAGTCATTAATTGCATTTTACAAAATTAAAAATGTGTAATAATAGTATACTTAATTATACAAAAAATATTTATTGATAAATAAATTCCAGATATTTTTTTTCTTCGGCCCAGAATGTTCATTTACATAGACTCCTGTACTAGGGCTGTGTGATTAACCAAAATCGAACCGCATTTGTGATTTGAAACATGTGATTAGCTAATCGCAAAAGGCTGCGATATAAAAATATGCATTACATGCATGGCATCTGTGTGTGACAGTCTTACTAGCCAATTGAGTGAGCACAATTTCGTTCTGCCCAATCAGAATTGCGCAACCGAACTACGCGGCTCACCCACAATAAAAACAAACAAACAGGAAAGCGTGGCGTGGACAAGTGAGATGATGCCGTCTGCCGCTTCAGAAGCATTAATAGATGAAATAATATCAAAGAAAAACAGAACATAGGTAATATGGAAATATTTTGATTCAAAGTCACAAAAAAATGTAAGTTTAATGTTTTGACAACTTCATGTGTATTTCATGTGCATTCACGGCTCGTGATGCAGGGATGTGCGTCATCTCTAGTGACTGACTGTAATGTACTATAAAAACATAAATGTCATTTCATTTTCAAAGGACAGTTATATATAGATGCATAAGTTGCAGAACTTTAAAGCAGTTTAACATTTAAATGCTTCTTATTCTATATTACATCATTCAATGCAACTATACGCATGACTGTATGGAGAGCTTACGACCTACTAACTACAGTTTAGCTAGAAGTTACAAAGCCCCTAATGTGGACTTTACCTTCCAGTTTAAGAAAGAACTTATGAACAACTGGTGCAACCCTGGCCAGGAGATAACTATTGCCATAACACACTACCTCGCTAAAGACACAGTGCCTTTAATGCAGTGACCAACTGGATAAAAAAAAACTCATCTAAATGCAGGATAGGAGATATACACTTCCGTCTCGCACCTATTTTAGCCATTTTGGAGTACCACAGCTGTACGTTTAACGTCATGATATTTTGTGTAGCGTCTGTGATAATTATTTAGTTTTAGACAATATAAGCTACAGAAAGGCTCTTATCAGCCATGTTAGTTTGCTGAGTGTTCTGTATTTTTATAATTATTATTTTTTTGTTTGTATAATAAGCTACACTCCCTAATTCAACTTGTTTACAGAAAGGTAAGGTCATTTTATTTGTGCTTACTGTTTGCTATTTAGAAAAATAAGCGTGTAATTTCTGAATATTTAAAAACAAATTTGAATTAATGTTTAATTAAGTTAATATCTTTTCAGTTTCTCTAGCTACGATACAGATTACACTCTAGCTACGATACAGATTATTGAGCTGAAGCTTGACTACAAAATTAAATCGTTAAAAAAAAATAATAATAATAAATAAAAAACATTTTTAAAAAAAATCGAAATTGCAATATCTGTCAAAATAAATAAATAAAAAGATGCTTTCCCCAAATCGCACAGCTCTAGACTATGAAAGCATGTAGACTTAATAATTGTTTTACATTTTTACTGATTTTTACTAATACCATCTACATAACATCACAACCATGTATAATAACATCTATAATAACAAGGGTTTCTTTATTCTACACATAGCAACATAGTGTTCTAGGACACAATAGATGGCTCAATCAAAAATAAAAAGTTTGTCATCATCATTCATCATACTGCAAAACTTCCAGCTGTTATTTACACAAACTTTGTAATATGACAGCAGCAACATGAACACTTTGCAACCCATTTTTGGGTGAACTTTACCATATGGTTTCTGTCATGATGGTTTTCAGGCCAACTCTCCTATTGTTATGAGTAGAGGGAAATGAATATTTGCCTTTGGCAGCTGGTGTGAAATGGCTAATATAATCTTGGTGGGCATACGTTGACCAGCTGAACATACGCACTTACACAGTAACTGTTCTCGACACCAGGATGCTTCTATTCAGAACTTTACTCTACTTATTTTCACATCAAACACACTTACCAGGTCGATGAAGCTGCGCACCACCTGCCTCTGCTTGAGGTTCGTTTCTCCGTCCAGTGTGGCCGTCTCAATGTGACACAGACGGTCCGGGTCACTGCTACTGAGCAGAAGAACATCTGCCGGCAGAATCTCATTGCAGCGCAGACGAATGAAATCTCCAACCCGCACCTCCTTCCAGTATTTCTCCACATACCGTTTTTCACTCCTACAAATGGCACAAGAATATAGAACTGTAAATGCAAAGCCAATTAAAAATGTGTTATTACTTCACCTACAGACTTCTATAGGCATACAAGCATTTCAATATTTAATTCTTTAATACTCAAAACAGAAATTATGTGTTGACTTTATTTTGCTTTATTCTAACAGGTTCCACATAACGAAGTAAGGTTGCGTCTTAGTAACAATGTTCATTTCAGTAAACTTAAGTTAATTACATAAAGTTAATGCAATTTTGACTGAGTCAATTTAACATTCTTAATTTTGCTTTAATGTATTACGTTATAGTAATTAATTAACCACACTTCATTTTGATGTCCTTTTGAACCAACAAGATTAAATCACTTTAAATGATATATTACTTGAAAACTGTTTACTTTTCTTATAATCAATTTATCTTAATATGTTAATTTGAACAAAGATAACTTGATGTTAATTATTACAGATTTCTATAGGTATGCATGCTTTTCAATATAAATATTCAATTCATTGAGTTCAATCCTAAACTGAGATTCCATTTCTATGTTTGGGTTCAGAGAATGTCAAATGTATATTATTTTTATTATTAAATAAATTATGTTGCAAATTACTACTACTATTACCACTACCACTAACACAGCTGTGAACATTAAGATTTTTTTGTGCTCTGCTGACAGATATGTATACAGATTATAAAATGTATAGTCTGACACTGCCAATTTTGGTTGTACAATATATTTTGATTAATGCTCATTGTGTTAAAAATGTATATTGTCTGAAAGGAATGATAAATAAAGGAAAATAAGGACATGAGCCAAAACAATATGAACAAATACTAAAATAAGAAAATTATTAGTAAAAAAACAAATAAAGAAAAAAAAAGATTAAAGATAGAAAGAAGGAAAATAAATTGCAATTAAGTCTTTGGATCTGCTGAGAGAAAAAATACAAAACCAAAAATAGACAAACTAGAGTTTAAAACTAACAAGCAACAAAAAGTCTGAGATTCAGATGACACAAAAATACAGCTCAAGACTCCGACTATTTTAAAACTTCATCAGCACAGACAAAACCACATACAAAATTCTGCATTCACTACTTACTTCTATTTTTGAAATATATTTATTATCTGTTTTTTGTCCTGTCTTTGTGATTCTGTTGCACTGTAGAAGCTTCTGTCACGAAAGCAAATTCCTCGTATGTGTGAACATACCTGGCAATAAAGCTCTTTCTGATTCGGATTCTCTGATTCTGATTCAAAAACCTTTTTTTTTGTTCCCTCACATGAGAGCTGTTAATTTTAGAAACAAACATTCACATTGAAAACAACGTGTTCAATTATTATAATTTGCTTTATCCACCAAAACCTTATTTAGACATTTGTCTCTGATGCTTCTGTTGTTTCCTGCATTAGCAGTGAATGCATCCATAAGCACTAAAAACTCCACAAGAGACTAAACAACAAACAAACCACATCTGTTTCCCGTTCGAAACTGGGAGGTTAGTGTGCATGGTGCCGGCCTAACATGATGGGCAAGGACGCCTATTTCAGGAGGACAAAAATAATATTACAGGTCTTTGGTAAACATGGCTGCAGGGACTCTGGCTCTGTGAGTGCTGCTACTAAACAAACCTTCCTTCTGTTCCTTTTCCCGCCTTTCCACTCATAAGAGCACTACTCATTACTGCCACACCAGAACGTAAAGTGACCTCTTACACAAACCCGGCTTCAAGAGTTGTGTACCAAGCAGAGGAAAAGCTAATTTTCTGTGTTTTAAGAGGGAAGGAGAAGGAGTCAATAGATGAGTTGGCAATAGAGGAAAGGTGAAAAAGGTTTACTTGAGCCTTCTGAGGAAGTCGCGTTCACCTGTTAGTGCATTTTGTAAGGTCATAAAATGCCAAATTTCACCTTCAGATCAACGCTGACCTAAATTTAACTGTATTACTGATTACAGGCCCATGACTTTGAAGGTCAGTAGTGTCGGACACCATCCAGCTGCAAGTACATAAACATGTCACTGAGAGGAAGCAGAAAAGCTCTGGGGTGGTCATGAGGATGTTACATTGATAGTGAAAATCATAATCTAGATTGTTTGTGACTAATTCCGATCACTGTAAAGCTTTAGAAGTTAGGAATTTGAAAGAGGAATTTGTAAACATTCGTATCTGGGGAAAATGAGTCACAGATAAACAGTCAGAAAGATAGAAAAATTGAGTTTAGACAACTTGCCAATTAAGTTTAAGGCTAAATCTTAGTAACCTGATATTGTAGGGACAGTTTCACTAAAATGTCACCATTTATTCAACTTCCACTTGCGTTTCTTTCATCTATTAAATACAAAAGAAGACATTTTGTATGATGTTGGTAAGTCACTGACTTCCACAGTATTTTTTTCCACTATGTATGTCAATGGCTACTAGTTTTCAGCATTTTCCAAAACATCTTATTTGAAACTCAAAGGTTTGGAACCATTTGAGGGTGGGTACATTTTCAGGTGAAATATGCTTTTAGCATCCGTTCTTAATAATCTGACCACAAATGATCACAAGACACATTATTGTTTACATGCACTCAAATAGCATGCATTAAAACAAGTCTCTCATGACCATGTGTTCAGATTTTATGGATCAATGTAAAGCTTGAGTGCTGAAATGAACAAACCCATGTTACACGGCCTGCAGGAACGCAAGTGAAAAGATATCAACAAGGATTTTGATTTTGATGTGTTTTTTGGTCTCATAATGCTCATGTGTTAGTTAAGTAGACAGAGAACAAGAGTCTTTTATGGCTGTTGTAATGCATACAACCAATTGAGCATTTATATTATCTGAACTACCTTAAAAAGTGGTCAAAAGTGGAAAAATGTATCTTTGAGCCGCTTTTTAATCTGCTTTGCATTGCGACATACCAGAATTAAACAGACCTTAGTTTAAATGTCACCAAAGTCAAATTTTTAAATATTTAATGCGCACACACATGCACACAAATCAAATATAAGTAACAATGTTTATTTCAGTAAACTTAAGTTAATTACATAAAATTTAGATTAGTTGAGTCAATTAAACATTCCTAATATTGCTTAAATTACGTTATAGTACTTAACCACACATCATTTTGATTTCCTTTTGGACCAATAAGATTAAATCACTTACTTGAACAGCCTTTACTTTTCCTAAATCAATTCATCATAAACTGTTAATTTGAACAAAGATAATTTTATGTTAATTATTCCAGTTCAGTGTACTGTAATAATGTTGACACTACAATCAATGTTGAGCATTCAAAACAATTTGCTAACTTTGCTTTGCTCAGTTAGTTGCTAAATATTGTAATTTGTCAAGGTAAATGCACCGGTTACTTGCACTATAAGTGTAATTACACATTCACAATGAAATCGAAGTGGCAACATCCTTTTTCTTATGTATTGTGATGCTTACTTTTAATGTGTAACTTTTACACAAAAAGAGACTATTAAAAATAAACAGAAACATATGGATATACTTCACAATAAAATCTGTAATTAAATTGCAGGCACTTCATGTTGTGCCTGCGTCTGGTTTATAAGATGGATTTATAAAATAAATTAATGAAATGAAAATGCATGAATAAAAACTCTTTAACTACACTTGACATTTCACAGTTAAAGTTGCAAAAAACAAAAGCTTTCAAGTGTGACTGTTGCTGTGAAAGGTTTAGATTCATGTCCAGCCAGTTACAGCACATATCCCTGAGGATGAACTCCAATATTCTGCTCTTTCAGAAAGTGTGTATGTCACATCTGTGATCATCATGTTGACATGCAACCAAGTTCACATTTTGGACACGAATGAATGAAAAAAAAAAAAAAAAAAAAAACTCGGAAAAAGAATTTAATTATGGAAAAAAAATAATAACTTTCTGAAAAATAATATTTATTTTCTGCTCAACAAGGCCATTATACCACAAGCAAAATTATTTTTGCGGCTTGTTCAAACAACTTGTTTAAAATGAGCTGAATTCTAGAGATTCTTTCAGACCTTATTTGTTTATGTTCAATCCACTTAAATTTGTAAAAAGAAAACAAACAAACAAAAAAAAACAATTATGTTAACAATCGTTTTGTGTTGGTGTAACCGTGAACCCAGCATTTATACAGTGCATTAGAAATACAGCAAACCAGTAATATGCAATATTATTAGTATTAGTAATATGCAATATTTTTGGTTTCTGAAAGACAAAAACCTCTTATGCTCACCAAGGCTGCATTTATTTAATCAAAAATACACTATTTTACAATAGAAAAACAGTAACTTGAAATACAATAACCATTTTACATACACTCTAAAAGTAAAAATTACTTGTAATACAAATTTACATATTTTTTTTGGTATTTACAAATTAACATATTTTTGCTCCTGTGCGGTAGAATATATTACACTTTTTTTCAAAATGACTCACAAAACAATCAATCATCTGCAACATATTCAACTACAGGTATAAAAACAACGGAAATAAATTCATCATGAACAGTAATCAATCAACAGACACCAACACGTTTCCAGTAAGCATGGATTATAATAAAATACCTTCTTCATTCCCCCACCTTCCCCCTGAAATCATTACGAGACAGCTCAACAATCAATAATGGTCATCTAAATAAACGGTTTCAATAAATGTCAATGATCCACATCTTTAGTACCATCCTGTACTCACAAATCAATCAATAGTAATAATGAGAGTCCATAAAAAGTGTTTGTAAATAATTCAGCATACAAATGAGACACCAATGCATATATGCAGACTGGGTGTGTTTCTTTAAGCAATTTTCTTGGCATAACCTCCCTGGAAGATAATCACCAAGTGCTCTAAATTTAAAATGTCAGGCAGTCATGGGTCACAACAACAAACCCCCACCAGGGGGCCGTCATTGTTTTTATTTCATGTCAGAGCTCATAATCTAGAACCTCTCTAACTAAGATAATAAAAATAACAAAATAAACCAAATTGAATGACTGGCCATTGTCTACTCTATGCTTTTTTTATTATTATTTTTTTTTTTAGTTACAAAAGCTGTATTGAGCCACAACAAACACTGGATTATTTGCAGAGCGGCCCACAATGATTACGAAGATTATATAATGACATATTACAAGTTAAAAATAACAGTGTAAAGAAATGCACTTTTGGGAAAAGACAGATTCAGGCACAGGTCTACAGAGAAAAGGCCACTGGAACTGAACTTTAAGGTCATTTCCTGCAGCAACACAATGTGGAAACGGTACACCAACAAGACTTCCGAGAAAAAAAAACAAGCAGCTCGGCAGAATAAAGGCTTTTATGGGTGTATCTGGTCAATAGAAAGCAAAGGTTGTTCCCTGAAAGTGAGATCAGATTTTGGTTGATTGTCAACTACGAAATACCTGCTAATCTAAACTGTTCTGTAAGGGCCAATAACAGACAAAGTTGAAGATATAGTATCAAAAGAAAGAAAATAAATCAACAGACCACCCAAATCAAGCCTTCAAACCACTGACGGAAAGCGTGCATTGAAAAACTGAGCATGACAGAGCAGACGGAGGAAATAAAAATTGGAAAATTGAGATTGCTGATGTTGCAAACTGCAATATAACGATTATCTGACACCAGTGTTCTTTTTTATGCAGGGTGTTTTTGTCAAATTGCCTTTTATATTTCAGTACTTCATTAGCTCATATTTGATTCTTTTCAAATGTTCAACAACATAAAAAATACAACACTTGAAATACCGAGGTTCTAAAATCGACAATTTAAAAATGATTTACAATTAAAACCCTAATCAAACGTTTTTCCACCAAGATTGCACTTTTTTGAAACTATAATAAATACAACAAAAGCAATAGTTATACGTTACTGCAATTTAAAATATTTTTAAGGTTTTTGTCCAAAGTGACTTACAATTGAGGCAGCATTCAGCCATTCAACAAGAAAAGGCAATACACACACACACTATACAATTGCTATTTATACAAAGGAATTGCTTCTACTTAGAGAATTAAGTGCTAGACTGGGGGAGTGTTTTTTATACATTTATATTTTGAGAAAAATATAAGAGAAAAAAATGTGGTTTGTCAAGCCCACTCACCCGTGTGAAGCCCACTTCATAGATGCACAATGTGTTTTGTTTCATACATTTTAAAACTTTACTTTATTCCTGTGATGCTAATGAACCACCAACTGTATGTTTTACGCAGCGGATGCCCTTACAGCCGCAACCCAGTACTGGGAAACACCCATACACTCTAACATTCACACACACTCATACACTACGACCAATTTTGTTTACCCAATTCACCTATATGCTTGGAAACACAGGAAGAACATGCAACTGGCTCAACCACGACTCGACCAGCAAACTTCTTGCTGTGAGGCGAGTGCTATCCACTGAGGCACCGTGCTACAACAAGCACAACGTGTACACTTAAATTAAAACAATACACTTTAAGGTTGATGGATCATTATGATTAAGAAGCATGAAAGAAACTTCATGCAACAACAAAGGCCTACCATGACAAAGCTAAACGTTTAGAACTGCATGAGACTTCAAAGTTTCTGAAGTAAACCAAAGCCATTTTAGAGAGTGAGAATTACTATCTTGCCCTGCAAAAGCTCAAAACATCATGAATACCTGCCTCCTGTCCTTTCTCAACTCTCGGCGAAAAAACAAACAACAAACGTTGACATCAAAATTCCCCAGAAAACCATGTCACACTGTAAACAGATTTTCATAAAAACAGTATGATGTTTTTGCTGTAGGCATTTGAAAAGAGCAGCAAGAAACACAATAGAAAGTCTTTTGATCCCGCTGCTGCCCGTCCAACACAGGAAAGGAGGGGACGCACTCGCTTTCTAGACATTTCTATTGTTTTTCTGATCCCTCTGTCTCTCTTGAAAAATTACTCGCATTATTTTACGAGTTACACTTGAAAGCGCTCTCAAACACACAATAGGCTTTGTCAAACGACCAGAGAGGCAGGTTATAAAGGTTTTTAGCAATTTTCCTGAATCAAAAGATTTGCTAATTGCAAACATCACTGCATTTTAGATCATGCATGCATGAATAGATGGGCTAATATTTTTAAAAGCTTACTCTGATGATGATTTATGTCTTTTAAACCTCTGCTGCAAGGTAACCCCTTCTCACAATATGAAAAGTTAATTATATATTATCAGATAAGGATTTATTAATCAAGTTTATTATATTCTAAACTTCATTAAATAAACACAAGAAATAAAAGCTGATATTGCAAGTTGCCCATATGCAATAGTTACATCGCATAATGTGCAATGTTGAGCTGGGATTATAGTTTACCAGGTCCAAAAGACATGTGAAATTTTAGGAGTCACTGAGTTTAACCACAATGGTGTAAAAGTTTTTTATTTGCATGTTTTAGGAGAGATTGAAGCAAGCAATTATAGCATTGTTAGAATAAATGTAATTTTTATTTAAATGTTTATACAATAAAAACTATGCAATGTTATTTTACATTCGATTATTCAATCTCTGCACTTGAATACTGTTAGACACCCCAGAAAACCATAAAGCACTGTTTACTTCACTTTTATCTTTGCTCTATAGTGTTTATCTATGTTTGTAGCGGTTTATTATATTTTATGCATAATCCATTTTCTCACAAAAACTCCCTAATTCATACAAAAATAGAGCCATTCAAGCCATCTGGTGAAAGTTAATTCATATCGCAATATACAATCGCAGAAAAACTAAATATTGCAATGCCAGATTGTTCCAATATCGTGCAGCTCTAATTAAAATTATTTGTTAAGCGAAGCCATTATAAAATGAAATATAAACAACTTCAAAAAAGCACAAGTAATACAAAATTCAATGTTAAAAAATTAAGATTACTAAAACTTTAACTAAAATGGAAATGCGAACCATATATGTTAGTAATATTTCCAGTTATGATAAGAAGTTTGCGATTGTTTTTCAAGAGTTGATTTTTATAAGGTTTTCCCATTTTCACAATGTAGATGATATAGCAAAAAACAGTATAAACAGTGTCAAAATTTGTGTTTACATTAAAATATTTCTAATGCAAAAAACAAACAACCAAATTCTCAAATAGAAACATTTGTTATAATGTTAATTATATCAACAGAAAACCCTTCGTAGGACAATGTTTTGAATAAATAAAATAATCGAAAATACATTCATGTTTAAAAACCTGCTTATTGCACTCAAATAAATTAGCAATTTACTTGTAAACATCTCTTTCTAAAAGACAATTTCCACTGTGCACCTGTAGTTCTTTAAGCGCTCCAAAATGTAGCTTCTTGAGAAAAGAGTAAACATCACGGTTTGCATATAGTGTGTATGCTGCTGACCTTACAGAACCTTGTTCTCTTGTCGTCAAACATGAGCATCTGCCTTGAATGCTGACATCTCAGAGCCCCTGCAACATTAACAAATCATTGATATGTCTCCAGGTTATGTTTACCCTGAAGCTAAACAGGATCTTCATTTGTGTAGGTGTCCCCCAAAATAGCCCAGTCTGTTTGAACAGGATGACCCTCAGAACGATATGCATGTACAGGCACAGCAGATCAGGAGAAAAAGAAAAAGAAAAACGGCTTGGCAGGCGAACCTCTAATTTATATTTAAGATGGTGAAAATATGAACATAAACATGTCAAAAAGCGAAGAGCAACTCAAAACAAAGTCACAGACAGTGCCTGCATCCTCTGCACTTCATAAATATGTCTAAGGCCAGAGGTGGAGATTTTTGTACACACAGACACACTCACACACAATGTTAGACATACTGACTGTACAATACAATTCATAGCCTACCACATACAGAAAGTTTTTTTGCCAGCATTGCAGGATTCATTCAGTCCAGCTGATTAAATGGCCTTCTGTGCGTCTCATTCTACAGTAAAATGTCAAGGCCTTCAGAGAGAATGAGTTAAAACCTTGAGCCTGAACTTATTATAATGAGCTATCAGGGATCAAATTCTGTCGAACTTGGCATTCCTTGCAGTATGAAGATGAAACAGCTACACTTTCAGTTTTTGACTCAAACGCCCACACATTCTTATTCCTAAAATGTGCATAAATGCCTATTAATCTCTGACAAGAATCATCACAAATATTCTAATATGCATTTTTATTGCTGCTAACCCAGTGTCATATAGTCATTATGGGCTTTAGACTTCTGTCTTCAACACACAGTTGGGCTGGGCGGAATGACTATATTAGCATTTATATCGTAATCGCTGAATAAATTGATGACCATAATGTTTTTATTCTGTGTATTCCATGGCATGGGGTGGGAACGGCCGGTTAAGTCACGATACGATATTATCACAATGTTTTGCACCTGATAATGATACATCATCAGTATATTAATGGCCGCCTAAGTACATTTAGTGACACTTTTTTTTTTAAACTATTATTTAACATCTTTTTACACTTTTTTTGTATCCGGTCAATATATCCAAACATCCGAGATTGATTAAGTAGAGGAAAATCTTCTCTGGTTTACCCGTTTCATTCAGTGTGCGCGAGTCCGGTCAACACTCCCACAGACAGTGTCATGAGACCCACAGTGCCAGTGGCACTTAAAAAATTTGTCCGGGTTTCTAAATCTCCTAAAATGTCCGGGATTCAACTTTTGCTTTCACTTTCTAAAGCTTGTATGCATTTTTGCATTACCTTTTTATTTGAAACATAGAAGAGAAATAGTGGATTTTTTTATTTCAACAGTCTTTTTTTTGTTTAACCCATTGAAAAGAAACTGTATTACAGTGTCATAATAAATAAAATAATTGTAAAAAAAAAATGGGGGTGGGGGAGGTGCGCATTAAAAGTTATAAGTTGCATTTCTTTTATCAACAGCATTTATATTTTATAGAATTGCAACAATGTACAACAGGTTCACAGCTGTCCAATAAACTTGAAAAAGCTGATGTGCAAAGAGCAGTTTGTGACTAAAAAAATTCTATCTGTAAAAAAGTCATAGCAGCAGCATCACAATTTTGCAAAAATTTTGCAAAAAAAAAAAAAGTCAAAATATTCAGAGGTGAGCAGACTTCTCTGAGCACTAATGCGGTTGAAAACATTAGTTCTGCTGATATACTGATGCTTAAACACCAGACACTCTGCAAAAATTCAGGAAGCAACCGCCTACAATTAATAGAAAAGAAATAGAAATTTTGGAGCTCATATATTAATCAAGTACAATGCAGATGTGTACATTCATTATCTCTTTACTATGTAAAAAGGGGAAACAATGTTTATTGTAAGTTATTTAGTCAATTTAATATTTAATATTTTCAGCCAAGGTATTCACGTAATACTCTACTAGGCTTTCCCAATGACTGTAATGGCTAAATAAATGAAAAAAAAACCCTGATTTTTTTGTCCCACCCCTTGTACACAAGTGGGCGTGGCTAACTCACATGCAGTGTGCATGAGCCTGAAACGAAGCACTGAATTGACAGATTGTGGCGCAGTCATTGAAATATTTTTGGTTCGAGACTGCTGCTTTCATTCACTTCTGTTGATTTTAGATGATAAAAACAGCTTGTCTTGCGCTTGATGTTGCAAACTGACCTTTTCTTATTACAACAATCTAGTTTTTATGTATAGTCATGAACAAACTTTATTAGAGGAAGTAACTGTTTTTTGCTGTTTATTATTCCTAGTAATTTCTCATCTTAGGCAGATGAATCGGAAGTTCTGAAACAATCGCAAAAACGAGTGCACTTCCGCATTGCAGAATAAGGTCAATATCCCTCAGTAATTTAAACAGTCAGTTGTGTATGCTACAACCTCTGCCGAATAATGCCGGTAACTCAACTGATTCACATAAGAAAATGGAAGTAAAATACACAAATAACATGAAATAAACATGTCATAAAATGCTTAGTCTTGTTGGATATATTGGTCAGAGTATATAAAAAAAGTACTGACCTATTGACAGTGACACCAATCATACAAATCTTAATTCAGTATCTGCTCTATTAATCTTTTTCTTAACAATATCCCTCCCAAGTATCCGCTAGGAGTCCTAGTGCCTGCCATATGAAGTATTTGATCCAGAAGCTGCTGCATTATACTAATACAAATTTATGAAAAAAAAAAGGTTTGTTACATCCAGGAACAAAGCATCAGTTGGGGCCATAAAATCCCTAGACATTTTTATTAACATTTATCTCCAGAAGTAAAGGAGCATCCACATTAAAAGCTACTGGTCAGTTCAATTCAAGTAACATTTGAAAAATGCTTATAAATCAATATCCAAGCATGCTATAGACCTGAACAGTGCACTGGCTTACTTTAGATCTACCAGAAAGAAAGATATTCAAAGATGTCTTTTCAAGTTGTAAAGAAATGTGTGTTTTTGAAACTAATGAAGATAGCAGAAGTCAATGATTTATTTGAATTATTTAGCCTGAGATGTTTATTGTTCCAAAATATGTTAAATGCTTCTTAAAATAAAATAGATTTTGTCAATGTTTTTTTTTTTACCCAGACATTTAAAAAACATATTTTAGGGCAGTAATCACAATACCGTGATATTTTTATCAAAGGTTATCCTACCGTCAGAATCTTATACCGGCCCATGCCTAAAGATCACAAGTCTAACTTTAATGTATTGAGAGAAGTTAACACATATGAGGAATCAAAATCTCAAACCTTATTCTGTAAATTAACACTTCTCAAAAACACACAAACAGAAAAGATGTTGGCATCAGCTCAGCCAAAAGGAGTATGAAAATATCTGCAAAAATACAATGTGCAATGCTACTATATTTAACAAGGTCCAAACATAATGAAGGTGATGTCCTTTTCATTCCTGAACCCTTCATGTTTACATTTTGTTGATTTTCTGAAATAACTACCCATTTAAATAACTATATGGTGAAATATATATCATTACCGTGAAAAAAAAAAAAAACTACTCATACTGTGGAAAAGAATTTTGGTCATACCGCCCACCCCTACCACACATCGTTGGTATTGCTGCGTTTCCAATATTCTAATTATCACTGAAGTACTAAGGAGAACAAATTACACAAACACTGATGTCTACAGTAGCGATCAAAATAAAGCAAATCAAGTTTTGAAAGTATGCATCAAACCAATGTTGTATTAAAATACTGTTACACAAACAGGTGACGACAAGCAACCATTATTAAAAAATAATTGAAACATGATTTGATTTTCTCAAAAAACGTCCCATAATTGTGTTCAATTGTGTTCAACAGAAAAAGGTTTAGAACCACTTGAGGGTGAGTAAATTTTTATTTTTGTGTGAACTGTCCCTTTAAGCACATTAAAATTATTTCTGAAGGATCGTAAAAGACATTAAAGACAGAAGTTGGGATACTAAAAATTCAGCTTCAACTCGGGAATAAGTAACAAATAATACATGAAAACAGCTTTGGTGGGCAAAAGAAAAATCAAGAAATAATATTACAAAGCTCAAACCGCTGAACATATAGCACTTGACAGGCCAAACACAATGGAAAAATCAACTGAAATTACAAAGCTTGAGAATTTTTTTTAAACAAAATAAATGACATCTCTAATTTCTCAGCTGTTTTGAAATGTATGTGCAATCAAACATCTAATTCGTGGATGACGCAACATGATGAAAGACAGTAGAAATTCTGCAAAATCCTCAATCCTTTGTAACTTTACCCAGTTTTAGATCATTGTGCAATAATATTTACTAACTATTTTCATACGCATCACTGCCACACAAATGTAGCAGTGTTCAACAACCAACAAGCTGTTTTTTTTATGAACAGAACATATATGAAATCTTGCCTGTAGAAGATAGTGATTAAATAACATTAGGCAACAACAAGACACTTGCAACAGATGTCTGCAGTTAGAGTATACTGCCTGGATGACACGCACGCACGCACGCACGCACACACACACACACACACACACACACAGAGAGAGAGAGAAAACTTTGTTCAGAATTGGATGCAAAAAACATCCTGTCAAAGCCAGAGTTTTGGGTGCCATTATATAAAATTCACACTCAAATTCATTTAATTATTTCATTCATTAGAACTACATAAAGATGAGCCCTCTACAGTCCATCCAGTGGTTAGTGATTCAGGTACGAGTTTCCATGACAAACTTTGCAATCATAAAGGTCGAATCGAGTTCAGATGTGATTACATCACCGAGTGAATTCAATCTGCTGTAATTCAGTGTTGCTTTGTTTGCAACAGGAACAGTTTTCAAAACAGAGTCATTTGCTTGAGAAAATTCAATCAAGCTCAGCCTTGAGAGCAACACTGGTACAGCACAAGCTCAGATTGTGGAGTCTGAGAAACACTGTGGCTTTTGACAGAGTTGATACATGGCCTTAAGATGGCTGACAGAGCCGCTTTTCATCAAGAAATACAGTCTCCAGGCTGACTCTCTGACTCCACAAAACAAACAAGAGGAAGCCCTCAAAAGCTCAGATGAGAGACAGACAGATCTCCAAACAAGGCAGATTCTTCACTGACAATGTCCTTCAATTCATACAAAGTGAAATTTCCTGACAGGTTCTATCTTTGTTCCAGCAAGTTCACACTGTAAGAACACGGTGTTCATCATCAAGGACGAAAAACTGAATTAAAACAGCACTCTCTCTGAACATGACTAAGTTAATCAGAAGCCATGCTAATCTACAGGGTTAGATTATCTGACACGCTTTCACAACCAGGGGTAATGTGTTTGCCAAATAACGTCAGCAATGAGAAAGGAGTTGAACTCCGTTAACTCCAGTTTTTAAAGTTTGAAGGAAGATGCTTCACCTAATTAACTTAACGAAAAAATGTATATGCACTCAACCAGCTTTGTTTGAGCATCATTTATAAATTTTAGTTAGTTTGCTATTTTAGTTTTAAATGAGTTTGTTACTTTATTAAATCAAGTTAAACTAAATGATAATACTAACATTGAAACAGGAGATGTCAATCATTATGTAACTAATTGATAAAAAGGGGTGAACAGTTATGTTCACTGTAATTCAGATAGAGTACTTAGGAACAACACTGAGGCCACAAATGCATTTCAGCTGATCTGAAGGGACTCAATTTAACCAGAGTCTGATAACACAGTTCCTCCATCATTGCTGAGGTATTTGGGTATCACATGAGAGACACCTCAACAAGCAACATGGACCAAACTATTAAATGTAGGGAGCACACTAATAATATTACCCAAAATCCCCAACCTGTGACAGAGAAAGTCTCAAATAGCCCAGTCAGGAGGCAAAACAGACATTTGAAAGACTCAAGTGCTTATTTTTTTTTTAATTTAACCCTAATTTCGCACTTGTCATTTTGAAATGACTTTCCCTTTAATGTTAAATAGTTCCACAGTTTCAGTTAATTTAATGTTCTACTGAAGAACTCGCCTTCATCGTGGATTAACTGAGGAGGAACGTTTTGGGTGAAAAGCTAAAACACGAATCTACACTTGTTAAATATGATTAAATATTCATGACCTCTGTGGAAAGTTCCATGTGCTGAGATAAAGCCTAAAGTGAATCGTACAAACGTCAAATCCGGTAAATGCGAGTTTTTACTACATTTCGGAATATTAACGACAACCAGAGTATATTAATGTGACGACGCTTGAACAGATAAACGGATATATAAAAAATATTATCATGTTATGTTTGTCCAGTTAATGTTAAATAACACTTAATAACAGCCTTCTGTATGAAATCTTACAGCATGACTAACTAAAGATGAACTATAGGCAGTATAAAGTTTACCACAAGGTAACACGGGATTATATTGAGTGGGGGCTAATACTTTAAAATGTGGCAAAAACCCAACAGGTGCCTGTACCAAATGTTTTATGCTTGAGCCACATCCTGAGACTCAACAGGTAGGCAGGCCCACAGGTCCTCAGCAGCACAGCAAAAATCATAGCAGTAGAAGAGTTGTGTGCATTGTCGGTTATCAATACTACACACAGCTTTACTGCTGATTGTACAGGGTCGGTTTTCAAGCACGTGCTTACCTGCAGTAAACGAGACAGTCCATATGATTTATTTCTTTATCTGAGCGGTGTCGCCTGTAATCCTCCCATAAATCCTTGATAGCGGTAACGGACAAAATAAAAACCACTGGGGCAAGAGCCAGCTCCGGTTGAAAAGCATTGACCACGGGCACGAAATTCAGCAAGGCTATGAAAACAAAATACACGTTGGCAAACCGGTGGAATTGCTCGAAGAGGTTCTTCGGTAGGAAGGAAAGCAGAGTGTATTTTGTGGTTTTGATCTTATTGTTTGCATAGTGTCTGTTAGGGTTATCCCCTCCTTTGGTATGGTCATACAAAATGTTGGCGTGTACAGTCCTTGTTTTGCTCTCCTTTTTGCTTTTCCTTCTTTTGTGCTTTTTCACTTTTCCACTTTTCGTTTCTCCAGACTCTCCAGTCTCTCGCGCCATACTTCGCCCCAAACTTTTGTCTCTTTTCCTTGAACAAATAAAAGATGGTATCTATGTAATCATGCTGATCCTCCTTGGCGATGTAGGGCCGTATGGAAAGTTCCTCACTCTGATTTATCGTCCTCAGCCATCGCGTCAATCCTCTCCCTATCTCTCGTTAGCACTGAAAAGTTTTACAGCGGCATCTTTTTTTTCCTCTCAGTAAGTTTGATGAAGATGCATTAAGGCAGGGCATGCGCACTGCCCCCACAAACAATCGGGATAAACCTATCTACCGCTCTTGCTATGTTGAGTCCATCCGTATGATTGCACTCTCAGTTCTGTGCGCAGGCCGTGCTGAAAAAACAAGCCAATCACGGGAGTTTACATGATAACGTCACCTACGACGCAAACAAAACTCCGCCCATTAAGTGCCACGCATTACAATTGAGAAAAGTGGAAATTACTGCAGTTTTGCTTAGAATGCATTGAAAATGTATATTATATGAACTAGCCTACTGCTTTTTTAATGAAAAAACCTGCTTTGATTTAGTCTAACTTTGCCTAAATTTCCCCTTTGAATGAAGCAAACCATTAAATGTTTCTTCAGTCAGAGATTTGTGTTGCATACAATACTGTATACTCTCTTGGGTACTTATTTTGAATAAACAATTTACAACCACTAAAAATGTACATTCTAGAATTAATGTGTTTCTTTTAATGTAATCTTGATGTACCAAATTTGCCATGTTGCCACTGTTGTGTTCATTGACTACCTGTTTAAAAAGATTCAGATATGCTAATTTTGTCACATACTGTTTTTATATAGTAGGGAATTATATGTTTTCAGATGCAGCCCTGGCTATGCAGTATTAGCCATAATCTAGAAATCAGATTCCAATAGGGTATATGCACACAGACTTTTCATTTTCAGACAGCCAGCCCAAGCCCTTCCGGTGAACTGTCGCTCCATTACAAAATCACTATGTTTAAGATCTGATTTCTTCACTGCCTAATTGATATACAATAAAAAATGGGTATCTGACCGGAGAAAAAGCACTGCATAATTTTTTTTTTAGCACCATGTCTTTAAAATATGCACATTTATTTTACCCCAGTATTTTCAATGAAGTTTCTGTGCTAGCCTGCTGCTACTATACACAATCTTTCATCTCGTTTTACGCTTAAACAACTAAATGAATGCTTAAGTCTATTTAACGGACTGTATCTTAATTACATTACAACATCGATGCTGTAAAAGGATCCTTATGAAATTGAAAATAGTCACATAAACTTTCACTGTAAGGTTAATCACTGGCTGAAAAGGACTAGCTCTGCATATACCCCATTGGATATAATCACTGGCTGAAAAGCACTAGCTGTGCATAGACCCTAATGGATATGCACAAAAATCAGATTTGGACTGACAGTCTGAACAAGACTTTAGTCTGGGTTTAGTGTCTCAGCAGAGCTGTCAAAGCTCTGCAAGTATTGTCACATAAGCAAGTGTTGTTGAATATAAAACAACAGAATGCAAAGTCCAAGCAAACTTGTTACGCACAAACTATGACAGCAACAGAGAGAAAGTTTTGAATGTATGGCATTTTGTTTAGGCAAAAAAAAGTTCTGCATATAGTTTGGAAACAACCTTCTGTAAATGTCAGAACATTAACAAGGAACATACATATATTGATTTATTTTTTTATAAGTTGACAATCGTTGTTGACATGGACAAACGCATAGTACATTCATTCATTCATTTTCATTTCGGCTTAGTCCCTTTATTAATCTGGGGTCGCCACAGCGGAATGAACCGCCAACTTATCCAGCATATGTTTTACACAGCGGATGCCCTTCCAGCTGCAACCCATCTCTGGGAAACATCCATACACACCCATTCACACTCATACACTACGGACAATTTAGCTTACCCAATTCACCTGTACTGCATGTCTTTGGACTTGTGGGGGAAACCGGAGCACCCGGAGGAAACCCACGCCAACACAGGGAGAACATGCAAACTCCACACAGAAATGCCAACTGACCCAGCCGAGGCTCGAACCAGCGATCAGCGACCTTCTTGCTGTGAGGCGAACGTGCTACCCACTGCGCCACTGTGAGGCCCACGCATAGTACAATATTTGTTTTATAAACAAATACTTGCTTGCTAACTCTTACACTGTAAAAAGTGAAGTTGTTCGCTACACCTAAAATTATACAATTGTTTATCAACAGCACTTTTTCAATTCAAACATAACAAGTTGACAAAAATTAAATATTTTAGGTGTTACCAATTGAAGCGATTTTTAAAAGTTGATCACTTTTTATTTTCGAGTCTACAGAAAAAATAGCATTACTTAAAACTGTTAAGATAAAACAGATTTGTAACAAAACAGATTGAACAAGCTGAAGTGATTTGTTTAATTTTTCATTTTTTACAGGGTATCTAAAATAGCTTTGGCCCTCTAACATTTGATTTCTATTCTATTTTCTATGCTATCTTTTTAATTAAAATACTGTCTGTTCTATTATTTTAGTCATTACACAACAAAAAATGCTTTGGTCTTCTCACAGAGCTCATATTCTGTTTGATTTTTCTTCTATTTAACTGCAGAATTGTCAAAGTATTTACACATTGTTGTTCTTTTGTTGCTATGATTGCTTATATTGTGCTCAATTGTAAGCCATCTGCCAAATGATTACATGTAAATGTAAATACACAAAGCGGTTGCCTTTTTTTTACAAACAATTGGTACCACACATAGATTTATAAAACAGTTTTCATACTTTTTAAAGTAATTATATGACAAATTCACATTTTTTATGTAACTCAAACAAGCAAAAACAAAACAAACTACTCAAAACAGAGAGATTTATATATTGTTTACTACTGAACATTCTTTAGTGTGGTAGTAGTAGTAGAGTAAGTTTTATGCTGGTTGCCTCCCCACAGGACTATTAAACCGTCCACACCAAAAATGTGGATATTTCAGCGCAATTAAAAATAGCACATGAACCTTTCATGACACAGTGATCACACCAGATCTACGCCCTTGTTTGGTGGAGATTCCTTTAGCCACAAAACTATTAATGTTTTGTTATGTTTATATTACCTCCGCAAACAAGTTCATCAGCTCCGCTGTGACTCAGGAGCCTGCAGAGAGACGAAAGCAATGTGCCGCCTGGTGCAGTTTAATCAATTCTATGATATGTTTATCCCTTGTTATCTTCTGATTAAATAACACCATCTGTCTTAAGAATGCAGAAAAACAACTTAGCATTAACCCTGTATTTTAAGTGATCACCCACTGCGTTAGTGAACAGTAAACTGAGGATTATAACAACCCTTTCATGTGAGTTAAGAGGCTGTCATAAGCAGATATTTTGTCATTAAAATAATAGATAATAGAAATATACATTTGACCACCCCTATTCATACCATTGTGAATGCATAATGGCATAAACTTTTCTTGTAAAATAGGTGTTTGTATTTACAAATAGCCTAAAAGTAAAGTAACATTTTTAATTTTGTATTTTAATAGACACCTCTTGCACATGGAAGTTAAACATTAAAAAATTAATTTCATGGAGTTTTCAATAAAAATTCATTTATTGGTGCAGAAATGGGTCAAAAATAGGTCTTTAAGTTAATGAACAAGGGGTTGGGGGATGGGATTAACAATAGACAATATATTACTGTTACCTCTCTCAACATTTAACTTGTTTTGTCATACAAAAGATAAATTTAAATATTTCAAATATAAAAATAGGTCTTTGAGAATCACACATCAGCTGAAATAGCTAATCAGAATGCACTCATTATCGCTCAAAAACACTGAAAACATAAATATATATATATATATATATATATATATATATATAGGGGCTCACAGTGGCGCAGTGGGTAGCACGTTCGCCTCACAGCAAGAAGGTCGCTGATCGCTGGTTCGAGCCTCGGCTGGGTCAGTTGGCCTTTCTGTGTGGAGTTTGCATGTTCTCCCTGTGTTGGTGTGGGTTTCCTCCGGGTGCTCCGGTTTCCCCCACAAGTCCAAAGACATGCGGTACAGGTGAATTGGGTAGACTAAATTGTCCATAGTGTATGAGTGTGAATGGGTGTGTATGGATGTTTCCCAGAGATGGGTTTCAGCTGGAAGGGCATCCGCTGCGTAAAACATATGCTGGATAAGTTGGCGGTTCATTCCGCTGTGGCGACCCCC
>CAIGQW010054109.1:12128561-12150135 GCA_903798125.1 Danio choprae
TATATATATATAAATATTTAACTCTTGTGTGTCAATAAAAAATGGTATTTACAGGTTCAAAGTCCTGTCCTGTCATAAAAATAATATATCTTAATGTATTTCTTTCCACTTTTACCATAGATTGTTTGGATGTCAATGAAAAATAAGGGGTGGCGTAGTGGGTAGCGCTGTCGCATCACAACAAGAAGGTCGCTGGTTCGAGCCTCCGCTGTGTCAGTGGGCATTTCTGTGTGGAGTTTGCATGTTCTCCCCATGTTCGCTCTGGTTTCTTCTACAAGTCCAAAGACATGCGCTATAGGTGATTTGGGTAAGCTTAAATGTCCATAGTATGTGAATAAGAGTGTATGGGTGTTTCCCAGTGATGGGTTGCAGCTGAAAGGGCATCCGATGCGGTTAACATATGCTGGATAAGTTGGTGGTTGATTCTGCTGTGGCGACCCCTGATTAAGGGACTAAGCCGAAAAGAAAATGAATGAATGAATGATAAATAATATCCTTCACTTTGAGGCATTCATCCTTTTTCAAAATTATGTAAAGTTATGTTTTATTATTGTTGTAAATGCGTTTTGTATATGTTGTCGCTGTCTTTTTTCCAGGAATTAATTCTGTTGACCTGGTTTAGAGATACCCTGTTAACGATTTTTGTAAATTACACAGTATTTAACTGTCACAAGAACTGTATTTTACTGTATTTGACAGTTACTGCATGTTACCGTATTTTAAAGGTGCATTGTGAAAATGACATAATGATATATTTTACAGTGAAGATATACAATACTGTAAATACATAGATAAATGGTGCTGCAAATGTAATTAGAGTATTCTTGCTGTAACTTAAGTTACTATAGATTCTACAGGAAATTGTTAACAGTGTAGGTATTGAGTTACATGCTGAAAAATGCTTAAAAAAGTTCTTCAATTGGGTTCTTATATTGAATATCATTTTTACACTATATTGTATATTTCCTTGTACTATACCCCAATATATTATTTACTGACCTATAATTTACTGATGGGGACTGAAGCTGTTGAGATTCAGAATGAATATGAAAGCACCATAATTTCTGCTCATTTTTATCAAAGATTTCCCTTTTGAGTTCCAGCTGGATTTAAAATGGCATAAGGGTGAGCAAAAAATGGTTCCTTTTTTACCAAACACTGGAGAAAATATGCCAAAAAGACCCAACAACCTCAACCTGGCTAACCCAGCATATTGCTTTACATTCGATTTTAAATTCAATCATAAAAAGCTACTGGACAATTCCTTGACCTATGACTTCTGTCCTCTCCATCAGCAAAGGTCATTGATTTCCACTTTTCTGCCTCACCTCCTCGGTTCACTGGGATTTAACCATATGGTTAAGTGTTTAAATGACTACCACAATCTCTGATGTTCAGAGCAAAGCATGCCAAATTGATTTTCTTCTTCTCCTTTTGGTGGTAAAAAGGACTCTTTGCAAATGAGCATGACATAAGCCCTGTATATGACATCCAACACCCACTGAAGGTGTTGTGTGGACACATTGGGTGAATGTGGAGTCTATTTTAATCTTAACAGTGGGCGATCGTCATGCTATAGTGGATCCCCATCTGTTCATATGTACTAAGTATGGAGCACATGGACGTGGTTAACATGAGCTGGGCGACTACAGACAGATGGATACACTATGGAGTCACACACTAGCCATGCTTTCTGTGGAGAAGTTAAAGATATAGTTCATCTAATAATAAACATTAGCTGTTAATTTACTCACCCTCGGGACGTACAACATGTAGGCAACTTTTTCCTTTAGTAGAATGTTAAAGATCATTTAAAGCTAAAACAGTGGTCCTTTTTGGTGATTATATTGTAGAGAAACGTATGAAAGCACTGATATTTCTCTGGATTTACTACTTATGCTTATGTTTTTACATTTATAACATTCACTTAGGCCTCACAGTGGCGCAGTGGGTAGCACGTTCGCCTCACAGCAAGAAGGTCGCTGGTCGCTGGTTCGAGCCTCGCCAGTTGGCGTTTCTGTGTGGAGTTTGCATGTTCTCCCTGTGTTGGCGTGGGTTTCCTCCGGGTGCTCCGGTTTCCCCCACAAGTCCAAAGACATGCGGTATAGGTGAATTGGGTAAGCTAAATTGTCCGTAGTGTATGAGTGTGAATGGGTGTGTATGGATGTTTCCCAGAGATGGGTTGCAGCTGGAAGGGCATCCTTCGTAAAACATATGCTGGATAAGTTGGCGGTTCATTCTGCTGTGGCGACCCCAGATTAATAAAGGGACTAAGCCGAAATGAAAATGAATGAACATTCACTTACTAAGTAACATTTATATGGATGACATTACTCCTAAATTAAAAATATAATGCTGTAATTTCCAATGGCAATTGGTCAAAATAATAAAAAAAAAATGCCATGATTGAAAAAATTTACATTTTATTTAAGCAAATACCTAATTAAGAACATACAAAAAACCCTTTAAGAATATTAAAATAAAAAAAATGAACACAAAGCAATTGAGTTTTCTTAAAAAAAAGAATAAAAAAGAATTGTGTTGTTTTAGTTCATTTAGTAAAATAAGTAGTTTGAACAAGCAGCAAAAATAATTATGGATTAGAGGAGAGTTGAGGATCCAGAAGAGTTGAGGATCCACGTGCAGTTTATTACTAGGAGTAGTCAGGCAGGCAATGGTTGATAGGTACAAACAGCGAGGTCATAAAACAGGCAGAAGCAAGGAATCAACAGGAACAATAAACAATGCAAAGATCAAAACCACGGCAGGATAAACAGGGAAAATCCTTCATAATACTTCAGAAGGAAAAACTGCACTCAGCAATGTGTGTGTGTTTGAGAGGTGAGTTACCAGCAGTGTGTGTGTGTGTGTGTGTGTGTGTGTGTGTGTGTGTGTGTGTGTGCGTGATTGCGTGCGTGTGTGTCAGTGTCCGGATGACTGTCGGCTGTGGCAGGAATGACTGGAGCAATGACTTCTGGGATTTGTAGTTCATATAGTGGCAGAATTGTAGTCCAAAGCCTATACCGCTGTTTTTTGTTTGTGAAAAATAATACAAGGTTTATCTAGGAGACGCAAAATTAACCCCAAATTAATCACCCATTTATTGTTACTTGACACATTTTCAGCTGCACATTCTTATTTTATTAGAAATCTGAATTAGCTGCACTGTTTGACAATGAACATAGAAAAGTTGCCAATGTGACATCATCTTATTTGTGTAATATTTTTTTACATTTAAATTCTTTATAGTTTTATTTAACAATAAAAACCTGCGTAATGATTATCTTTATTATATAGTCGTTTTATTATAATTATTGACTTATTTTAAATTTAGTTAGTTACTTCATTAGTTGGGCCTCACGGTGGCGCATTGGATAGCACGTTTGCCTCACAGCAAGAAGGTCGCTGGTTCGAGCCTCGGCTGGGTCAGTTGGCATTTCTGTGTGGAGTTTGCATGTTCTCCCCGTGTTGGCGTGGGTTTCCTCCGGGTGCTCCGGTTTCCCCCACAAGTCCAAAAACATGCGGTACAGGTGAATTGGGTAAGCTAAATTGTCCGTAGTGTATGAGTGTGAATGGGTGTGTATGGATGTTTCCCAGAGATGGGTTGCAGCTGGAAGGGCATCCGCTGCGTTAAACATATGCTGGATAAGTTGGCGGTTCATTCCGCTGTGGCGACCCCAGATTAATAAAGGGACTAAGCTGAAATGAAAATGAATGAATGAATGAACTTCATTAGTTAAGAGGCGACACGGTGGCTCAGTGGTTAGCACTGTCACCTCACTGCAAGTAGGTCGCTGGTTTGAGTCCTGGCTGGGTCAGTTGGCATTTCTTTGTGGAGTTTGTAATAATAATAATAATAATAATAATAATAATAATTATAATAATGGCGCCTTTCTTGACACTCAAGGTCACCGTACAGGACAGCAAGAACTGTCAGTTCAGATAAAAACACAATAAAAGTCAATACAATACAATAATGAATGAATGAATAATCATAGTTCAACATATACTAATTATTAACATTCAAATTCATGCGTGTTGACATTTGTTAATCACTGCGAGTTAACAAACTAACAATGAACAACTGTATTTTTATTAACTAACGTTAACTAACAGGAACAAATACTGTAATAAATGTATTGTTCATTGTTTGTTCATATTAGTCAATGCATTAACTAACATTAACTAATACAACCTTATTGTAAAGTGTTACCAATAGCATGCTATCCACCAAAACTCTACTGTTGCCATAATTTGCAGTGAATTGTAAACATTAGTTGTAATTGCACATCTAGGACAGCTACATTTTCTCAATTTCAGCTGTTAAAGCATGTGCCTATGTAGACATAGACAGGCAGTTGGCTATTTTGGAACAGAGCCACAGTCATATTAGAAAGCCCACTGGCACAGTACAAACTTAGGCATAACTTACAGAATCTCAGGTAGAGAGTGAAGTGTGAAAGAAGAGTCCACTGTCGCACCCTGACATATGTAAAACCTCCCACGTCGACACATCTGAGGCTTCTGTCAGAGAGAAAGGTGCTCAGTGTCTAAACGGAATGGAAAGAAGGAAAATAAATTACAGGTTACACTTTTTACAATGTCTGTATGGGCAAACAAAAGCTGAACCCACCCCCATAAAAATAGCCACGATTTCAGCGGTACAAACAGTAAAAAATTTAACCTGGTTAACAGTAAGCTTCCTTAAAGTCTGCATGAACCAATAATGGCCTTTTTTCTGTATTCTGACGGAGTTCCCAGAGAAACTGTGGCTTGTTTTTTCTACTGTGATGTTGTAAAGTAGGCATTTCATTCAGAAAGATTGAGAAAAGGGTTTTAGAAGAGTTATTACAAACTGACAGACACTTCCTCCTCACCATTTCTGTTTGTTGTCAAAACTAAAAGTTTGTAGGGGCGTGGTAAAGTATATTAGCCACGCCCAATACCTAAGACCTAATCTGACAATGGACCCTTTTCACAAGCCTGTTATGACGCGTTTAATGGTCATCAGCATCTTAAATCCTTGAAAGTTTTTAATATTTAGATTTTGTAAAAAATGTATAAACATTTATATGCATTTATGTACGTAGTATATCATCTTTGCTTCAAACGACCGCTTGTTACCGCTTTTGCGAAGCATTTCTAATGCAGCGTCTATGGGACAGGACAGTAAATTTGATGTTATTCTCTCCTCTGGCTGCCATCATCAGTCTCACACAATTTTCCTTTTTCTGAAAGTCTTTACAACATCATCTTGGAGTTTTTCATTTATTATTTGAGCAAATAAGATTATAAAAACATTATTTGTTGTATTCTCCCATACACTGCGCTCTAAGTTATCCCAACTATGACGAATTCCGCTAATGAGAAATTTGGAAATGTGAAAAGGGTCTATGTAACTGAAAAAAAACAACAGGAAGTGAATTTTTTGATTTCAGTTAAAGGGCACATATGATGAAAATCATCTTTTTTAAGGTGTTTGGACAGAACTGTGTGTAGGTATAGTGTGTCCACAGTCATATTGGGGTGATATAAAGACAATAAGTCTCTTTTTTCAAATTTCCACAAAACTAGCAATGTGAGCTAAACTAAATCATATGGTTAGTTTTGATTTCATTGGTACTTTAATATATACATTGAATAACCGTAAAGAAATTTTTTATGCCTTTTTATTTGACATTACAATGGTTCTTTTTTATCATTTTTCTCTTCAGTTATGTACTTTAGAGTTTTATGTTACATCTAATGTTGATAAATATTGTTATGTTATGTGTCATGTGCACTGTAAAAAGCAATTTGTTACACTGTAAATAGCGATTATTCATTCATTTTCTTTTTGGCTTAGTCCCTTTATTCATCAGGGGTTGCCACTGTGGAATGAACCGCCAACTTATCCAGCATATGTTTTACACAGCGGATGCCCTTCTGGCTGCAACCCAGTACTGGGAAACATCCATACACACTCATTCACTACGGACAATTTAGTTTATTCAATTCACCAAAGCGCATGTCTTTAGACTTTGGGGGAAACCGGAGCACCCGGATGAAACCCACGCTAACACGGGGAGAACATGCAAACTCCACACAGAATTGCCAACTGACCCAGCCAGGACTCAAACCAGCGACCTTCTTGCTGTGCGGCGACAGCACTACCCACTGAGCCGCCGTGTCACCTAAATTGTGACTAGTTGACTTTATTTTAAAAAGTGAGTAAAATTATCAGAATTATTCAAATTAAGTTAAGTCAACTTAACAGTTATGTTAAAATATTTTTACTTTATTTTTAAGTCAACTTGTTGCTTTTAAGGCAATGTGTTTACTCACTTAAAGTAATCCATTTTTATAGTGTGTGTTCATGGTAGTGTTTAGTAGCTGTGTGAATGACACTGAGCACCTTCTATATAATAACATGTGTCTCTGCTTATGGATGAGTTGTTTGTGATGAGCATTGGTTCATCACATGACTTTCTCATCACCACATGCTAATGGTTGTGTTTTTGCCTGTGTAACATAGGTATAATGTGTAGAAGTTAGTACTTCAAAACATTGGTGAATAACACTATAAATTAATGAAATACAATTGTTTACCATAAAATATTTTAATTTAATTTAATTTTCTATTGTATTTTTAATAATGCCAGTTTATTATCGTCAATACTGATTAAATTGTTTACAGTGTAGGTCCACATAGAGATTTTCTTTGCACTGAGCATTTTTTTTCCTTTGCATAGTGGACTGAAGTCAGTAGAAAATAGATTGAAAAATCATAAACGTATTTATCAGCAAAATCATTTCCAATATAGCTTTTATGAGGTAACATAAAAACTGGAGTGAACTGCTCAACGACTGCTTGAGTTTGAGGCAAGCTCCACATGCAGTGACAAGCACACAAACAGCACTTTATATTAATGAAATCTGACTGAGGCCATATTTAGGCTGTTTATCGTCACAGTTTGGGCTGCGAGTGGTGTGGAAATGGCCTAAGAGGACTCTTGTTTCTAATTAATAAAGATATCAAAGTATCATTGTGACACGTGGGGCTGATTCGTGTGGAAGACATTTATATTGGGCTTTTGTTTATGTGGCAGTTGTCTTGTTTGTCTTATTATATAATTTTAAGTTCATTGCTTGTCGCGTATTGTCTCCTTTTCTCAGCTATGAACTTTGTTACATTGGTGTGGGAAGAAGCAGTTAGGATCTGACAAATTTTAATGAAATATTAATCATTTCTGAAGTTACTTTGGGATGTAAATTTCCAAGCTTTCCATGATTTAAATAATAATTCATTCATTCATTCATTTTCATTTCGGCTTAGTCCCTTTATTAATCTGGGGTCGCCACAGCGGAACGAACCGCCAACTTATCCAGCACATGTTTTACGCAGCGGATGCCCTTCCAGCCGCAACCCATCTCTGGGAAACATCCATACACACCCATTCACACTCATACACTACGGACAATTTAGCCTACCCAATTCACCTATACCGCATGTCTTTGGACTGTGGGGGAAACCGGAGCACCCGGAGGAAACCCACGCCAACACGGGGAGAACATGCAAACTCCACACAGAAACGCCAACTGACCCAGCCGAGGCTCGAACCAGCGACCTTCTTGCTGTGAGGCGAACGTGCTATCCACTGCGCCACCGTGAGGCCCTAAATAATAATTAAAAAATGCAAATAATAAAATAAAACCAAAAGTATAATAATAATAATAAAAAATAACTGAAAATCAGAGCTGTTGAGTTTGAGGCAATTTTTAAACACAATGACAGACACACACAAACAAACAGATATGATATGAATTAGATCTGACTAATTAGTCCAGATTTAAAGGGAACCCATTATACCCCTTTTTACTGTCTAGTTGCATAAATAAACCCACAGATCATTATTATTTCCTGCTGTAGATGCCAATGTATGAGGGAAGCAATAATAATATGTTTAATGTGTACAAAATATGTAAAATGTACGTAAAAATTGTAAGCAAATAAATATAGCAAATTTGAAATAGAATAGTTATTAGTCAGTATTAGTTTCATTTAGACCAAATCAGCAGTTCTCTATCCCGGTCCTCATGACCCCCTGCTCTGCACATTTTGTATGTTTCTCTTACCGCTTCAAAGGTTTGTTCCATTTGACAGTAAATGTTCTGTGAAGTGGACATCACAAGATATTCTGCCATGACTCCAGTTTGATAGAGATCCATATAATTCAAATGGGATTAAAATGACCAAGACATGATTTTTATGCAAATCTCAGGGTTACGATTAAATTTCAACTGAATACATTGCAAACAGTGTAGCGCACATCTTTGTTTATAAAAGTTCAGCTGGTTCTGTGGAGGGTAGAGAGCAGTGAACACTATGAAGGGAAGATGTCAACAGGAACACATAGCTCTTAACAAGCTGGTTATCCAAATCAGGTGATAAACAAGAAAGACATGCAAAATGTGTAGAGCGGGGGGTCGTGAGGACCAGGACTGAGAACACACACACACAGGCCTTTTACACACACAGTGACAGACACACAAACAGCAAAGCCCATAATGAAGCTGTTTGTATATATTCTGTATATTTGTAATTTTAAAAATGCAGAGTGCGCCTTTAAGAAAACTCAAAATCTCAGAAACCCAATCTCAGGCCCTCAGAAACTGAGGAGAGTGGGGTTCAGCAGATGATTGGCTGTGTGTGGGATTCTGAGGCACCACACTGTCACCAATATTAAAACAAACGCTCTCAAACCAATGAGAGAACATCTCAGAAACAGGACAACAGCTCTGAGACCGATTAGCACAGCAGTTACACTCGCGCTCATGCTAATTACACTCCTACCAATAATCTCCATCCTGAGAAGGGTAATCATTCAAGAGGAGGGATGCGGTGGGGTGCAAATGAGCTGCTCTACTGATGACAAGCACATGTGGGTCATCGGTGTTGTCTGAAACTTTTCAGAATTGTGCTTTTCAGCTTTTTATTACCATTTCATTGGTTCAGTCAGAAATGCATGCAAAGTATATATATATAATAAGTATATATATATAATGTATATTTAAATGAAACGAAACTATACAAAACAATTTTGTTACATAGATTTTTAAATTTATATATAAATTGTATTAGGGCTGCACGGTGGCACAGTGAGTAGCACAATCACCTCACAGCAAGAAGGTCGCTGGTTTGAGCCCTGGCTGGGTCAGTTGGCATTTCTGTGTGGAGTTTGCATGTTCTCCCCGTGTTGGCGTGGGTTTCCTCCGGGTGCTCCGGTTTCCCCCACAAGTCCAAAGACATGCGCTATAGGTGAATTGGGTAAGCTAAATTGTCCGTAGTGTATGTGTGTGAATGGGTGTGTGTGAATGTTTCCCAGAGATGGGTTGCAGGTGGGTTGCAGGACCCCAGATTAATAAAGGGACTAAGCCGAAAAGAAAATGAATGAATGAATGAATGAATAAATTGTATCATATATTCATTCATTCATTTTCTTTTCGGCTTAGTCCCTTTATTAATCTGGGGTCGCCACAGCGGAATGAACTGCCAACTTATCCAGCATATGTTTTACACAGCGGATGCCCTTCCAGCTGCAACCCATCTCTGGGAAACATCCATACACACCCCTGTATCATATACACTTTTTATATTTAAATATCAATAAACATTTTCTCACATATATGCATGGCTGTGTGTATTTATTTTTACATAATACATATACACAGTACACAAACTTAAATTATGTCAACGCAAACTTCTTTTGGATGCGATTAATTTTAGCCCAGCACTAATTCATACCATATACAATATATTTTTCATGAATTTTACGAGCACACAATTTCTGACGCATTGACTGTGCTTAAAGTGTGTTTTAAGCCTATGATAAAAAAATATATATATTGTTTGTAGAGGTTTTGGCCAATGTATTTCCATCACTTTCAGTCATTCGGGACTACTGGATGACTTGTTTTTTTTTAACTCTTTTATGAATTTTGTACAATAATTTATAATTGACAAAACGCCATCTGTATTGACATTTTCAGAGTATATTCCCTTTTTGGTCAGGTTTTAAATGTATAGTTTTATAACATTCACAACCTTCCTATGACAATGAAAGAACATAAAAGTTTGCAGCAAAGTTAAGTCAGCATTAGTCAGTTTATTTCTTCCTGAAATCCCAAATATATACTATAAATAACATAATACTGTGACAACAGCTACTATTAAGACATAATGAATTGGACACTACATATAATTCCAAGCATTAAGTGGGGTGTTCAGCTCTCTCTGAAATCACAAAGCCTCCACTTCAGATTAGATCGTCATATGGGGAAGGACAGCTTTACTGATGGAATTTCAGAGTCCATTAAAGCAGAACCGATGGGAGGAACAACCCAGACATTAAACGATCTGAATCCAGAATGGAGAGACCGTATCAGCCACATCTGTTAAGAGCATTATTAGATTAGAACAATATGGTGCAAGAGGCATACCGGCAAAGAGCAGATCAATCAATACAGGTGATTTTTTTTTTTTTTTTTGAAGCAAGTGCTTGGACATGCGGTAATACATTGGCTCTCTCTTTTCTTTCTCTGTTTCCATCCCTCTACCCACATTCACAAGCAGACAGATCTCTCTCCACCGGTTGAACGGTAATACGGAGAGAAACATGAGAAGGTGTCCGTGTTATCATTGCTATTGAGTGTATTCCAGCCACTGTCAGGGTAATCTAGATTGATTCAGCCCTGATTTATGGCCAGTGTTTATCAAATGCTGCATGAAGAAATGGGAATCACTTCATGGATTTGTGTCTTTTAGAAGGCATTTCAAAGATTTGACATAACCTTAAACATAGTTTAAGTAGTTAACATAGTTTAGTCTTTCCAATGATTTTCTTTTTAATTTGATACTTCCTGTAATTTGAACAATGTTAACTATAACAGTTCTTTATTGGCATTGATAATTCCATGAAGCATCTTTAACGTCCAAAGAAGCTTTACATTCCTTACAAGGTACCTAACGGAGGAAAAAGTTGGTTTAAACCATTCTTCACACTAAGATTCTTTGTTGATAAAGATGTCCACTGAAATGTTCTTTACAAATCTGTTCTTCTATGACATCACTTAGAACTTTTTGTAAGAGTGGCGTCCCAATTCCTCTTACAAAGTTACGAAGTACTGTGTGTCTGCTTTGATGCAATATCACAGTAAAAAATAACAATAATAATAAGTTAATTAACAGTTGTATGAGTGTGTATTTTAACAGGTATTGCCTGTTACTTATGAATCCTGGCTGTTTGTTTATGTTGAATGTAAATGACACAGCAGTTTAACAAAGTGATTTAATTTAGTCAATTAAAATGATGATGCAAATTACAACCCCAAAATTAAATAATGAGCTTTTTATGTTTTTTCCAGTACTTATTTTCTGTTATTTAACAGATTTTTAAAAAGTGATTCTTGTTTTTTTGTGCGTGTATAAACTATCATTACAGTGAATGACATTTCATTAGGTAAATATGGGTAAAACGTAAAAAGTATGATTGTTCTTTGACAAATGTACGTTTTTATTTAAAAAACATTCATGCTCACCTCTAACCCTTTAATGACAGCGTTATGCACACCACAATAAGCATGATTTAGTTATTTTATAGCAATTTAATATATATATATGTATATAAATATACATTTTAATAGCTAAAAAGTTTAAAAGTGTATCTTAGGTGCCACCCCACTGAAAGGTTTTGTACCTTTATTTTAAAAGTGTAGAGTCTAAAGCATGTAAGAAAAGCTTCTACATTTAATAAAAAACGGAATAAACCCATTGTTACTTGGAACTGTTAGATGTAAGATGTAGATGTAGCTTCATTTTTATTATTTTGCACATAGTTCATTTACTTAATACTGTAAGTTTAAGACAACAGGTTTACTCACTTTTTTTAAGTCAACAATTTTGTATGCTGGATGGCCAATACTGGTAACTGAATATACAGTATCCCATAAATGAAACCTTAAACAATATTTGATTAGATGGCAAGTGCAGGAGCTGATTTATGGAAATAAGAAGGAGAGAAACAAAGAGCAGAAGCGAGATGGAGAGTAATTTGTTTGGAAGTGTTACATCAACTTGATAAAGCCAATGTCTCCCAGCAGAGGTCAACAGCTTCCAAAATGCCCTCTGTGGCCTCTTCTAACCCGTCGAAAACAACAGCAGCGCTGAACCCTGAAACTTCAATAGACATTTAATGAGACTTCAGCCACCCAAGAGTTTATGAAGTAGCCACTGGTTCGATTAATAAAAGAACTATCAGATTATTACCATTTAAAGGGGACATATTATGGCACTTTTCATAAGATGTCAAATAAAACTCTGGTGACCCCTGAATGTGTCTGAAGTTTCAGCTCAAAACACCCCACAGATCAGATTAGAACTATCAAATTTGGTCTATTTTTTGAGTGTGAGCAAAATGCACCGTTTTTGTAAGTCCCTTTAAATGCAAATGAGCTGCTGCTTTCTTGACTCCCTGTACTTCCTGAATAACAATAAATAAACAAATAGCACACTTCTGCATAGCTAGCTATGGAAAAACCGACAGCCAGGCAACGGAGGGGTGATGTCATGCACACACATGCCCTACCAGTCCAACAAGGTTGTCTAATCATGCTTAGAATTCTGGACCAAGAATGATTTGTAATCATAGTGCACCCTTCCAGGCTCACGTGGACAAACAACTGATTAATGGCAACTTTTACCACATCATACATTTTACCACCATACTGAACATACTCACAGTGCATTATTTTTAAGAATTATTTATGACTGTAGCTTCTCAGACTGTATGAACTCTGTGAGATCTCAGTTGTCCTAATGTCAAACTGAACAACAATTAAAATGTGCCAAACACTAACACACGTAAGGCTTAGCTGGGGTTTGACATCATCAATCAATCCATGACTCGTTCAGTAACCCGCATTCTCAACTCAACTAATCTCAACTCAACTCTTTATTTCTAAAGCACTTTCAAACAACTACAGTGGGCACCAACTTACAGCACATGATTAAAAGCTAAAGAAAGTAAGTGTATTTTCAATGACTTCTGAAATGACCCTAAAGTAGATGTTCTTAAGGACAGTGGAAGATCTTTTCAAAGTCTTGGAGCTGCCACGAAAAAAGCTCTAACACCTTGACATTTCAAGCGTGATCGCAGAACTGTCAGCCATAGTTGATCCTTAGAACATAGAGATCTCAAGTGTTGATGTAGACTAATTAGGTCATAGACAAATCCTGTCATTATTCTGAAATCATACCTCATCATAAACAATCTGTAGTGCTAATTTTACTCATAACATGCCTTTCAAATAAAAGCAATAATATAATATAGTGAAAACCATGTCGCGCTGATTGTGTAATCAGATTCAGCACTCCAATCGGTTTGACACTCATCGTAAGTGGAGTCACACTGTACAAAAATCTTTTGACAATGCCAGAATTTCAGCGGAAGAAAAATATGATCGCAGCAGCCATTAACTGGCTATTAGAGAATAAGTCAAACCAATAATCAAAGTATATATTTTAGTATTTCCTAAAATTTCTCCAAATTGTATCCAAAATCACACACAATGTAAGCTGGGCTTAACAAGCACATTCAGAAAGGAAATTTGGAAATATACAAACTTGTTCTGAATATGAAGTTAGAGAACAAAGAGCTGCATGGTATTGATCCTTTGATCCTTGAAACAGTGTTGAACTGACCCTCGCTGGTAAAGCAATGCGTACTTAAAAAGTTTGTGTTGAAGTCAGAATTATTAGCCTTCCTGAATTATTAGCCCTCCTGTATATATTTTTATACTTTAACAGAGAGAATTTTTTTTCGACACATTTCTAAACATAATAGTTTGATCTGTAGACAATCATAATATTGACCTTAAAATAGTAAAAAACAAAAAAACAAATCTGCTTTAATTCTAGCTGAAATAAAACAAATAAGATTTCTCCAGAAGAAAGAAATATTTTAGGAAATACTGTGAAAACTTCCTTGCTCTGTTAAACATCGTTTGAAATATATTTAAAAAAGAAAAAAAAAATTATTCACAGGAGGGATTTTGACTTTAACTGTATATATCACTTTACCAATATTTTTTGTTAACAATTCAACCACAATGTCCTCAGAGACTCAGATGCCTGGATTTTATGGTGACTTTTGCTCATTGAAACATCTTAACAGAACATTTATAATGTTTTCTTCTGATATAGTGAACTTCTATAGTTGTACTGTTGGTGGAAACATGCAGATTAAATAGCTGCAATGTATACACCACTAGTGGTGCAAAATATGTACAGATCATTTTCTTACATACAGAAAAAAATTCTGCTTCTCAAATTAGAGTTTCTGGGTCTTACTTTTCACGTTTTTTGCATTGGTAGATGCATCGGGGATTCATTTACAGCACTTACACAAAAAGACAGATTTTCATATACCTTAAATCATTCATTTTCCTTCGGTCCTTTGTCCCTTATTTATCAGGGGTCGCCACAGCGGAATGAACTGCCAACTATATATGTTTTACACAGTGGATGCCCTTCGAGCCGCAACTCAGTACTGGGAAACACCTATACACTCTCACATTCACATACACTAATTCACTCCGGTCGATTTCGTTCATCCAATTCACCTATAGCGCATGTCTTTGGACTGTGGGGGAAAACTAAGCACCCAGAGGAAACCACACGAACACGGGGAGAACATGCAAACTCCACACAGAAATGCCAACTGACCCAGCCAGGACTCGAACCAGCGACCTTCTTGATGTGAGGCGAGAGTGCTAACCACTGAGCCACCATGCCACCTATCTTCTAAAAGTGTTCATAGGAAAACAAAATTATCATAGGATAGTGCATTTTGTTTTCTGAGCAGAACTGGATGATATATCAGCGTGAGTATAGAGAGAGAGAGAGAGGAGTGTTTGTGTGCTGGAAACTGCTGCGTGTTTAGGTGACATTAGGACGGTGCTGTGTATCACAGTCACGATGGCGGTGCTGTCTAACAGTCTCTTCATCACTGTGGCTCAACATCGCTGAGATACAATCTTGTTTCTTTAATCCATTACAGGCTCACATTACCTGCACAACACAAATACATCTCAGTTTGCTATGGCCTGCTGCTTGGATATAAAAGTGCCTCATTTGATCAGCTCATTATTTTCCCTTAAGACCTCATCCCGCACACGTTCTTCAGCTTGCCGCGTGCTATTTGTCTTTAGCTGATGCAGCACTAGAAGGACTATTATGCTTTGATAATATCTGTGGTTCTTTTCTTCGATATTTTACCTCATCTTGGATTATGTACTGCATGAAATTTTTAAACAGTCAATATTTTTTAAAGGCTAAATATTAATAAAGGCTAAAGATGATTTTTGATTCTAGCAAATGCAAACAAATAAAAATAAGAAGGTCCAATTACTCCAATATATTAATATATAATAAAATTATATAAATATTACATGAAAAACTAGACATACTTAATTGGTAACTACAGTCACTGTGGGGAAAAAAGTAATACAAAATTTTAATTAACTAATACATTAATACAATTATGAAGAAAAAACTAAATATAAGCACAACAACAACAACAACAACAACAAAAACTGAAGAAAGCACACATCAGAATTGCTAAAACTTAAACTATAATTAAAATCCAAATTGAAAACATAAAATATTAATAAATACTATAATTCAGTTTCTTTGATTTTATTAGGTATGGGTTTGAGTAAAATGTAATATTTATTTTATTTTTTAATTCAATTTCTTTAAACAACAACAACAACAACAACAACAACAATAATAATAATAATACAACCCCAAATCAGAAAGTTTTTACAGTATGGAAAACGCAAATAAAAAAAGTAAGTAATGATTTCTAAATTTACTTTGACTTGTATTTCATTGCAGACAAAACAATAAACACTAATGTGTTCCTCATGATTTTTATTGTTTTTTCATAAATAAACAATTATTCCAATTTTAGTTCTTGCAACAAATTTCAAAAACAGTTGCAAGTAAAGCATTTACCACTTTGTAATGTTGCCATTCATTTTCACAACACTTTAAATATGCTTAGGGACTGAAGAATGAAGTGTTTCTGGTGTAATTTGTCCCACTCTTCCTGCAAACAAGTCTTAAGGTGGGCAACAGTACGGGGTAATCGTTATAGCATTTTGCGCATCAAAATGCGCCACACATTCTCTATTGGAGACAGGTTGGGACTGCAGGCAGGCCAGTCAAGTACCTGTATCCTCTTCCTCTGCATCCAGGACTTTGTAATGTGTGCAGAGTGTGGTTTTGCAATGTCTTGTTGAAATATGCACAGTAAAAGAAGGCAGAATATTGTGCTCCAAAATCTCTGTTCTTTTTAGCATTAATGGTGCCATCACAGAAGTGCAAGTTTACCTTTGCCAACGACACTGAATAAAAAAAATACTTGAAATACCGATTCATCTGAGCACAGTACAGATTTCCACTGTGTGATGGTCCATTCCAGATGCCTCAGAGCCCAGAGTGGTCGACAGCGCTTCTGGACACTGTTAACATAGGGCTTCCTTTCGGCACAGTAGTTTTCACTGGCATTTGTGGATTTAACTACGTATTGTGGTACTTGATAAAGATTTGCCAAAGTAGTCCTGAGTGATCCTTGGCCCATCTTTGCTGCTAAAGGACTAGACCCTTTTTGGATGCTGCTTTTGTACCAAATCATAATTACAATCACCTGTTGACTTCACCTGTTTCAAATCACATCATTATTTAACCAATTTACTGTACCTGATTACTAGCCCTAAATTTCTCATTTTTTATGGAATGTGTTGCAGGTCTGATTGACAGGAAAGGATGTACATTTACAAATGAAATGAAGTTGACCAGACAAAACATATTTTGTGTTCATATTGTCTGCAATGAAATACAAGTCAAAGTAAATTTGGAAATCCCTACTTTCTTTTTTTGTTTGCGTTTTCCATACTCTCTCCACTTTTTCTGATTTGGGGTTGTAAAAATTGACAAAATTTTATATAATAATAACGGAATACATTTTAATGGGCTTTTTTGAAATACTTTTTTTGTTCCTTAGACTACACTCAAAAATATTTAGATTTATGTATCCTGATTGCATATAAAATTTCCATCCATTTTGATGACATACTTTTAACATAATTGAGCTAATAAACTTTTTGTGATTGATATTTGTCATTTTGTCAGGAGTATGGAGCTGCATCAATTTTGCCGCCGAATATTAAGTAAACCAATTCAATAGAATTCAATTGGATCTGCCCTTTTTTACAGCTAGATATATTTATACCAGATTCATGTTTTTTAAACTGATTAAATCTAATAGTATTCAATTTCAAACATACATAAAAAGAACTGACAAGTTAAATACAATCAAAAGGTTACAAGCAGTTAATGATAAACGTAATCGTGCTAAATAAAGTTTTTGAGTGTTCATTTTAAATCATTATATTTGTTATGTATTCATCTGCAGTTTTGAATCCAGAAAAAAGCACAAGAGACGTTTAAGATACTGCCAGCGATGTTGTAAAATCATCAAATTCTGGACAGCAAGACGCACCTAAAAATGAACAAAAAGAAAAGTATAAAAAAAGGCAGCTCGTCCTCTCATCTCAACTCCTTGTTGTTCAGCTTCCTGCTGTTAGATGTTGGCCGCTGTTCCTGTTTATTGGTAAAGTGATAACATGAAGGCTGAACATGAGTGCTGAGCTGATACGCTTCTCCTGATGGATGGATAGACAAAAAAAAAACACTCTTCTCCCAAAAGAAAGAAGTAAAAGGCAGCGGTACAATATTGCAATATATTCTTCATGTGATGGATTAGTTTGCAATATTACTTATAATAAGATATTATAATGCAATTTTATAAGTGGCTAATTGTATCATGCCCCTCTCCCCAGCAATAATCTTTACATAATTACATTTTTCTTATATTCGTTCCACTCTAAGGTCTCATGCATGTTTTCTCTCATCACAATTAAAGCATTTACTTAATGCCGTGGAGGATTTCGATTTTGTTTAATTAACCAAAGCACCTTTTTTTCTTGCTGGAGGCAAAGAGAAAAACGCATATCAAACAATAAATCACGATGCAACGAAAGCATGTAACAGACGCGGATGTGGGTTGACGGTTTGCGCCCCTCATTAAAATCTCTGTACTTTTAAATTATTCACACGCTCTTGTTTTGTTATAACTGTTGATCCATAGCAACTGAAAAAGTACCAAACAGTCGGCGGAATCGCGCATGATCTGTTTATTAAAAAAAGAGTTTGTGTTTTCGAAGGTATAACACAATTCCAGCGCAGCAGAAAACCCAAATAAATCAAATTCATTAACTCAGTAATTGATTTCATTATTTTTCATGCTCAGAACAGAATTTTTATTTATATATTTCTTGGTGCAGGTTTGCAGGAAGAGATGGAGGCAGAGCTTGCGAGCATGAGACCAAGGTTGAGCGCATATAAACAATCTGGCCAGGGGGAAAGTCGCTCTTTAATTACACCACAGAAGAGCTGAGAGCCGTCGGCAAACCCTTCATCACATCAGCACAAGTGGCAGGACCAGGAGGACAGGGTCAAAACCCAACCAAAAAAAAAAAAGGAGAAGAAAAGGAAGAAAATAAATAAAATAAATAGATTAAATAAATAGATAATAAGAGACCAGAATATTATTTGAAAAAAAAAAATAATAAAATGTTCATGAAAAAAGTATTGCATACACAGCTATATCCTCTCAAGTCATGCTTGTGATGAAGTATTTCATTTTTAACAGGCACTGTACGCAGTCAACCAATCACAACAGACAACGGAAATATATAAATCCCCTTTAAATTCCACAGTGCAGAAAATGCAGATAGAATTAAGCAATAAAATTACAAGCTTGTCACAGAGTTTGGTATTTTGGATGCATATTTTAAACAACATAGGCTCATTCTGAAAACGTAGCCATATATACATTTCTGGAGATCGCGAATTATGTAGCCAGAGTGGACGACAGGGTTTGAGTCTGGTGAAGAACGGTTCCAGAAGGCGGGTAAGACTAAAAACAATACCCCCCAAAAAATTAAATAAAAAGTAAATAATAGGGTGACTGGTCAAATCTGAAAATGTGGTAAAAATCAAGCTGCCGCGAGGGCTTTCCTTTTCTCTGGATTGCTTTTGAAAACACTGTCGGTTGGGTTTAGGGAAGTGGGTGGGCGCTAGTCAATCGCTGCTTTTGAAAACACTGTCGGTTGGGTTTAGGGAAGTGGGTGGGCGCTAGTCAATCACTGCTTTTGAAAACACTGTCGGTTGGGTTTAGGGAAGGAGGAGGGTGGGTCAGTCGACAATGGCCTCTGGTGGATTTACGCAAGAAGAGCAGGCGCGAGTGGCACTCGCGAGAGAAATTTGAGATCTCAAAAATGCGTACACAGCTGCAAAAAAACATACCTCCTGGGACATATTTAGCGCTCTCCAGAAATGTATATAGAGGTACGTTTTCAGAATGAACCTGGGTTGAATTTAAAAGTATAAGGCTCTACGGTTATTCATCATGGGTGACAAAAATGTATGTCTTCACAACAACTGTAAGAATCATTTTGGTCACACTTAACTTAAGTTTCCATTACTTAAAGTTAGTTAAAATACTGTATTTTCTAATATGAACTAAGAATCTTGTACAACATTTATTAATGCAATATTAACATTCAAAACTGGGTTTGTTAAGTTTTTTTTTTTTAACAAACATTCTCAAAGATCCATTCATTCATTTTCGTTTTGGCTTAGTCTCTTTATTAATCAGGGGTCGCCGCAGTGGAATAAACCGCCAACTGATCCAGCATAGGCTTTACGCAGTGGATGCCCTTCCAGCTGCAACTTCCAGCCCTTCAAGGTGAAAACTGGAGCACCCGGAGGAAACCCACGCGAACACGGGGAGACATGCAAACTCCACACAGAAATGCCAACTGACACAGACAAGGCCCGAACTAACGACCTTCTTGCTGTGAGGCGACAATGTTACCCACTGTGCCAATTCTTAAAGATGAATACTGTAATTACTGTTCATTTGCTCATGTTAGTAAATACATTAACTACATTAACTAATGAAATCTTATTGTAAAGTGTGACCCATATTTCATTAATGATGTGTGCTAAAAATGCATTTTTAAATAAAAATATAATTGTTAAATTTTAATTTGCGCAAGTCAAGTTTCAATTAATTAGATATGGCTTTGCATTTGCAAAATTGAACTGACTAATGAAAATGCAGTCAAGAAAAATAGAACCATGTGGTATTTATGAATTATTTTACATTTAAATTAAATGGACTTCATTAGGTCCTATTTAGCCAACCATAACACTTACCCATACCAAGTGTTAATAATCTGTTCTTTTATTTGGCCAACTTTCTTTTATATAAATAAAATCTACTGCCTGACCTAACAAAATGCATGAATATATCAACCAAGTCATTGAACATCAACCAAAATCTAAATATCAGTAAAATCATAAAAAAGTGTCAGGCAGCAAGCATGTGAAGCAGTGGAAAAATACATTATTTATCAGCTTAATTTTGTTATCAGGCAGATCACGAAAAACTGAAAAAATATTATTTAAAGCCAATATCAAAGTTTAAGTTTCAAGTATATACTCAAAACAGTACTAATATGTGATAATTTTTCTAGCTTTATCATCAACAAATACAGTATTCTGTAATGAAATGCAAAATGTAAACACTGTACATTCAAGCTGGCAACTTTCTCACCATGCTCTTATTCACGTTTCTGTCTGAACCTCTTTGGTGGTGTGTAAGATTGTGCTTATCCTAATGATGAAAAAGTATTATGGTAAACAATGTATTTTGTGACCCCACAAAATAAACAATAGAGCATAACCTGAACATTTTCATCCATATATTATATCACCATATTGCCCCGCACTGGACTGTTCAATAAATGGACACTGTGGTGAAACAAGACAACTGAGAAGAATGTCAAGAGAAAATGTAGAGAAAAAAAAGACTATCCTGACCTTTACCGGAGCATTTATAGTGAAGTGTGTTGCTGCATGTGGCTATGAAGGAGTGTACTTTTGTTTTGGGTCTCTGTCATTTCGGATTATGATCAGTTACGGAGGTGTGACCCCAGCTTCACTGACCGCGGGCCCAATCCCATGAGCACTCGCTGCAGATTATTAGCCATTTTCACACCGCTCCAGTGTTCAGACATCCACTCTCCTGAGACGCGCTCATAATAGCGCTCATTGTGTTTACTCAAGCGCTCTTCTTACCATCTGACAGCCTTGAGGTGAAGTTTGAAAGCTTGTTGACTTCTGAATGGCAGAACATGTTCACCTTGTCTTGTGGAATTAGAGGAAGCTACTGAAATATTCTTTATTTCTGTTTATACCTATACAGTTGTAAGGCCCTGAAATATTGTACTTGTTGGCTAGATTTTGTTAAAAACAAATTGTCTTAGTTGACACCCTTGTTTTATGTTGGAACTGTATTGGGGTCTTTTAGATTTGATTAATATTAGCTTTTTTTACATTGTA
>CAIGQW010054109.1:12150535-12167658 GCA_903798125.1 Danio choprae
GTTCAGTATTATAGAATAAAAACCAAAGATCAAAACCTGTTGTCAGGCGCAAACATTCATCGCTGTCACCAAAAGGTTCATGAAGCTTTTTAGCTTTTATGCTTGCATCCAGCATAATGTTCTTTTTCCTGCAGTCACTGATCCACACAGCTAAAGCATCATACTAACTCCATAATACTCCATAAACTAATAGCTAACTCCATCCTTAAGTGGGTTGCACACAGGATGCGCCGTGCACATGACAGTTGAAAGTAACACACACCGGTAACACATTCGCATGTTATTGAAAATGAAATTATTCAGATGGCGCTCTGTGGCGCGGCAGAAATACGAACAGTGTCCTGAGTCAACTTGTGGCGCCGGTGTGCGTACCCTAATAGAAACCTATGTTTACAATTCTAAAATGCATGGCACTGCATGGCGCAGGCATCCGTTTTGATGGTCTTGCTGCTTGAAACTCACACTGCTAGCGATCGAAGATTTATGTTAATTTGGCAAGCTGAACGCATTCTGTACTGTACAGGAGACACGGAGGAGACTGATTGACAATGGTCTACAGCCAATCAGGATGCAGAAGAAAAAAAAAAGCATGTCAAATTGCACAAAAAAAATCAGCGGAAGGTGAACCGCGTTATAGCAAGGGACCACTGTATAGTATATACAGTAAATTGCAGTAACATAGCAAAACATATTGCAGAAAAATTTAATGCCAGTAAAACTAAAAACTATCACAATGTCAGTTTATTCCAGTGTTGTGCAGCTTTATTACAAATTCAGCCTGATTCCTGTCTTTTACTGAATCTTTGATCAAATACATCCTTGCTGAAAAAAACTAATTCTTAAGATTTGACAATTAGTTTATACGCAGAGTGTACATTTACATTTTTGACATGGGATTTGTATTTTTTGATTTTTTAGATGGATGACTTTAAACAAAGACAAAAAAAGTCCAGCAGAGGCCTTTCGTTGTTGTTTAACAGCAGCCCAGGAGCACATAATTCAGTAACAAATGCCTTCGGAACAATGATAAACCCATGCCCCTGTGTTGATTTTGTCACTGAAAACAAGACTTTGCTGTTGCACTGCTTTACTTACTGCAGGCCTGAGCTCTAAATGCTGGAACGATGAGCACGACGCTATCAGATAATAGTATCCACCAGGAATGGATTGCATGGCATAAAAGGTTTCCCTAACCGTGTAAAGGGACCATGCAATGCAATTTTACTTCAACTAGAAGTGCTGCACATCGTAATTGTGCTTTCATTTCCCAGGTTTGTCTGGATGCTTTGCATTACATATAGTAAAAAAATCACCATCTGCACATAACAGCAGATGTATTTAAGCTTTATGTGCTTTGATGCGCGGACCACAGAAGAGATATAAAAAGTTGCTGACATGGAGAGTTTCTCTTAGCATTATATAGTGTACACAAACCAATGTATCTGTACAGATGTTAGATTGTGCATGTTTTTTTCTGTGCTGAGCTGCCTCTCCACAGCATTCGATTTACTTCTATAGGTTTTGTAGCATGTATTTGACACTTAGGAAGAAACAAACTCTCTCTCGTGTGAAATGGACTCATTTGAAGCGATTGATTTGATGATGGCGCACGAGGAAAACAAGCAAATTAGGTGACCTGAATGAACAAGTGCAATCAGCAAGACTTTCTGAGAATGTAAAACACATAATGAGTTTGTCTAATTATCTGAGATAGGTATTAATATAGATTCATCTATTGAGACAGATCAAATATGTCTTGAGGGAGAAGGCATTACAATGACCTAAATGAAGAAACTTCTGCTTTACAGAAACTACAATACTTTTATCATGAAAAAGAACGTTTTTACAGTGATGCCACAGAAGAATTGTTTTTTGCTTTCCCAAAGAACCTTATAGTGCAATAATTTGATGAGTAATAGGGCTGGGTGATTAATCAAAATGAAATCACTGTGATAGTCATGTACATCTTATCAGGGAAGCACAGCTCTGTGATCTGTAGTAAATCTCCTCCAACAGCCAGAGGGCGCTTTAATTCAAGTCGATTTAACTTATTTCTATAGCGCTTTTACAATGTAGATTGTGTCAAAGCAGCTTAACATAGAAGTTCTAGTCCAAACACTGAAGAGCAAATCCATCGATGCGCAGCTCCATGAGTCCCAAACCAAGCAAGCCAGTGAAAAAGTGGCAAGGAACGAACTTTACCAATTGACGAAAGTGAAAGAAAAAAACCTCGAGAGAAACCAGGCTCAGTTGGGCACGATCATTTCTCCTCAGGCCAAACTTCTTGTGCAGAGCTGCAGTCTAGGCGCCGGAGGCTGGAGAACGCTGGACGTCCATCTTGGAGAAGCTGCAGGTCTGAGTAGTATGCTTTAATGCGGAAACTCCAAATATCCAAGAAGAAGAATCCCAGGAAATCACTATATTGTTACTAAATAAGCTAAAGATTTAACTAAATGCATTGATTGTGATTGTGATTAATAATCACTTGACTATGGAATTTTTTCACAGACACGTATTTCAAACATTCAACTGAATTAATGAAGTGAGTTTGGAGTAAAAACCATACCCGTTAACACTGGGATTTAAAAATAAAGGCTTATTTCACTTTTAAATAGCCTAAAATAGAAAAAAGGTGCTATTTAATTAAACAGTTTAGCCTATTAAATATAACAGCCTAATACATAGAAACTGAAAGTTATCAAATCTCAATCACTTTTTTTTCACTGTATACTTAAAAATATGTATTGATTCTAATTAGTTACTATAATTATTCAGTGAAAAGCAGTGAATGGATCTTTCATTTTCATTTCACATTAAATACCAGAGCTGTCACTTTAAGACAGAATGCACAGATCTTTAAGCGTCAACATTACTTTCCTAACTCTTTATATTCATTTAAGACAGTTAGCTGTGTTTAAGGTAAAACATAAAACATTACAGTGGTACCTCCTAGTAACGTTCATTTTACACATAAAATGCAGCCATATGTACCCACTGTCACGCTGCAGTCCACAAAAGTACGAAACACAGGGATTATCAAAAACATACACGTATTTATTTACAAACTCACGGGAAACACTAGAACATCAACATACAGGAATCAGGGGATGAAGACGAAATGGGAGGACACTCAGGCTGACAATACAATACCGCACAAGGAAGGAGACAAACTCAGGGGTATAAATACAAGGGACGTGATTAAACTGATTACATACAGGGGATGAACACAGGTGAAACTAATGAACATGGAAAACAGCGGGAAACAGAACAAAGGAAATCACATGACATGGAACAGACACCTGACACCCACAAGCACATATTTCTCGATTCTCAAAAATGTACACCAGGGCACATTTTCCCAATGAGCCTGTGTTAGTTTAAACACACCCAAATCCAAAAACTGCTCTTCTTCAAATCACATTTTTAGAAGCCGCTCGGAGAACAGCAAAGATGAAAAATACAGGAGAAATATGGGAAAATATTGAAACAGGATGATAATGGAGTAGAATGGTAAAATATGAGAGAATATGGGAAAATGGGAGGGATGACAGTTATGTCAGGGATAATATTTTTATATGTGTTTTTTCCAGCATTCACTCTAAATAAACATGACAATGACATCCAAATAGCTGTCATTATCACAGAATGATTATCTCCATTTCTTTATCATCCAATTGAATCCAATCCAATTTTGACCGTAATTTTGCATAGCTTATCAGTGCTCGACAGTATTCCAGTGTTGTAAATGCTGGAACATCTGAATGCACATGCTGGAGATTTACCAGAAATGCACATGAAAATTGCTTTCAATGAATCACCCAGCCCTTATCTTATATTGCTTTTTATTTGCGTTTTGTTTGGCTGTTTGCTAATATTCTGTGAGGTAAGAGGCTCAAAGGCATATAAGTAGACTTGGAGCACATAAAGCCAACATATGAAAAACCAAGCAAGAACATATTGATTTCTTACAATAAAGCCCCAGAAGCAGCAGCAGCACAAGACTCGAGGGATTGATTGAAGGAATCCCCGGTTCACAGCAAACACTTAAAGAGGTAATCGATCATCCATCTGCACATACCAATGCTCTCTCACCTAAAGTTTGACCATAACGCTTTTCCCTAAAGTCAGGTTCTTTTAGAAAGGACTTTAATAGTGGTTCCCCCATGACCCGACTCAACATCCAGAAGAATGTTCAGAAGGACACGTCTCATCTTGACCTACTGACTTCCTCTTTCTTAGCGACAGGGCATTATATATACACTGCAGATCAAAATTTGACATAGCTCTCAATTTCAAAAGTCACTGCATAGTAGTTCTATTTTAAGTTATCATATAAGAAGTAAATGAGCAGTTTTTAGTGAAGTTTTACAAACTAATTTAAAGAGGAGCACATGATATGATTAATCTCTCATCCGTAATCAGCAATAATCCAATCAGATTGATCCAAGCCTACAATAAATAAACAGATTTCACCCTACTGCCTTATCTTCGTTTAGGAAGAATTCCCCCTTCCACCCCATCTCCTCCTTTTTCTTCTTTAACCTACCTGATCTCGGACCCCCTTACATGCTAATAGACCAGGCAGGAGCCCTGGGCTCAATTATCTCCGAGTTCAGGGTTCTCTCCCAGGACAGCATCCCAAACCTGCTAATAGTGTCAAGCAATATAAGCATATATAAGAAGTTAATTATATATACATTAGTTAAATATACATAATTACAAAAAACAAAACAAAACACTGACTAAAATGAGCATTTACAGAAACTCCAATGTTTTATAACTCTTTAAAACTGTCCTTTTTAGGCTTTGATCATAACTGTGCCATTTTTGTGATTGTCACTTTAAATTCAAGTGAAAAAAAATTTCAAAAGAGGGCGGAGCTACAAATGCCCCTGTCAGCATAGTGGCAGATTAAAAAACAAGACTAACATCCTATGCCAATGAAGGAGACATTGTCACTAATGGGCGGGGCTTTCCTCCTCTGATGACATGTACAAAGCGAGAATGTAAATCAAAGTGTTTCTGCAGACTGTTTAAAAGTGTGATTATAAAAAATATATTCCATTTTTACCATTAGAAGCTGGTTATATTCACAGACTGTTGCCACACAACTGTGTTTTAACCCCTTATAAAAGTGATTTTTGCATAATAGGCTTCCTGTAATTTTACAATAATTTAGTTTCTCCTTTTTTGAATGTTTGGGGGGCCTCACGGTGGCGCAGTGGATAGCACGTTCGCCTCACAGCAAGAAGGTCGCTGGTTCGAGCCTCGGCTGTGTCAGTTGGCGTTTCTGTGTGGAGTTTGCATGTTCTCCCCGTGTTGGCGTGGGTTTCCTCCAGGTGCTCCGGTTTCCCCCACATGTCCAAAGACATGCGGTACAGGTGAATTGGGTAGGCTAAATTGTCCATAGTGTATGAGTGTGAATGGGTGTGTATGGATGTTTCCCAGAGATGGGTTGCAGCTGGAAGGGCATCCGCTGCGTAAAACATATGCTGGATAAGTTGGCGGTTCATTCCGCTGTGGCGACCCCAGATTAATAAAGGGACTAAGCCGAAATGAAAATGAATGAATGAATGAATGAATGTTTGGGACAGGCTTTAAAGTTCACCTTTTCTAAAAACTAAAAAGTTGCAACTAATTTGCCAGAATCTTTGTTTGTTTTAAATATTTGTTTTATTTTAGTATGGTCCATCATTATTTCCTCCTCTGAGAAAATATCTCTGAATCCAATGTAGTTTAATCCTGGATAAAATGAAGCCGTTAGAGGTAATTTACTTTGAAAAAAAACAATCTCTTACTCTCCAAAGCGTAGCCTGGATAGAAATCAGCCCAAAAACTACTTCAGAAACAAGACTCTAAGTTTAAAGTGGGATATTGTAGCTATTCTAGTCTCAAAAATGTCCAGTCCATCACGCAACATCATGTGGAGGCTGATTGAAGGCAAAATTGGGCCTGAAACCAAACGCTGTGTTTTTCTTCCTTCATTTCTTTGAAAAGAGAGGCTGCATCAAAAGTACATAGGAAGAAAAAAAATCTATTCCCTGTGTCACAAAGAGAGACTTTAATGAGCTGGCCGATCTCTCTCTCTCTCTCTCTCTCTCTCTCCCTTTCTCCCCCTCTCTCTCTTTCTCTCTCTCTCACACACACACTCTCTCTCACACTCTCTCTCTCTCTCAACCACTCCTGAACTGAGATAAACTGTGTCAATCTGGCAAGAGAAATCACAGGGAATTTATTCTGTGCAGATTTTTGAAGTTGTGCATCTCTATTTCATACACATGCCATGGATTTCATTCTGAAAAGCAGTGGCAGCTGTCTGAAGCCTCAGAGCACCATACATCTGTTCTAAGGCAACATCGTACACTAGCTGGCTCACAAGGAACAAGAATGTACATTTTTGTACATATGTCCACGTATATATACATTGTATATTGCAAAAATGTATGTGTAATTTACACCTGGGATGGCAAAGCAGCCAATTTAAGTCTTCACTGTTACGTTCCTTTAAAAATAATTTGATTTGGTGCTCAAGAAGCATTCCTTAATATTATTAAAATTGAAATGTTGATATTTATGATTTATATGACATTTTTGTGGAAACCACAAGATATTTCCTTGCAGAAAATGAAACAGAAATGCATGTATTTTTATATACATTTACTTTTGATCAAAAGAATGTATAATCTGAGGCCGAAAATATGCAGTATCTAATGATTTACAAGGTATGGCTTTGAATAAAAGGTTCATTCATTCATTCATTTTCCTTTGGCTTAGTCTCTATTTCAGAGGTCGCCACAGCGGAATGAACCGACAACTATTCCAGCACATGTTTTACGCAGTGGATGCCCTTCCAGCTGCAACCCAGTATGGGAAATACTCATACACACCCATTCACACACACAATACGGGCAATTTAGTTTATTAAATTCACCTATACCGCATGTCTTTGGATTATGGGGGAAACCGGAGCACCCCGAGGAAACCCATGCAAGCAGGGGGAGAACATGCAAATTCCACACAGAAATGCCAACTGACCCAGCAAGGACTCGAACCAGCGACCTTCTTGCTGTGAGGCAACAGTGCTAACCACTGTGCCATCATGCCACCTGGATTAAATGTTAATAATTGTTTTATTCCATGAAGGTCTGATAACATTTCTTCCAAATTTCAAATAAAAAAAATCAATAGCTCTAATAGTTTTTTTTTTCTCCAGAAAATGACAACTGCTCAAAATATTTAGTTACTCATTTTTCTGAGATTGAAAATCAAGGTTATTCACCCAAAAATTGTTATTGTCTAAAATTGAAAATAAACATCTGAAAACATGGCATCTTTTGTCTTTTTGACCAAAGATATTATTATGCAAAAATATGCTTTAAATGCCAACATTTCTTTTCATTTGAAATTTGTATCAACAGTGCAACAGTTTACAGAATAAAACAAGTTCAGTATTACTCAAATAAAATAACATGTGAAGAAGAAAGTTCTAACTGAATAAGACTGTTGCATTCTACTCAAATGACCACATATTTGCTGTGTCCAGTGATAATGAGGATGGATGGCAGTGCTGAGAGAAGCATTTTGTTCTTACTCTGTGTCTTCTAACTAATGATTGAAAAATACCTTTCCTGCTCTTGGGTCAGCAGATGGATGCTGCAGGGTAACAAATGCAATAAATCAGAGTCCATCATGTATTTATCAGATTAATGGTCCATTCGTTTCCTACATCTGTGAGAACGGAGGGCTTTTCTTGACTTGTAACCCTGCACCCAAGGTCCAAAACTAACATTCTGCCACAACTGCTAATAGCCAGAAAATTATTTGGACATTTTTTTCTTTTGTCCATTATTTAATTAAAAAGCAGGCAGGAGCAATTAGGGAAACACATCTTATTGCATATTATTACATATTATTATAAATATACAGTGCATTCAGAAAGTATTCATAACACTTCACTTTTTCCTTCTTTTTTATGTTACAGCCTTATTCCAAAATGGATTAAATTCATTTATTTCCTCAAAATTCTACACACAATACTTATGTGCATGTCATTTTTAAAGTTTTTTTATTTTTTATAAATTTGCAACAATTTCAAAAAATCTTTTTTCACATTGTCATTATGGGGTATTGTGTGTAGAATTTTGAGGAAATAAATGAATTGAATCCATTTTGGAATAAGGCTGTAGCATAAAAAAAATGTGGAAAAGGTGAAGTGTTATGAATATTTATATATATATATATATATATATATATATACATATATATATATAAAACAATAGAAATATTCAACAAACTCTCACAAACCAATGCAACTTTTTCTGTATTGTCAAAAAAGCGGCTAATTTGTACAAATTCATATAATTCATATGAAACATACGATTTAAAAGGAGGTCTGACCCCCAAACCCCACCACTGTACAAAAATGATATTGTACGAAAAAATATGGCCCCTAAATCTAAATCAAAAATTTACTAATAAATGAAATGAGCAAACAAAAAACAAATAAATAAATAACCCAAAACAATAATGCGTTTTCAAGTTTCCAATCAACACTTTTCAGTAGCACCATCCTTCACAATGCATGTAAAATTCAGTTTGAGCTTTTTTGTGGAATCGTGCAAAGGATTCACACAGTATGCTTCAAATCTGAATAAAATGAGGACAAGGTTATTCTGGGACAAGGTTTTGAATGTGATTCTCTGCTAAAAACTGCTGCTCTGCTAATTACAGTACATGGACCACAATGATATTAACACTATTGGGACAATACTCTGATTAAGAATTTACCATGGAAACAGAGATTTTTGATTACCTTAATCAGGTTAAAGTCATACTCGAAGTAAACACAAATCAAAATACACTCAAAAATAAAAAAGAATTTTGCTGCTTGTTCAAACAACTTATTTAAAATGAGCAAAAACATCACACTTCTTGAGATTTTTTTGGGACAATTTAATTGTTTTATGTTCAATCCACTGAAATTTGTAAAAATAATTAACTTAACTTAAACAGTTTGTGTTAGGACAACAGACAGAATTGTGTGGAACCTAGCTTATTTTTTTTACAGTGTATTATGAGTATTTCTATTTTAGTCACATTATTAAAGAATAGCATAAACTTAATCATAATATTACCGTTGTATAAGTCAGTTTATGCAACATTTTGGACAACAGTTGGATGGCAAACAAAAGAGTGGCAACGCTATCTTACGGCAATTCATAACTTTTTGATTTAGTGGCTAATACATTTAATTGTAAATGAATTTGTACAATTTCATTCATACAATTTAGTACAATTTGCTCATCCCCCAATGATGGTTGGGTTTAGGGGTGGGGTTAGGTGCCACACCTCCTTTTAATAATCATACATTTTCATATGACTGAACTTTTAGCCACTAAACTGACAAAACATAAAACAGTTAAGTTTCATAGTGAGATATTATAACATACAAATTAGGAATATTCATTCATTTTCCTTTCGCTTAGTCCCTTATTTATCAGGGGTCGCCACAGTGGAAAGCACCGCCAACTATTCCAACTATATATGTTTTATATTCCTGCATATGTTTCAAGCAGCGCATGCCCTTCCAGCCGCAACCCATTACTGGGAAACACATATAAACTCTCACATTCACACACGCACTCATACACTAAGGCCAATTTAGTTAATCTAATTCACCTATAGCGCATGTCTTTAAACAGTGGGGGAAACCGGAGCACCTGGAGGAAACATGCTAACACGGGGAAAACATGCAAACTCCACACAGAAATGCCAACTGGCCCAGACAGGACTCGAACCAGCGACCTTCTTGCTGTGAGGTGACAGTGCTAACCACTGAGCCCTAATATAGGAATAAGGTAAGTGATTAGAGGTCTGATGTCCATGTAAACATACCCACTGTAATGTTCCTCATAGCCACTTGGACTCAAATGTATCCAGCAAGCTGAATGGACAGGGATGTGCTTGACAAACAAGACCAATGCCCAATGAGCTCACAAGCCGAACACTTATTTCTCCTGCTCAATATGCAATACTCCATTATCTGTGCAAATACTGGACCTTTCCAACATGGGAATAAAGAGGAGGCAGGAGCTTGGTGTTTGTGCGTGAACAGACACCTGTGAACGTTATAACATGTTATAAACTGTTGACATTCCCAGTAGGTGAGGGGAAAGACAGGTTGCGTTTCAGCCTTGGGGGATGCAGCTTATTCAGGGAGTCCTTCATCTCGAGAATATGAATCACATAGACTTTTAGTCCCCACAACGTAAGGAACACAAGGCACACACACATATATACACCCCCACACTCTCTAAAATAAAAACATGAGAGCTTTCACTGGCCCGGTAACTGTTCAAAAGATATAGATTTGTACCTATGGTCCATATTAGAACCTTAAAGGTACATATTGGTTCCTAAAAATGCAAACGGTTTACTACAGTACACCTTTAAGGTATCAACATTAAGCTATAAACTAAATATAAAGGTATTGCCCCACTGAAAGCTTGTGTACACACTCACACATGCATATACACACTCACACTGACACACACAAGCGTGCGCATATACAGTGCACTCACACACCTATGCGTACACACAGACAGGGAGAAATATATGAGGTCTTAAATATGAGCTTACATCATAGACTGTCTGAATAAGATTGATGTGGAAGCTGCTGGAATATTTTCACTAGTGCTGGGCTTTCATTCATTCATTCTTTCTTTCCTCGGCTCTATAGCTCTGAAGATACACACTGTACCAGAACATCCTCATTTGTTTTTTACTCTTCAAAGCTTAAAGGGAAGGGATAGTTCAGCCAAAAATGAAAACTGAGTCATCATTTACTCATCCTGGTGTTTTGTTAAATAGTGCGTGCCCTTCTTTCCTTCGTTTTTATCCCAAAAAGAAGTAAAAAGAAATGTTCTGCTCATGATTGTCTAAATCATGAATGTGTATGAAAAGTATCACAGAACGTATCATTTATTCCAAATGTGGGAGTATAATACAAAATATTACATATAAAGTATTATTAAACAGGCATCATGGCGGCGCAGTTGGTAGCAGCAAGAAGGTCGCTGGTTCGAACCTCGGCTGGGTCAGTTGGCATTTCTGTGTGGAGTTTGCATGTTCTCCCCGAGTTCGTGTGGGTTTCCTTCGGGTGCTCCGGCTTCCTCCACAAGTCCAAAGACATGCACTATAGGTGAATTGGGTAAGCTAAATTGTCCGTAGTGTATGTGTGAGAATGAGCATGTATGGATGTTTCCCAGTGATGGGTTGCAGCTGGAAGGGCATATAAAACATATGCAGGATAAGTTGGCGGTTCAATCCGCTGTGGCGACCCCAGATTAATAAAGGGACTAAGCCGAAAAGATCCTGACCTTGATCGTCTTCAAGAGAGTATTTGCACAGAAGTTCAGTCTGACCGCAAAAAGTCAGAATAAAGAGAAATGCAACAATAAAACAATCCATACACATTGTTTTCTTAGGTAAATAAATGCATTGTGTTCATTGCACTAGTAAATTTTTGCACTTATCTGGAGATATTCAGCGAAGGAGATAAACAGATACGTTTGGAATTACAGCACATTGTGTTTCATGTTTCAATAATCTTGAATTTATTCAAACAGTGCACTTGTGTGATTTTGGGGTGAGCTTGAGTGAACTGTAGAGCTGAGAGTTTTTTTTTTATGAACGTGCAGTTTGAGACCAAAGGTGAGGGTTTTCATCAAATAAGAAATTAAATGCACATGCTATCAGAAAAGTTCTTTCCACCTATTAAGTGGTTATTACAAGTCTGTTGGATTTAAGTCCTTTGTTGCTGTGATAAATAAAATCTTGGATTTTTATCTAAATACAGGAGGGGAAATACGTATTGAACACGTCATGTTTTTTCCTGGAAATAATATTTCAAAAGGAGCTGTTGACATGGAACTGAAGCAGGTTTTGGTAAAAACCCAAACAATAAAAATAAAACAAAACAAAACAAAAAAAAGAAAAATGAGTTATGTGTAATAACAGTGAAATGACACAAGGAGAAAGTACTGAACTACTGAAATGTATTTAGTGCTTTATATAAAAGGCTTTTTTTGGTGATGGCAGCTTAAAGACGAATCTCATATGGAGAATGAAGTCACATGCATTGCTCAGATGTGATTTTTTTCACAGACTTAAACAGAGTGTCAAAATCTTTTGTGGGTCTCGTCTATCAAATCTGATCTTAATTTGTATTTTATATTGGATTTAAGTCAGGTGATTGGCTGGGCCATTATACAGCTTTATTTTCTTTCTCTGAAAGCATTTGAGTTTCCTTGGCTGTGTTTTGGATCATTGTCTTGCTGAAATGTCCACCCTGGTTTTACTTTCACCCTTCATCACGGTTCCAGAAAGCAGGTAAGACAAAAACAAAAGCCAAAAAAATCAAATAAAGAAGTAAATAACAGGGTGAGAATGTGGTAAAAATCAAGCTGTTGCGAGGGCTTTTCTTTTTCTGGATTGGTTTTCAAAACACTATCGGTTGGGTTTAGGAAAGGAGGGTGGGTCAGTCGATCGGTCAGTCAGTCGACAGCGGCCTCTGGTGGATTTATGCGAAAAGAGCAGGCGCGAATGGCACTCGAGAGAATTTTGAGTTCTCAAAAAGCGTACACAGCGGCCTCTGGTGAACTCGTGAATACAAAAACTGCAATAAAAACATACCTCCTGGGACATATTTGGCGGTCTCCAGAAATGTATATAGCGGTATGTTTTCAGAATGAGTATTACTGATTGTGCTATTTACCAAATACAACACATCCTTAGTGTATTTTCTTTGAAAAACATTAAAAAATTTGATTAAAAAAAATCGAATGGCATTTAACTTTTTCTTGTTCAGAAAATAGATTAAATATAATTTATTTACTGATATTTCTCAAAGAAAAAATTACAATTAAATTACATTTTAACATTATCTCACACAGGACTAACTCAGATTAAGAAAGTTCTTTTAAAGATGGGATCATATACTATGTAGCTGCATTTACTTGAGTAATGAAAGTACAGTAAAATGATGCTACATTTTTATGATATAAATAATTGTCAATAATACATTTTTATTTTAATGTTACAGTATATAAAACATTTTATTATACCTTATGACTTTTCAATCTCAGAAAATTAATAAACAAGACACAAATTTGATAACCATTAATCTTCCCAAGCCTAAGGAATAACATTTGCTTCAGGGATATACTGTAGTACATTTTTGTAGCTTTTTGTTATTGCTTACGACTGATCTTGTCAGAGAAGAGAAAAAGTACGAATTTCCTCAGCAGCAAAAACATGTAGTTCGGTGCCTGTTAATCTAATACCTTTCCAACATATCTCCTCGCGCTGCGGAGAGAAATGCTCGCTGACGTTCAATTGTTTGTGCTAAAATGTAGTGAAGGCGCAGCATACACAGCTTCAGTCTGTGTGGTGTGAAAGTGCTTTGAGCCGCCTCATGTTTCAGTATATACTGTTTAGTTTGATTTGAATTGGAAGCTCAAGGTCTGTGTATTGTGTGGAGAAGCACACAAACACAATGACTGTTCGTGTATAAGTGTTCCCTATTATACTGAGGGCTTTCTGGGAGTCATGCCAGGCTTTCCAGGACAATGATACTATGATAAAACACAACATTTAGAGATATTGGAGTCCACCCACCATTACAAGAGAGGTCAGAGGAGTGCGCCTGTAATGGAGGTTTCAACATCACCCTGTCCTTTATTCTATGTGCTTGCAGTTGTATACCCTGTTTGTAATGCTTTTGTATATATACATCTCATCTGAATAGTTGTTACTGGCAATAGATGATGAGATGATGCTGCATAAATACTCAAATCTTGCAGCAGATGTAAACAGATGGTGCTGGGGGAGGTGGATGGTTTGTGTGTGTGTTTGTGAAATGATGCTACAATAATTTATTTTAAAAAAATGTTGTTTCCCCCCAAAAAACTGCCATGCAATCTATTAATCAACATATCGTGTAACTGCAGTTTTTAAATCTTATTACCAACCATTCATTCATTCATTAAATTTCCTTCGGCTTAGTCTCTTTATTCATCAGGGGTCGCCACAGCGGAATGAACCACCAACTTATCCAGCATATGTTTTTACACAGCGGATGCCCTTCCAGCTGCAACCCAGTACTGGAAAACAGAAACATCCATACACACACATTCACTACGCCCAATTTAGTTCATTCAATTCACCTATAACACATGTCTTGAGACTGTGGGGGAAACCGGAACACCTGGAGGAAACCCACACGAACACACACATTTGGAAAATATATATATTTAGACGCTGGGTAAAGATTAATCGTGATTAATTGCATCAAAAAAAAAAACACGTTTGTTTTGACAATATATGTGCGTAGTCTGTATATTTCTGAATTTATTATGCATATATAAATACACACACCCATGCATATTTGAGAAAATGTTTATTTATATTTAGATATAAAAAAAATGTGTGTATGATGAAGTTATATGTAAATTTAAATATCTATATAACAAAATTGTTTTGTATAGTTTTGTTTTATGTATGAATGTGCATCACATATATATAATAAATATATTTAACACACACACATAGTATGTGAAAACAAACTTTTATTTTGGATGCGAGTAATCTCAATAAATTTTGGGATCATTGGGATCAGCACTAATATATATTACTTACCTGAAATAATAAATATGAACTAAGAATGAAAATGTATCCAAAAGTTTCTTTGCATTGGCTTTACAGTATAATTAAAATAATTAAAAAATCATTCAAATAAAATCAGATCAGATATTGATATTGAATTTCTTTAGAGGAAAACATATTACACATCAATGTAAGATATCACAGATCTTTTTATTTTAATTTTTTATGCAAAAGGTACATATTGTATGAAATGTCCTGATCTCCTAAAGTTGTCTGTCAGCTCAACTTGTTTGTCGATGCATATTTGATTGACAGTTCAATATTGATGTTGTTTGGGGATACATGCAATTCCTGAATCTGCTTGTGCTGGTTTTGATTCCACAGAACAGACTGTAATCTTAGTATCTGACAGTCTGAATGATGATGCAGGTCTCACTGTAACAGCAGCTCTAGCTGATGCTCCTTCTACAATCTTTAGACTATAAAGTTGCTTAAAATCCTATTTTACACAGTAGTTTTAAGGTTTGCGGAATTGTTGTCTTGGCAACAAATTTGTAAAATTGGATATAACTTCAGAAAATAAATGAGTAAATTATTACAAAATAATAGTACAACATTGTATCTTATGTTAAACCATAAATATGTTAACATGAATTAACTGTGATTTTAAAAAAATTAATTTATCATTATTATTATTATATCATTTTTAGGAAAATAACAGACCTAGGGTTAATATTGTTAAGTAAAACTGCAAAAAAAATTCTAATTTCTATATTTATTTGACATTTTATATATTTAGTTAGTTTGTTTATATATATTAGTTTAACAGGACATACTGTGCAGAACAAATATGAAAATGAAATAAAATAAATCGTTTAAAATACAATTTAAAATACAAAAATACATAACATGAATATATGTTTGTCACACGAGTATACAGCCATATCACACTACTACGAGTGTGATATTGCATTTATACAACCGTTCGACGGCATAATTGTGTATAAAAAAGAAAATCAAACACGGAGAGGAACTAACAGTTTGGTGAGGAACAAGGCATTTTCCATCACGATGGAGCACCGTGCCATAAGGCAAAAGTGATATCTAAGTGGCTCAGGGACAAAAACATTGAAATTTTAGGTCCATGGCCTGAAAACTCCCCAGAACTTAATGCCACTGAGAACTTGTGGTCAATCCTCAAGAGGCGGGTGGACAAACAAAAACCCACTAATTCTGACAAACTCCAAGAAGTGATTATGAATGAATGGGTTTCTATCAGTCAGGATTTGGCCCAAAAGTTGATTGAGAGCATGCCCAGTTGAATTGCAGAGGTCCTGAAAAAGAAGGGCCAACACTGCAAATACTGACTCTTTTGTGTATATATATATATATATATATATATATATATATATATATATATATATATATATATATATATATATATATATATATATATATCTACACACACACAACAGTTCTGTCTGGTTCACGAATTGGCTGATAGCCGTGCGATACTCCCATAATAACAGCACTTTATATTACTCCGCCCACATAGAGTGACAGCAGATCAATAAACTCACTACAATTTGACAAATATTGCAGCTGTTGGACTACATAATGTACTTTTGATGTTTTTTTTAGGCAAGAATGTAGTTGTTTAGATTGCAACTATGCAGCTTATTTATAAGGATAGTGCCTATTTTAAATATTTATAATTTCGCAGATACAGTGCATCGGCATCCATCAGCCTGTCATACTGAGCAGAGCAAAGACGGTTGACGTTGTCCATCCACAAGATGGCGACAGACATTGCATAATACGCCCCGATAGGAGAAAAACTCGTAATTTCAAACTACAGCTGATCAAATCATTATAAAACTGGTAAGTGACATTCTAAGTCGACCTCTCTCTTTTGTATGTTGTAGTGCTGTATTTATACCATAGTAATTGTAGTGCGAGTTTGGACTCACATATCAGGAATGTATGTATCAGTCTCATGTTTTCCTAGTTCAGTAAAAAGAAAGAAAGAAGAAATACCTGCATGTGTTTAGCGCTTTTCCTTATCGCAAACACAACAGTTATCTGGTAGTGTTTGCGTTGCTTTGGCTTTTTTGGGGTTAATTATTGTGATATCCCGATTGCAACAGAGAAATACTGAGAATGTCTCTAGACTGATGGCATTTCATGCTGTTCAGCCTTATAATCTTAAAATGTGAGCAAAATCACCTGTTCTGTCATCACTTTAGATATTACGCTAGATAATCATTTAAATACTTGCTCTAAAATGACATTGGTGAATTATTATTGGTTTCTGCATCATCAGCTGCAGATGTGAATGAATGGCGGAAGAAAGTAGTTCCTCAAAAAATGATACAAAAGGATTTTTAGACTCTCCGTGTTTGATTTTCTTTTTATATAGACGATTATGCCGTCGAACTGTTGTATAAACGCAATATCAC
>CAIGQW010054109.1:12168058-12182963 GCA_903798125.1 Danio choprae
ATATTCACAAGCTCGAGTTGTACTTTCCAAATGCTGATATATTTTTGTCTGTTGATACACTATGCAAAATAGAGTTTATACTATAGATAGACAGATAGATGTTAGTATTACTAAAAGTTAGTACAAGACTTTCAAACTATAATGACTTAAACAATATTATATTCTAATCATGTCAATGAAGTTACCATATATGATTTGAAAATGAGTTTACGTTGTGTTTAGAATACAGTACATCATTTCTAAACTAAATGAAATTTTTGCCAAGAAACAAAAAAAAAAAAGAAAGAACAAAGTAGTGGGTGTCTACAATCCAGCAATGTAGGCACTGTGTGTGTATTAATGACTGTATGATCAGCAGTGCAGGAGGATAATGGATGCAGAGGAATTCCTCACACTGTGGCTTCCAAATATAGCAATGCATGCGTAATGATGTCCCTAAAGGGCTGCTAGAGGAGGAAAAACACCCACCCGCTAGACTGAGGAAAAAAGCAATAAAGCTGTGGTTATATGAAGAAAAAAAATCTTTTCAGTGCTCACACAATACAGGGAAATATACAGTGACAAATAGCAGCAAGTTTTTCAGAACACCCCACAGGACCAGCCTGCATCTGAATAGTAGAGTTGAGTTGATGTGGGCTGTGCATTCAAAACCTGACTCATCATGACTAGCCGTTTTACAATCAGCCGAATGCAGTTAAAGCTTACAAATACTTTAAAACTGAACAGGAACATTAAGATATAAAGTAAATCTAAAGAAATAGGCTCACTCAAAAATGTTCTATTGTTTCACTTCACATATTAATATCCAAAAATGACCTAAATCATAAGACCACAGCTGGTGCAATGCTCACTTCCTTCTGTTTCCTCATACTGTACTTCAGTATGCGATATCAGCAAGTTCAAAAATGCTTGTCATTGGTTAATGCCCAAAGGCAAGTGTATGTGTGTGTGTGTTTTTTCTTTTTTTGAAGTGCACTTAGTTGCTTACAATGCCTTTTCTCAGTCTAAGAGCAATGCAACTAGAGAGAAACTTTAAAAAGCACACATAAACCAACATTTCTTGGCACTTTAAGTGCTTACAAGCGCAAGAGTTTACCAGAAATATCCAGACCCTCGGCATGATCTTCAGCCACTCACTCCACTACTCATTTCCATCTCCATCTCGACATTTACGTCAGCCATAATAATGAATCCTTCTCTCTTTTTTTGGTCCACAATACTGATACAATTCTGAATTAGCTAAGATTTCATCTATCAGCAATTGTTGTTTATTGTTGTTTACTTCTGTATTTATTTAATTAGCTTTTCAGGGTATAAAACAATATTTCCAAAGTTAAATTAGTCAATTATTCAGTTATTTTTTCAGTCTTTTTGTTGTCTTTGTTAATTGATTTATGGGAAGAATTTATTGTTCTGCACTGAACAATAATCAATAAACAATAAATCTCAACTTCAGCAGCATTTTCACCAACCTTCAGTTTCAATCATATCCATATTCTGAAGGTTTTTACTAAGAGATATATTCATACATATTATGTCTGATTAAAAAACATTTAATACAAAAAAAATGTGAACATGTATTTGACAATACTTCCAGTATCATGCCCCAAATTGAATATACTATATCAGTGTTTCTCAACCACGTTACTGGAGGACCACCAGCTCTGAACATTTTCCATGTCTCCTTAAGCAAACACACCTGATTCAGATCATCAGCTTATTAGCAGAGACTGAAAGACCTGAAATGAGTGGGACAGACAAAGGAGACATCCAAAACATGCAGTGTTGGTGGTCCTCCAGGAATGTGGTTGAGAACCACTGCACTATATCATCTACACTCGTCTATTGTATGTTCAGAGCTAGTTGACATAGCTTTGTATGAAAATGAATAATAAATTCATTCACAAACTGACCATGTGTCTGTACATTATGCATGCAAAAAAAGCAGCATGTCAAATTAGTAGGATGTCTAAGTACATATTCATGATAAAGCCGACAAGATTCTTAATCAAATCCCGCACATACTATGGAAGCAGGGGAATTCTTGTGCAGCCCATGACCTCAGTGTAAAGTAAAGACCTGCACATTTTGCTGCTCGCTGAAATGAGGATGAAACATTTATGACTACATGGCAGGAGGTGAGAGTAAGTGTGTGAGAGAAAGACAAGGAGCAGTAAGAGGGGGAAAACTAGTTAATTATTTGTGAGCACTTTGTCCTCCGCATATTATGCTCGTGTGTGGATTTATAAACGTATACAAATAAAGTAATATAGAAAAAGAGTATATGATTTATTCATATTGAAGAAGCGGTTCAGGTGCCTAAACATTCAGGTGCATTGGTGTGATTGACTTAATCGAACTGTTGTGTTAGATTAAAAAAGTCAATGCCTACACTTACATTATGCAGCATAATGAACAATGCATAGCAGTGATGTTTTGCGACTCTTTGTTTAAAGTAAGTTTTAGGTTTGATTTTGGCTGGATATTTGTGTATGTTTAAGGGACTGTCTGCCAATTACATCCACAGTGCAAAAACAAAACCGTTATCAATGCCAAATCAATTTTTAGAAGGTTGCAGTAAATGCCGGTTGGTCAGACTGACAGCTTTACCCATTAACTCAAGTTATGTGCACGCAATAAACAATTATTAAACAAAAGACATTCATGTCATTTTCCTTTTATAAGACGTGTAGTTCATTTCTACTTGCAAGACTGACTTACACAAAAAAATTATTCTTCCTAATTGTTCAAACTACTTATTTAAAATGAGTTGAATCAATACAATTTTCAATTTTTTTTGTGACAACTCAATTGTTTTATGTTCAATCCACTTAAATTTGTAAATAATAACAAATAAATAAGCGAAGGAATGAAGGAAGTGAAGGACAACATGAAGGAATTGTGTAGAACCCTGCATTTTTTACAGAGTACTTCTGATGGCATTTTGCAATTGTCTATCTTAATATGTGTACAGTACACAATTATTGTAGAGGAAAAAGTATTAAGTATTGTCTGTGCTCCTACATTAATTGTCAGTATTGGGGGAAGTTCTTTTGAAAGTAATGCATTACAATATTGAGTTACTCCCCAAAAAGTAACTAGTTGCGTTAATTACTTTTTATGGAAAGTAATGCGTTACGGTACTTGTGAGTTACTTTTTCATATCTGCCTGAGGCTCTGAGATCTCTTTCAGAACTTGCAGGGTATTTTTCTTTTTTTAAATAGAGGAGCTCTGCATTTAACGACACACTGTATAATCTACACCTTCATTTACCTTTAAAAACAAACAAATTTAATATTGTTACCTTCTGAGAACTTCCTGATGCTATACATGTCGTAGATACAGATTAATGAAAGTTGAAAGCAATGTGTTTGCTACTTTTGTATTTTTGTCTTATTAGTTCAGTAAAATCACTGTCCATTGAGACATTCCCATTTTCTTCCATGTGTTTAAAATAAAGAGAAAACTTCCATGACAGAAATTTAAGGCTCTGCCATCTTGGTTTCTGTCTGTTCCTGCATTCTCTCATTGAGTGTGATTCAACCTGATTACACTCATTTTAATTCAATAATTTATTTTTATTAATCTAATTAATCTAAAAAGTAACTCGCGTTACATTTTTGTAAAAAGTAACTCAAATATTATTACTTAGTTTTTTAAAGTAATGCATTACTTTACTCTTTACTTAGAAAAGTAATATTACGTACCTCGCGTTACTTGTAATGTGTTACCCCCAACACTGTTAATTGTATTAAGAGCATAAGTGTAGAGCTTAGTGTAGAGCCCAACAACATATTTTAAAATGTTTCACAGTTTAGGGTTAATAGATTTTCATGGAAGGGGTAAAAAAGATATCCACGTTTTTGATTAAACGTATATTTGTTTGTGTTCTAAAGATGAATCGAAATCATATGGGATTGAAACAACGCAAGGAAGAGTAATGACAAAATTTCCGTTTTCGGGTGAATTAACACTTTAAATGCTAAACACATAACAGGAATGACCAAGAAAAGATGCATAATCAGCCAATAGGAATACATAAACCAGTGGAATATATACCAAAAAGCCATATTTCTAAAAACACGAGGATACTAATGACAGAGAGGGTCATGTGTAGGGATGCACCATCCAGTCCCAGTCCACCAAGGCAGAAAATCATTGGTTGATCTAGTGTGTACTTATGGATTTTCAAATTCCCAAGGATTGCTTGGCAGGAGAGGAGATCAGAGAGAAGAGAAATGGATGAAAATTCTCAGAGTAAATGCTTGTCCCAGAATGTTCTGCCTGATGGATTAGAGATAAGGCTGTCGGATCGTTTAGCCCACCAACCACTTGTGGAGCTGCTTGGTCAAGCGGGTCTCCTTTATTCCCTGTAAGTCACTGATTCATTGCAGTGTGGTGAAGGTTGTGCTGTAGTCTGCCTCCACCATGGCTTCATATCTAAGGGGTGGCTCTTCTTGACATATGCTTATTTATCATTCTGGCAGTTGGACTGATCAATTGGGCAGTGATTCAGTCCTTTTGGTCAGGGGATGAATGGAGGAGGTGATTGAATGCTCGACTCCAGGTCATTTTCAAAACCTGGGATTACTGGTGGACCTCATTTGCCATCTAACATACTGTACAAACATTTCTGGCAGAAAAAATATCCATCAAATATCCAGTTATTTGATCTTTATTTAAGAAGTTTTGTTTTTAATGTCAAGTCTTATATTAAGGGTTGTTTTCAGCTTGTGTTTTATGCCTTGTTTCCTCCTGTTATTAACCTGAGTTTTCAGTAATCCAATCAGATGTGGTCAGCCAAAATAAGATGTGCTCAGTGCAACACACAATTATACTGAATAAAGAAACGTCCTGGTTATATATGTAACCCACCTTCCCCGAATAGGGAACAGAGACGTACGTCTGTAAACAGGCTATGGGAGTTTGCCAGATGACCAATCACTCTGAAGAGTAAGAAAATGGGCCAATGAATGCGAAATGAATTGGCAGAGCTCAGCTCCACAGTTGACAGCGATTAGCCATTATTGGGCTATAAAGGCCGGCAGCTGAGCAGTGAGCATTAGAATTTTTGCCTGCTGAAGAGCCGATCACTCAGCTAACAGCTGGAGACTCAACTCAGCTGCTGTGGCAGTGGAGACGCAAGTCTCCGTTCCCTATTAGGGGAACGTGGGTTACGTACGCAACCAGGATGTTCCCCTTCATATGGGAACTCCAACGTGCGTCTGTAAACAGACTACGGGAGACTGTATGGAAAATGCCACAGAAGCTAAGCCCGTCATGCTCCTGATGTGAAGTTTGCCAAGCAAAGCGTGAGCGCACAAGCATCACCAAGAGCACAACCTTCAAACGTCCCCTGGGCCCTTTAATTACCATTACATGGGAATAATTGGAAATTTTTGATGGGGGGGGGGGGGTCGTAATGAGCTTTTACCTAGATAATATAGACTAGGGATTTTAAAATATGACAGCATGTTGAGAAAATGTGCCAGTCCCCGAAGGGGGAGGACGCTGCGGAGGCCACTTGCTACACAAGAGGGGAGACTTGATGGCAATAAGAACATATGGACTAGCCCTAATGAGGGGGAGTGCTACATATGATAAGCTGGTTAGCGGGTAGGGAAGACACGGATCCGCCTGGTCAGAGGGGACACTCCATGGCTGATATAAGCATATGGGATCGCCATCGGGGACCGCGCATAGCTGGCACCAAACCTCAGCATGTGGGTAGACCAAGATTGGCTCCTCCGCTGAGTCGGGCACTGGGGGCCTTGGAGGAATTCTTTAGGGTTCATCAATCGGGAAACTTACTAGCAGAATAGAAAAAGTGCATGTATCTCTGGGTTAGGGAGCATGGGGCAGCAAGCGTTTTTGACACCGAGCTTAATTACAACCCGATTGACCGGAGTAACCCTGTAATCGGGAGGAAACCGAGTCCACTCGAAGATTAAAAAATCTCGCAAATCTTTTATATGTTGCCCAGCCTGCAGCTCTGCATAATCTGTTAAGAGGCACTGCATACTCATGCCAAAAAGCAGGCACTGTTTTTTTTTTTTTAGTGTGCTGCTTAAGAGCTGCTTAAAGACTGGACATAGTGGACATAGCAATGAAAGGGCCGGGTCTGCCTCCTCCGTAGACAGCGCTTGCAGGCTCACTACCACCTTTAATATTAAAAGGGGGGGTAGGATCCTTGGCACAAGCTGAACTGGGGTCTCAGGTAAACGTGAGAGTAGGCCAGCCCGAATTCCTTGCACGATTTGCTGATAAAATGCTACCGGAATCCTAACCCTCCTGAATGATAACAACACGACCAGCAGAGCTGCCTTCATGGACAGAAAACTTATAGATACTGAGTCGAGTGGCTCAACGGACCTAACCATAACCGTTGGGGCTAGAGAGATCCCGAGAGGGCAAGAGAGGGGGGGATGTAATTAACCATCTCGCGCCACGTGTTCACAAGTCAGTGGAACGGGCTGTAACGGCGGATCGTTTTAGAACCGCAGGAAGAGCGTGCTCGGCAAGGAATAGCCAGAGCGGACGGGTCTGGTGGGGGAGCAGTTTTCTGAGCCCACCAAGAGATGACCTGCACGGCTGATCTCTCACCACCAAGGACTCCTGAGTAAAGTCCCCAATAGTGTCGCCAAATAGGCCTGCCTGGGATATGGGCACGCCAAGAAAGCGAACTTTGTCGACGCGGCACATATCTGCCAGGGTAAGCCAAGGGTGGCATTTCTGGACCACTTGTGTGGCCATCGTCCTTCCCAGGGCACGGGTCGACTTGAAGGTCATGGGAGCATAGTTGACCACCGTGCGGTGCTTACGCATAAGCTTGGGGAAGAACCGCCCCTGTGCAGCACAGCCAGCTGATGCCGCGGTGCAGAGCAGAAGCGGCATGGCCCGCAGCGGTGTTGGCTCTGGCTATGAGAGACACAGATAACCCACCCGCCTAGGACGGGGGTCTCAGTTTACCCCTCCAAGTGGCGGCGCCCACCACCAGAGAAATAGCTTCATACCCACTGGCCGCCTTGCGGAGGTGAAGGCGGAAGCGCACAAGGACCGGGCAGAGAAAAACACCCTCCATACCAGCATGTGCTTGCTGTGCGCCCCTGGCAAGAAGGGGATGGGAGCTGGAAGATTCATCTTTCATCAGCCCACGTCACACTTTCTACACTGCTGAAGCAGCCCAGGAAGCGCAGCCATCATGTCTGACTCGAGAACCATGACCACGCACTGCACCCCGTAAGATGGTAGCGAGCCCAGTTTGTCATCTGAGCATGACAGCTCGCCCTCCGATATTGCAATGGCAACTGATCTCCGGTGTCATCAAGTGGGCACGTGGGCATCACGGGGGATGAACCGCACAACCACTCAAAGCTTGGATGGAGCGTCTTGTGGAGGAGTGGGAGGTTCGTGGGTCCGGAGCGAAACGCCCAGTAGACAGGAAAGCCCAGATTGACCTCCGCTTTCGCGTCATCTCCCGCACTGGTGAGTAAACTGCTTTCAGTCTTGAAATAAGGTTGGCAGATAGAGTGTCTTCAAGTCTCGTGAGAGGCTCTGAAGCAAAATTCTAATGCTCACTGCTCAGCTGCCGGCCTTTATAGCCCACTAATGGCTAATCGCTGTCAGCTGTGGAGCTGAGCTCTGTCAATTCATTCGGCATTCATTGACTGAGTAATTGGTCGTCTGGCAAACTCCCACCATCTGTTTACAGACGCACGTTGGAGTTCCCATATGAAGGGGAACTCATATTTCACAGCTTATGCACCGTCAAAATAGACTTTGAGCACATGCAAATAATTTGCATCATTTGAAAGGTGCAGCAAAAAGAGGAAGGATAAATCAAGATACAGTGCATCCAGAAAATATTCATAGCGCTTCACTTTCCCACATTTTTATGTTACAGCCTTATTCCAAAATGGATTAAATTCATTTATTTCCTCAAAATTCTACACACAATACCCCATAATGACAATGTGAAAAAACATTTTTTGAAATTGTTGCAAAAATGTATTAAAAAATAAAAAAACTGAAAAATCACATGTACATAAGTATTCACAGCCTTTGCTCAAAACTTTGTTGATGCACCTTTGGCAGCAATTACAGCCTCAAGCCTTTTTGAATATAATGCCACAAGCTTGGCACACCTATCTTTGGGAATTTTTGCCCATTCCTCTTTGCAGTACCGTTGCCTCAGTCTGAGGTCAAGAGCACTCTGAAGCAGGTTTTTCATTCAGGATGTCTCTGTACATTGCTGCATAGCTTAGATGGGCGGCCAACTCTAGGAAGAGTCCTGGTGGTTCCAAACATCTTCTACTGACGGATGATGGAGGCCACTGTGTTTATTGGAACTTTCAGAGCAGCAGAAATTTTTCTGTAACCTTTCCCAGCCTTGTGCCTCGAGACAATCCTGTCTCGCAGGTCTACAGACAATTCCTTTGTCTTCATGCTTGGTTTGTGCTTTGACATGCACTGTCAACCCTGGGACCTTATATAGACAGGTGTATGCCTTTTCAAATCATGTCCAATCAACTGAATTTACCACCGGTGAACTCCAATTAAGCTGCTGAAACATCTCAAGAATGATCAGTGAAACAGAATGTACCTGAGCTCAATTTAGACCTTCACGGCAAAGACTGTGAATACTTTAGTACATGTGATTTTTCAGGTTTTTTATAAACATGGAAAAAGTGAAGCGCTATGAATACTTTCCGCATGCACTGTATGTATTTTTGTACTTTCTGTACTATTTACTACTTAAGTTTACTATTTAAGTTCATTCATTCATTCATTCATTCATTTTCATTTCGGCTTAGTCCCTTTATTAATCTGGGGTCGCCACAGCAGAATGAACCGCCAACTTATCCAGCATATGTTTTACACAGCGGATGCCCTTCCAGCTGCAACCCATCTCTGGGAAACATCCATACACACCCATTCACACTCATACACTACGGGCAATTTAGCTTACCCAATTCACCTATACCGCATGTCTTTGGACTTGTGGGGGAAACCGGAGCACCCGGAGGAAACCCACGCCAACACAGGGAGAACATGCAAACTCCACACAGAAACGCCAACTGACCGAGGCTCGAACCAGCGATCAGCGACCTTCTTGCTGTGAGGCGAACGTGCTACCCACTGCGCCACTGTGAGGCCCTACTATTTAAGTTTTCTACTTAAATAGAAAATATCTTTGCACAGGCTTGTGTTTGTCTGACACATTTTCATGTGTATGAATAAAAGTCAGTGGGACAAAATGTCTAGTGTGACGGCAGTTCAAGTGAATGAAAAGGATGTGGATGACCACTACAGTTTTGATCATAATCCATTTGTCTTTGTGCACGTTCTTACAACATAATAATAATCACTGTTTATTAACAATAAACAAGCGTGGGTTTCCTCTGGGTGCTCCAGTTTCCACCACAAAAGAAAAACTACTTTTTTAAACTTCAATTATATGATTTAATGATTATAAACAACGTTTATATTCACCTCTTTTGAACTAAACTGAACATGCTTTTAGTGACACTCATTGGACAGTTCACTTTCATTGTATTATGAATCATGCAACAATCAACATGATATTACTTTGAAAGATTGTCTATGCAAATGCAAATTTTTTCAATATTCCTGGGTTTTTGAACACATTTCCAACTCAGATACGGTTTATACTCTCTAATTAATCTATAACACTACCTTACCCCTAACGTTAGCCTTGCCTTAAGCCTAACATGAACTCTAAACATGGTAAAAATGAGACCAGGTAAATTTTAGGATAGATGGCACATTAATTCAAAATTCGTCTCCAGGGGGTGCTATAAAATATCTAACAGCCAGTTAATATTTTACACATTTTTCCATCAATCCCAACATATCCAAATCTGCTAACATTTCCTGGTATTATCTGCTCTTGAGTGCTTTTAACAAGATAAAAATCAATGCAACAGATTTCTCTTCTCAAAAACACGCTGAATATTTAAATTTAGCATGGCTGCCCAGGCATCTAAAAATATTGGGTGAAATGGGACACATATGCAGGACTGTTCTCTGAGAATCTCTAACAAAATTGGCAAGGTTCTGATACTTTTGAGTAATCACCCTTCTCCATGTTAACCCATCTGCTTGGACCCTGCTAATTGCCACTTGCTGCTAAATATATTATAACATTTTTGCATATTAAGTGCTAATGATTGCAAACAGAATTTAGAATATTCAGTGCAAAGTGTAAATCTGTTTGTATCGAAATATCAGTATTATTTATTCTCATTTATTCCCTGGTATAATGTTTCATTTTTTAAATAAAAAAACAGGCCTGTCCATGTTACACTAAAGGATGTTTGAGTCTTTTTGTTATTTTCGAAAAGACCTCCATCTGTTATTCTTTACACTAGTCAAAAGTGAATGGTGTCTGGATTGTTTTCATATACTTAGTTTAACTTTTCACAAAGCTGCCACCAGCAGTCATGACAGACAGCAGCTTGTTTCGTTCGCTCTCTTGTCATTTTTCTTTGATAGTCACCAAGGCTGTGGCTTGCAAATCAAACATGGTGCCTATGGCATGTCTTACGTTATGGCACTCGGTTATGAAACACATGAGTACCAATGATGTTTCATTTTTACTGATGTCCAACCTTGAATGACATATATAATTTGACAGGCACAGTGAAGGTGAGGCTTATCACTTAATAATGACATATTTTTCAAGTTTACTACAACAATCCTGTTTACTGTTTATGTTCTGCATTATCAGTACATATTTAACAAGCTATTCCATTGTGACAAATGCCTTGAGCAGTGATGGGTAAAGCTAATTGAGCACGTAATACTATGATTTACATTTTCATGAATTAAACATATGAATGACCTAGCTGTCAGACTCCTCAAATAATTCCTGCCTGACACTGTTTGCATAAACAGCCATAATTTGCCTCTCATTACAATTTAGTTTTTTTTTACTATATTGATAAAAAAAAATCTATAAATATTCGTGAGTTTGGCTTTAGGGCTAAATATGTTTCATGAAAAAGTCGAAGATCCAATTCATGATAACCCAGACCTTGTTTTGGTAATAATTTCCTGGAATTAACTCTCCCGCTAAAGAAAGATTTTTCTCCAACAGTTCAAGATCAAGGTTAGGCCAGTTGTCCCCTACAGTAGCTCATTCATCACACCATGCTTGGGCCATCTCTGATGGAGAAGCGCTTCTGTACGGGACCCATCACAGAGTATTGAGCTCTGCTGCGGGTTGGAGACAACGCTGTCCTTATCGCCCCTAAACAGCCTGCTGTCCTGCCTGATTCTGTCATTTAAGTTGCTCAATGGTCAACAAAGGACCAAAAGACCATACCTCTTAGATTTCTTATGACTGATTTTATTGGAGGGAAACGGTAACCTATGTGATCCTCGAGTTAAAACAGCCCATATTATCTTATGCAAAAGTCTACAATCTAAACCATCTTGTTTCTGTGAAAAGACAAAAGCACCTACATTATTGGTTCAGTAAATTCATGGGTAGTACAATGATCTATTAGTTAATATTAGTAAATGTATTCACTAACATGAACTAATTATGAACAATAAACATTTATTAATCATAGTTCAGCATTAACTAGTGCATTATTAAAATCCAAAGTTGTGCCTGTTAACATTAATGCACTGTGAGTTAACATGAACTAACAAAGGACAGCTATTTTTGATTAACTAACATGAAAAAATATGAATAAAATTCTGTAATAAACGAATTGATCATTGTTCATTTGTATAAGTAAATACATTAACTAACATTAACTAATTATATTAAAGTTTTACCAGTTCATGTACTAGGATTGGGCAAAATTCAACATGAAAACACATGAACTGTAGGTAATCAATCAATCAATCAATCAGTCAGTCAGTCAGTCAGTCAGTCAGTCAGTCAGTCAGTCTGTCTGTCTGTCTGTCTGTCTGTCTGTCTGTCTGTCTATCTATCGTTTAAAATAAAAATAACATTTACAGTATTCTTTAAAGTGCTCCATTATGCTTTTTTAAATATTACCTTTCATGTAGTGTTTGAGGTAGTGGTCTATGAATGTTCATTTTCATTTCGGCTTAGTCCCTTTATTAATCTGGGGTCGCCACAGCGGAATGAACCGCCAACTTATCCAGCATATGTTTTACGCAGCGGATGCCCTTCCAGCTGCAACCCATCTCTGGGAATATATATATATATATATATATATATATATATATATATATATATATATAAAATTATTGTCTTCTAAACGAAATAAACTCTGAAATGTCAAAACAAGTCGTCAGCAATTCCATTCAACTTCGGTAGTTGATCTACATACATCAATAACACTTTTGCATAATGGCAGCCTACCTATTTACTCTATCAAACACTTTAATTGATTATGTTGTCAACATCAATGTCAAAAAGAAGCTTTTTTTGTTGTCGTTGAGGCTAAACAAATATACTGTTGCAATTGCACAAAAACTCCTCTATACACTATAAGTAGTAAATCAATAAAACAAACTGTGCCATCTGACAGCAGACTGTAGAAAATAGGCTCATTTTACAAGTCACCTAGAGGTGAACTGTTGAGTTTTAACATTTTTTTAATTCGTTTAGCCGATCTTTGGGTCTGGTGGGAGAACTTTTAGCTTAGCAAAAATCATTGAATCGGACTATTAGCAAAAAAAATTCCTATTTAAAGCTGACTCTTCTGTAGCTCGATCATCTACTAACACCCAGTGGAAAATATAAGTGCAAAAATATGTTTCTAGGTAAATATGGCTAGGAACTATACTCTCATTTTATCGTAATGATCAAGGAATGGCTGCAGCAGGCGCAATGATATTACGCAGCACTGTTACCTAGTAACCTAGCTGGGGTCTATTTTCAGGTGGTACATAATAGCATTGCGCCTGCTACAGCCCCGCTACAGCAGAGTCAAGCTTAAAACAGGAAAATTATTGAAACTCTTTTTTGAAATTTTTTAACCCAGGCTCATTCTGAAAACGTACCGCTATATACATTTCTGGAGAGCACCAAATACGTCCCAGGAGCTATGTTTTTTTGCAGTTTTTGTTTTCGCGAATTCACCAGAGGCCGCTCAGTACAGTTTTTCAGGTCTCAAGTGTCTCTTCCGAGTGCCATTCATGCCTGCTGTTCTCGCGGAAATCTGGAAAATGTTCTTAGCTGGACTCGAACCCCGTCATCGTGGTCAACTCCTCTCTGTATCTGTAAGTCCACCGACGTACATGGCGAGCCACTGGACAAATTGGTAACAGCGGGAAAGCCATCCATATGGAAGTAAGCGGTCAGCTGGTAAGCGTGAAATGAAACGGCATCATACCGCCCCAAAGCGTTCATTTTTAAAGACGAAATGCAGCCATACGTACTTCTTACTACATAATTTGCGATCTCCAGAAATGTATATAGGGCTACGTTTTCAGAATGACCCTATGTTGAATTTTTCAGTATACTCCGATTCAATGGCCTACGCTAAGCTAAGCTAAGCTAAAAATGGTAAAACTCATCTGTTTAACTCTAGGGACCTTTTAAAACGTGTTTCTTTAAAGGGACAGTTCAATGAGGTAATTTTTCATTTTGGGGTGAACTAACCTTTTAAAAACGACAGAATCTTCAAAGAAATTGTTGTAAATGAGGCAATGGAAAAGTATATTACAACAAAACAAATCTATTTTTTGACCTCTGACCAAGGAAAACCTATTATAAGAGACCTCCAAAACAAAAATAGACACATTTACCATCGCCAATTTAAAAGAACAAGCGCGCATGACTTTCCGCTTGACCCCCGTTTGAGATTAATGACCTTCCTCAATGAACCCCTTCTATTGCAATGGCTCAATTTCCCCTTAGGCCTCATTGTAAATTCGCTACCACCAGTTTTTTTTTTCCCATTTCCTCTCTCTAACCTCGCTAATTTAGATTAATTACACATCCCTCTGTGCAAATATTCATGCAGCGTTTGTTATTAAGTCCAAAATCTACATTATTGGCATCCCTACAGCTCTCCTCTCATTGGCCTCCTACCTATAGGTGCAGTCAGATTTAATAAGGGCTTGTTTTGCTCCTCTTCTCCATTACCCGGAGGTGTGATCTTGCATGGTGTGCGAAAGAAAACAGAAACATATATTTTCATATACTTACATAATCAAGTCGCCCCTCTAGTGCGCTTTGCTCTGTCATCAGAACATGATCTAGCTGATGAGAAAGGCAAATAACAGTGTTTAAGGTGCAGATATTTTTAAATAAAGTGTCATAGTGCTGTGATCTCTGATAGTGTGGGCACTCGCAGGAGGAAAGCGATTCACATGGCTCGATTTCCCCCGCGGAGAATATCAGATTCCTCATTTATATGCCAATTACTGAACAAATTAATACAGTGGCGTGAAAAATAATTCCGGCGGAGATGCCAGCGACTCTTGCTTGCTCGCTCGTATCTGTTTTACTCCAAATAAACTAATTATAGATTTCGACCTTTTAGTGTATTCTTTTGCGGCTGAAGGGCTAACGATTGATAATGCTTTTTAATTAATCACGCATGCTAATTACGCTTCCCATGACATGTGCCACTACATCTACTGTAGCGGAGGGAGACATACAGAGCATATACTTTCAGAGGAGATTCTACTGTGCTTATCGATGCATTATGAAATTCACAAACTGCACCATGCAGGGATTGTTTTAAAAGGTACCGTGGTGTTTTTTTGAATCACTCTTCTGAAGGATGCTTTGGTTGATGTGTGGTTCATAAATCTAAATTAAAACAGTATTTACAATATTTGAATGATATATTAGGGCTGCACAATATATAGTTTTAGCATCGATATCGCAATGTGATCATTCGCAATAGTAACATCGTAGGATATGCAATGTTGAGGCTGTTTTTATCA
>CAIGQW010054109.1:12183363-12205492 GCA_903798125.1 Danio choprae
TCTTAAATGTAACTTACTCATATCTTAACTGTCATCTTTCATCTTAAGTGAAGTTTCACAAACTAATTTCGAGAGGAGCACGTGATATGATTGATCGCAGCCGGTCTCTCATCAGTAATCACTAGTAAGCCAATCAGATTAATACAAACTCCCTATAAGTAGCCTGTCAAAAAACTACTCTCTTATCTTCGTTTTCGAAGAAACCCCCCATCCACCCCATCTCCTCCTTTTCCTCCTTTACCAGGGGAAGCTCTAGAGAACTATCTGATCTCACACCCCCTTATATACTTATTTACCAGGGGGAGCTCTCAAGAACTATCTGATCTCGTACCCCCTTATATGCTTATTTACCAGGCGGGAGCCCTGGGCTCAATTATCTCCGAGCTCAGGGTTCTCTCCCGGAACAGCATGCCAAACCTGCTATTATTATCAAGCAATATCTAAGTGTGAACTCTTGAAATAGCTTTAGATTGAGGTAAAGTACCTCTTTAGCGGAGTAAAAGCCATTTTGAAGACTGAAACAATGCCACAATTATTTCTCATTTCTTCTTATTTGTCATTTTTGTCAGTCAATTTCACATGGAATAGTTTGTCTATTAATTACAAAAGAGATTGTCATTATTTGACCACAGAACAAGTACACTGTAAAAACATTTTTGCTGTCTTCACTTTTTTAGTTGAATCAAATGAACATTTCTAGTCATCTCAACTTTTATCAATCAAACTGACTAAAAATTAAGATTAGCATAACTGACTCCTGATTAACCTATTAAAATAAGTTAAAGCAACATAAAAACATTTGTATATATTATAGAATTGCAGTATATATACAGTATATATAATACATATTGCTGTTGCGAGCCCTGATAAATAAGGGACTAATATGAAGGAAAATGAATTAATGCTTGAATGAATGAATTTAGATTTATAAATATTGTTGTGGCGACCCCTGATAAATAAGGGACTAAGCCGAAGGACAATGAATGAATGAATGAATATGTTTTTACATTATTTATCTATATCTGTTACGCTGAATGACAATGGAACATTATTTCACTCGTGTTTGACACTTTATTTTAACAAAAGGTTTTTTGAAAAATTAAAGTAGCCTCTTTTTGTTTTTAGTATGCTTTTTTTCTATGTATGTAAGAATCGATTTAATTTGAATGCCATTGTTATGCAACAATGTTATTAGATTTTATATAACGAGATATCTTTGAACCATATGCATCATCAGCATATATCAGCAAAAACAAGTAGAATATACTTTAATGTTTCAAATACTTTTGTAAAAGTAAAATGTCCAAAATGGGTGAAATAATATTTCATGGTCAAATTAGTGATTAGACAGATACAGAATATAAATATAAAAATCATGTAAAAACATTCTTGCCTTTAACATTACTTGTTAAAACATGAAAGAATGTATAATTTATACAAAAATTCTGTTGTATTAATTAAGTGTTAATCAGTATACAGTAGCATATTACACTATAAATGTATTATTCTGAAATTTGACTGTTATTCTAAGATTCATTCATTCATTTTCCTTCAGCTTAGTCCCTTACATATCAGGGGTCGCCACAGCTGAATGAACCGGCAACTATTCAGGCATATGTTTTAAGCAGTGGATGCCCTTCCAGTCGCAACCCAGTACTGGGAAACACCCATACACTCTCACATTCACACATACACACTCGTACACTACGGCCAATTTTAGTTCATCCAATTCACCTATAGCGCATGTCTTTGGACTGTGGGAGAAACCGGAGCACCCTGAGGAAACCCACACGAACAGGGCGAGAACATGCAAACTCCACACAGAAATGCCAACTGGCCCAGCCGGGACTCGAACCAGCGACCTTCTTGCTGTGAGGCGACAGTGCTAACATCTGACGCCCCTAAGATTCAGTATACATTAAATAATTAAATATATTTATCAATAATATATAAGTTAATATATTTAATATATTGAATATATGTATTTTAATATAGTTATATTTATTTATTCATTCATTCATTTTCTTTTCGGCTTAGTCCCTTTATTAATCTGGGGTCGCCACAGCGGAATGAACCACCAACTTATCCAGCATATGTTTTTACGCAGCGGATGCCCTTCCAGCGTCAACCCATCACTGGGAAACATTTATACTCATTCATACACACACTCATTCATTCACACACATACACTACGGACAATTTAGCTTAATCAATTCACCTATAGTGCATGTCTTTGGACTGTGGGGGAAACCGGAGCCCCCGGAGGAAACCCACGCCAACACGTGGAGAACATGCAAACTCCACACAGAAATGCCAACTGACCAAGCCGAGGCTCGAACCAACAACCTTCTTGCTGTGAAGCGATCGTGCTACCCACTGCGCCACCGTGAGGCCCTATATTTATTTATTTTATATTAATATATTTATTTTGCATAAGAGTTAAAAAACCAGAGCAGCACTCATTGTTCTTGTTCATATACTGTAGGCTCCCATTTCTGGGTCAGTCCTATATGAGGACCTGCAGCCTTGGCACCTTAACAATTAAACTGATCAGTCTATCGTGACAGATAAAACACCACACAGTTCACAGCTGGATTTAATAATTCCTGGTGCAGGCGGTTTCATTTTAATAATGACTACATCACATCTCAAAGCCCAAATGGATTGCAGTTTGGTTGCCATTTATCACAAGAATGATACAAAAAAAAGATCATTACAGGAAAACAAAAAAGAATCAATAACTCAGTGTCTGCTCCCCAATGCTGATCTATGTTATTTTTGATAAAGATAAAATGATGCACCTCAAAGATCCTGTTTTATATCGCCATTAGTTAGGTGGCAGGGGGAAGATCAGATTAAAAATCTATTAGAAGCAACTCATGGGATTCATTACAGGAGAACTTGTTCTGCTTGCAAGTGCATTTTCGACTTTAATTAGTAATACCTGCTAAAATGAAGTAATCATCAAATTAGTTGAGGGTAATAAATCACGTGCATACTGTGTGTCAACGTGCCCTTTTATGTCCATGCAATGACATTATGGTGTCTATTGTGCACCGCATGTGTATCATCGGTGCGTTCATGCTTATGTTTGGTTCATGCTATTGGCATATTTACAGATTTTCTGAAATATAATGATGAAGACTGACCTGAGTTTGTGTTTGCAGCGAGTATTTCATCCAAATTTGTCTTCAGCACATTTCAAAGCAGAATCAGAGAGGCTGGATGTTTTCTGCAGTGATGAATGATCTTGCAAAAAATACAAATAAAACAGACAAACACACAACATTATAGAAACAATCAACATAATAAAGGTAAGGGGTGTAGCGCGAAAACCAGAATGGAATTTGAATGAAATGAAGAAAATGAAATATGTCGTTTTTCTGAACTGATTCAAGCCACATTTGAAATACAATTGCAATCAGATTTTAATATCAATCATCTTAGTTTGAACTTGAAAATGATCTGAATGTTTATATATGGATCATAACATACGCATATTCTAAGATCAAATCTGTGAATTTGTATATTTAGTAAACGAGGGATAACCATTAAGGGATAACATGTGCAACATAGAATCAGTGTTGCCAATTTAGCAGTTTTTCGCTTCATGAGAGCAATTTTATACTAGGCTACATTATTGTTAAATATATGTAATTACTTCAATCAGAATCAAGTGTGAAAAAATGTAATAAAAAAATTGCATATCCAATGTTTTATTTAAAGACGATAAACCGTATTCAATATTTGAGTTAATTCAAAACCTAAGATAATTTAAAAAAAAAAGTTTTTTAATCCACTTCAAATGTTTACAACTGTATATATTTTCAGGTAGTTCTTATAATGCTGATGTGTGTTTAGGTTCATTCTTTAAACATACTTGCTTTTAGCTAGTTATTTAAAAATAACTTTTTCTAATAAAGCAAAAAATGAACAAAGAATCAGGCCAGGGTTTTGTGTCATGCTTGTGTGCATATGATTGATTCAGCTGGACACTCTTTAAAAAGGTTCCAAAAAAGGAGACGCCACGGAATAATAGTTTCTGGCTGTTTTTCGATAAACAGTCCTGTAAATACACTTTTTTTTCTTGAGGTTTAGAACATTTTGAGAATCTACAGAACATTGTCCATGCAATGTAAGAACTATTTTCATTGGCGCAAGAATACTTTGCATTTCTATTGCATTTTCTTAAGTCATACTTTTGATAATCAGAATATTTTCTACTGTTTAACGCCGGTAAAAGATATGTGGCATAGCCAGACAAAATATAAACTGCAAAATATAAAAATAGCCAACCACGTAAAGTAAATATGATAAATTAAATTAAATAACAAGCATCCAGGGCAGGCCTGTAATGTGACGAAAAAATAACTGTTGCTCTTGATATTGTTATAATGCTCACAATATATTGCCGATTAAATAAGTTATATGAAATGAAACTTATATGAAAACGTTATTGTTTTGGAGCGAACGGCACATCAAATTTTGGCTACACAGACAAAACATGTTACGTTATTTCTGACGTTATCTACGGAATCTTTACTTACAGTACATCGTGTTTAAACATCATTGTTCATAAAGGAAGAACAAGCAAAAGGTGAGGGTGTAGAAATCAATCAGTGATTGTTCCACTAAACGTGGGTATTTCAGCGGTGAGTAATCCAACGTTTCTGATTGGTTATTGTGGTCATAAACTCAACAGAAACGTATATGATTTGATGAACTGCTCAACCTTGTCAGTTTTTTTTTAATCATTAATTTTAACATTTAATTACGACAGTTTTAATAGATTTCAGTTAACTTTCCTGGGGCATTTTTTGTATTTATATGGTGAACGAAATAGTGTATCTTTTTTAAGTATTACCATGTTTTTTGATTAGCCTACTATAGTTAGTACAGCAAAGCCATGATGAAATTTGTGTTTCTCATTGTTTAACTGCATTTATTTTATGTGTAGGCTAATCATATTGGCCCATGGTAAATATTCTGAAGGGAAGCCTTGATATCTAATTTTCAACATTGATAGCTAGGCTACTACAGGTAAAATAAATTAAACAAATGAAATACAAATTTTTATTTTTAGAATTTTGCACAGAACAGTCCTTATTTTGATTGCCAATTAGCAGAGTGTGTGGTATAAAAGACAGTTGACAATTACTTTGAGATTTTATGGCAACTAAAAAGGTAAATAGAGGTCAAACTGCTGGTTGCCCCAAAGCACCAACTAAATTAAAACAGTAAACCAATCTTAAAACAGAAATATCAATCTAGTGCTCTCCTTGTGACATACAGTACAGTGTCCTTCCAATGACAGATGAATCACTCTGTTCAGTTACATTGGCAAGATATAATCTCAGTCCACTCAACTGCTGTTACTACATTGCCACTGATTAATACGTCTATTAAATGATACCACTCACATGTGCCAGTAACATTAGTCATGTTTATGATGCCCTTTACGTTAAACCCAGTCTGCTAACATTGTGGATGGAGGAGGGCTTCTAAGCTATCACATGTCCAGCTTGTCTGTTTTCTCCAGAAAGGTAGAGATGTGGTTTTATGTTTTGTTGACATTGTTGGAGAATATGTCCTAAAAGCCGGTGTCCTGGTGATTCTTATTTATTTATTTCTTCCTTTCCTTCCAGTTCCCACTGTTCTAGTCTCAAATAGCCTACCGAGTCTTTTTTATTTCCTTCAATGTTCAAACCCAATAAACCAAGCCAGTGTTTGTGTTCAGAGTTATTATTTCCCTCATACTGACTTTGAATTACTGTTAAATTGGATGCATGATGGAGCGTTGTGTTTTGCAAACTTGACACAAGCTTGTCCAGTCTGTCCTCTCAAAATACCTGATAAAGCCTGTTCTTATTATTATGTCTTCTGATGCAAATAATACTGGGTTCTGATTGAAGAGGTGTTTTTCAAGATTTTTCCCAAACAAGTAAATTAATTCCATTTTCAGATTTAAAGGAGCACTCCACTTTTTAAGTTCTTGAAAATAGCCTCATTTAACTAGAACCCTAGTGTTAAATGTTTTTTTTAATTAAATTTTTAAAACAAGTTAGCCAATCTCTAGGTCTGGCTGGTGCACTTTTAGCTTAGCTTAGCATAGATCATTGAATCGGATTAGACCATTAGCATCTAGTCCAAAAGAGTTTCAATAATTTTTCTGTTTGTAAAGATCAACAGAAAATGAAAAGTTGCTACTTTCTAGGCCGAGCTGTCTAGGAATTTTACTCTCATTCTGGTGCAATAATCAAGGTGCAATGATATTATGCAGTGCCTGAAAAGCCCTACATTTGCACCACCAGTTAGAATCTATGTAATTTCATTGCACCTGCTGCAGCCACGGTATGGTAGCAAAGTTAATTGATCATTACAAAACGAGAGTTCCGTTCCTAGCCATGTTTCGTATTAAAAGCACCTCTTTAGAAATTGGAAATAAGGCAAAATCAACTACTTGAAAGAGTAAAGTTTATTCCATTTCCTCGTATTGTCCTTTGGACATTCACCCCTCATATGTCTAATAGTTTAAACACATTTCATAAATAGAGTTCTTGTCATATGTACAGAATAAAACCTCAAAAGTGAATATTAGAAAAAAAGGGAACAAAGAAATGGACCATGTGTGGATCGTGGGTTATATATTTACAACATACAATAGAAGAGGGAAGTAAAGTAATTAAAGAATTAATGAGCATCTACTGACACAATGTAACTGCAAAGCAACCTGTTAAAATGACATGTTAACAGCACACACGGGATATTTTAAAGAGATTTATAAATATATTTGATGGTTTGCAAGCATGAGTATACATTACTCTCTAACCAGACAGCAGTTTTCGGCCCCAGAAACTGAGTAAGTGCATATGACTGGTGGTAAAGAAATCTGCCAAAACAAAAATCAGATACAGTCACTGGAGAATCGCAAAATGCAAACAATATCATGCGCTCTAAATCTGCTATGTAATCATTGTTGCTGTACACAAGGATATAATACAAATCAATCACAACAAAGATGATGCGAATACTGACAATCAGAAAAATACGGATCATTTTCTTGTTGGAAGAGAACCTGAGACAAGTTGTGTGTTGATGCCAGCATACAATTCCCTCAAATGCGTTTGGAGCATTCATGTAAATAACCCTTACAGGAAGGGAAGAAGATGAAGATGTGTTGTAAGTGGGCCGTATAATGTTTCCAAAAGGCCAACGATGATATGTGAAATGACTCAGGCATTCTTTCAAAAATGGAGGGGAACAAAACACCCAAACCTCACTTAAAAATCATACAGTAATTGCTACACATCTACTAACAAAAAGCAAAACACAATGTCAGGATTGTTCATCTTCTTGTGTTTGATGTTCAGGATGGCATTATGGAAATCCTTTGCAGGCCCTGATTTAAATATTCCCCTTTTTTTTTGTTCCTTTTCTCATTTTTGATATCCTTGAGTGAACAGTTACTATCTTATCGTACATGTACTGAAGCACTTTACATGATGATTGCAAAAAGTGGCGTATAATCATATCAACCCAAGGCGGATGAAAATCATGTTCCAAAAGCATATCGTAACATGATTATATACAAACGTCATCTAAATAAGATCATAAAGACAATGTTTTGAGACTGAAGACGTGATTTGAACTACAACCCTTGTTATATTGCATTTCCGTAACTATATAGTCTTCTTTTAATATTCATCCCCTGTGCTCCAACAGTAAAGACTTATTGGCATGAAACATTAGCAGTCTTTCGATCGGAATAACATAGCAACATGTACAAATTAAAAACAGCTCTGAATGTGTCATGCGGAAGTCCTGTGGCTTCGAAAATTGTGACATCTCTTTAGAAAATTTATTTTGTTTATGTCACTGGAAAAGTACTTGTGTACTATACGGGACGGCCCATTTAGTGCAGGTAGCATTCAGTCTGAACCCTTCATAACACCGCAAGGGTTCAAATGTAAAAAAACTCAATATGGCGTGCGAGCACGTCCGTAAAGTACGTCAGAGCAAAGAAAAAAAAGTCTAATTTTCCACTTGGCAACATGAAAAAATCGTGAAGGGCCAAAAAAAACCCAACTGACGCCTGAGGCCTAATTCACATAATACAGCCAATAGATCAAGTTGAAAAGAGAGAAAACTGCGGGAAATATAATCCTTGACCATCGGTCGATGGCGTTCACGTCTGTGAGGTCAGGGATTTTGATTTTGAGCTGTGAAGAGCGTCTGCGTAGCCTCGGTTTCTTGGACTGTGCGTTTCTGTCCATGCTGTGCCGCGCTGTGCTCTGTTTGCGATACTGGATCCCTGAGTTATCGAACACCATTGAAGTGGAGTTTCGAGCCTCGCTGACGCTGGTGGTGATCTCGTTCCCGGCCACCTCGTTGTGGATCTCCAGTGTGGTCAAAAGAATATTTCCCTGGGAGTCCACCTGCAGAAAGAGACAGTCCTGTTAATGCGACTTCTCTACCTATTCATACTATATGACAACTTTTAAAGGACTTTGAGGGTGTTTATAAGCCAATTATGTATTAAAGAAACACATAGTTTTCCAGGTCTGGAGCTTAGCTTAGTTTAAATCATTAAACCGGATTAGACTATTAGCATCTCGCTCAAAAATGAATTCAATAATTAGCTTGACTCTTCTCTAGTAACATTGTCTAATAAGACTAACAAAAATGGAAAAGTTACTTTTTTCTATGCCAATAAGTCTTGGAACTATACTCTCATCCTGGCTTAATAATCAAGGAACATTGCTGCCGTACCATGGCTGTTGCAGGTGCAATAATATTACACAGCACCTAAAAATAGTCCTCAGCACTAAGGAGATATAAAAAAAAAGGAGTGTTCCTTTAAAACTGGACAAATTATTAGCCTCTTAGGAATGTTGTGCATTATACATCCACTATAGATCCGTCCATCATTGTTGTATTGCCTGTCAAGTACTTGCACATGTTAATAGACTGAACACGTGATATGCATGCGCATAACTGTTTTAATAAAATCTTTTTTTTTTTATTGAATTTAGTTGATAACTAAAACTTGCACTATGAAACCCATTTTCAAATGTTTGTATATTCAGGTCACCAAAACACCACTGCTGTTGTAATAAATGGTTAAATGCATTTCAGTTTAAAATGGTGTTGTGTAAATGTCACCTCAGTGAGCAAACCACGCTGAAAATCTTGGTCAACACAATCAACTATGTATTCTCACTGAAACTTTGTGCTTTTAAATAAGTTGAAGATCTTTTTACTCCTTAACTGTCACCATACCACAAATGTTTTATTATTATCATTAGTATTTTTTAATCTAAATCTCAACTTGTCTTGACAAACTATACACCAAAGCAATTTTGTGTTTAAAAGACATCTAATAGATGTACAAAAATAGATGTCTCGGCTAAAACTTGACTAAATTTGGGCTGTCAGTGAAAGTCGAACAGATGTCTACCAATAGTCCAAAACTAGACTAGTCATCAAACAGGCAGATTAGACAGACTTCACATGTGTAGTCATTCATTCTTGTCTATTTGATGACTTATCAATTTCTGGACTATTTAGATTTTCACTGACAATCGAAATTTAGCCTTGTTTTTGCCTATGCGTCTATGTTTGGACGTATATTAGACATCTTCTAAATGCAAACAATGCTTATACCACATGTATAAATCATATATAATTATCATGTCTGAACTCATATATTGGGTTGACAGTTAAAAGGTTAATATTAAAAACATCCCATGCCAGATTGTGACTGACTACTCTCAGTGAAATATTTCGCCACGTTTTTTATTTAAATTTATTCATTCATTCATTTTCATTTCGGCTTAGTCCCTTTATTAATCTGGGGTCGCCACAGCGGAATGAACCGCCAACTTATCCAGCATATGTTTTACGCAGCAGATGCCCTTCCAGCTGCAACCCATCTCTGGGAAACATCCATACACACCCATTCACACTCATACACTATGGACAATTTAGTCTACCCAATTCACCTGTACCACATGTCTTTGGACTTGTGGGGGAAACCGGAGCACCCGGAGGAAACGCCAACTAACACAGCCAAGGCTCGAACCAGCAACCTTCTTGCTGTGAGGCAAACGTGCTACTGTGTGAGGCACTGCGCCAGTGTGAGGCACTGCGCCACTGTGAGGCTATTTAAATTTAACATAGCTATAATAGTAATAAAGTGTAAAAAAAAAAAAAATCACCCAAACTTTTCTTCCAATAAAATAATTAAAACAACAGTATGAAAAAAAACAGACAAAAAAAACTCCCATTGCTACATGACAGAAGTAATTGGTATTGTGCTGAACAACAAGTTCAGGTTATTTCTCAAGAGGAGGTCCCTCCGTGAGATTAATTGTTTATTTACTATTACCTCTGCGTCTCTGCAGTAATAAATAATTCACAAATACATTCTTGGAAAAATATCATTACAGCTCAGGCTCACGTCATCACCTTGGTCAGTGTTTGTGAAGGAGAGAAACAGCAATAGAAGTTGAATATTGTTTTGTTATATATTGATGTATTGTTGTGTTATGAGATCATGTGCACTGAACCAGAATGTTCAACAGAATGAGGGACATCACAAGTGGATTTCTGGTAAACTGACTGACCTTTCAGATGGACCAGAACCCACACCATTACATATGAAGATAGAAAACAGCAAGACGACACAAAAGTATGGTATGATTGATGATTAGGTCTCAAAAATTGATATGTCAAAATAGTGAAATTTGTAGAGAAATAAATGTCAAACTTCATAAATTATAAGTGTTAAAATAGCTTTACACAAATAAAAAAAAATTAAATAAAATAAAATAATCAGGATCCAGATTTTATGTACACTGGAGATCCAAAACTATGTACAGTGCTCAGCATATGTAAGTACACCCCTCACAAATCTATCTTTTAAATTCATATTTTTAATAGGAAGCTATACAATATTATATTTGTGCATATACATTAGATTAGTCAGTACTGAAGACAAATCTGGAGCTAATCTAACAAAAAAAACTTACGATAACAGTCCAAAAACTAGTACACCCAAATGTATATGTTATAGAAAAATATTAAATATAAATTTTAAAAAGAGGAAAAATCAAGAGAAGCAAAAAAATAGAAAAATTTTGTCGAAATTTTGTAGGTTGTAATTTTTGTTTTTGCAATATTTAGCTTGAATTCTAAATATGTTTGGTGACTAAAATATTATTTTAATAAATATATCTGTTTAATAAATCTGCTTTGTTTAAATGCACCAAAATACATTGCCTATATTCACTGAGAAATGGATAAAAATATTCATTTTCAAAATGGGGTCTACTTAGTCATGCTGGGCACTGTACATAATAAATATATTTGTAATTTATGAGTATTAAATTATTGGCAAAGACAAAATTCTAAATTAAAATGATGGTTTAAGCACTAACACAGAATCTGTCTGTGTCTAACACTGTGTCTAGACAGCATCAATGGTCATGTCTGGTATGGGCACTGTATTATCTGTATTATCTGTCTTCTACCAAGTGATTAATAGCTGGACACTCAGCCTTTGACATTAACAAAAAAGAAGTATGGGAAGCATTTCCTGCTTCCTTTTTAAAAGTTAACAATCCAATGACTCCTTTCTGTGAGAACAGACCTGAAGCACGACCCACCCGTTGAGAAACACTGTTTTGCATTAAATTATAGGTAAACTGTTGTTTACAAATAAATGTTGACAAACATGCTGCAACTTACTCGCACACACACAAACAACCACAAACAAACACGCACACACACTCACCCCTCGTGAGTGACGGTGGCCTTGTACCTGATTGGACTGTTTAACAGATGATGGCTTGCAGTTTCCTCCCTCCTGAACAGACTGGCCAGAAAAAAACACAAACAACCGTTCTTCATTGAGCTTCAGAAATCTCAACTTTAGTCTGGAATTTCTAATCTGATTACAAAAGCAGCGACCCGTACTTCAAGACATCATTGTGGTTGCATAAATTAATATGCAAATGTCAGTGACCATGTCAGTGGTTTACAGATGTTTCTCTAATGTTCATATGAGTATTTTTGGGATAGAAAAAGTACAGTATTCTTCATACTGGCATTACAATAGATAATACAAATGGCTTTTACCTTGTTGCCGTCATACTTGTTGCGGTCATTATTGGCTTTCTCAGCTTTCTCAGCCAATTTCTTCTGCATCTGAGGCCCTCGTCCAAAGAAAATGTAGTTGACGAAAGCGTATTCCAGCAGAGCCAAGAAGACAAAGACGAAGCAGCCCATCAGATACATGTCTATGGCTTTGACATATGGGATCTTCGGCAGAGTTTCTCTTAAATGGGTGTTGATGGTGGTCATGGTCAGCACAGTGGTGATACCTGTGTAGGAAAGATGGGATTTATAAATCATATTATTATTTAACCCTTGTGTTCTGTTCAAATTTACTACCCTATGCTTATGTTTGTGGCTGTTTTTGCACTACTGACTTCCATTATAATGACTTTTTTTTTTATTGCAAAGCCATGACAGCATATAATCATGCATTCATGATTGTTGGTGGTTTTCCCCATTGGGAAAGGGTAAAATGTATAATTTTTACTGTTGATCATCAGTTGGCAGCATTAACCCTTTAGATAGGCTTGTGCTAAAAGGTTTCTGGCTTTTATATGGAGTTCTATGGAATAAAACAGCATATTATAGAGTGTGTGCATAAATACACTTACTATGTTTACTATGCTCTGAGAGCTGAGGGGCTTATTTTGATTTTCTCAGACATATCAAGATAAGTGCGTAAAGCTCTCTCTTACACACACACACACCAACCATTTACCTCTTTTCAACAGGGAAAACCAGCAACAATCAAGAATACATGACTATATGGTGTCATGGCTTTACAGTCAAAAAAATTCATTATAATGGAAGTCAATAAGGCAAAAACAGCCCCGAACATAACGAAAGGGTAGAAAATTTACCCAGAGAGTATTGTTGTATTTTTATTTTAAAGCATTTTCCCAAAATATGTGTCGAAATAAGGTTTGTCACCAAAAATCATTTCATTTGTTGAAACCAAATTAAGACGCAAAATCCCCTCAGAGTGGATGAAAACATTACCAACAGCACACAAGTAAGCAAGTTTCTAACATTGTTTACATGTATTTTTAATATAATACAAATCACGCATTGTTCATCATCTTTAAAACTGCGGTGTAAAAATGTAAACATATGGTTTGATTTAATTTCTACCATCACAAACATGTTTCCAATCCAGTCAGCTTTTAGGCTGGGTTATTTCTACCTAGAAATGCTAATTTTTAGAAATGCTGTTCAGTTGTTGTGTGTTAGTTAATTATGTGTCCGACGTTATAGACAGAAATACTGTGCATAAAATGGATTACAATTCTGATATATCGACATTGACAGCTATGTTTAATTCACTCTTCCTCCTGTTCTTTGAATTAACTTTAATTCAATATTGCCCCTTGTCGTTGTGTACTATGTTTACTACTTCAGCTGAGAGAATGAAAGTGGATCAGGTAATCTGAGCTGGTGAGGAGGCGGGGACTTATCTGCATATTCATGAATCCACATGCGCTAATGAGGTAAGAGTGTACGGTTATATTCAAGCCATCCAAAGGCATTATTTTCATTGGAATTTCAAATGTATAAATATTGCGATAGCAATGCATCCAGCTTTCCATCTACATTGCTTCCTTTTTAATGTAAGAAGGATTTAAACTTGAAAATCGTGACAGTCAAGCAACTTCTTTTCAATCTAAGTGTAAAAAAAAAAAAATCATAGCCAGAAAGAACATCACTGACTACCATTTTGAGTATTAATTGAAGCATATTAAACAATTTAATTTACAATTATTATGCTTAATACACATAATTATTCATTTCACATAACAAATTAAACTATTCAATTACCTACATACTCAACTTATATCTGTCTAAAGAATAAACTACAAAGACTGCATGGATTTAAAATAAAAATGTTTATGTATTGCTTCAGCATAAAATAAAATAAAAAAATATATATATGAAAAAAATAATAAAATAAAATAAAACAGGGAGCATTAGAAACGAACTGAGGATTATTAAATAATGAGAAATCAAGTTTAATTTTTGGTTGATACATCTGTGAACAATCACACCATATGGTCCATGAAGTCCAGCAAACTTTGAGGCTTCCAAGCGCAGTCAGTCTCAGTACAACCAAGTGTAACTAATTTGAAAGTACGAGCTTATGGAAGGCAGAACACAGTGACACTGAAATCTGCAGGAAAGGACTCAGCCAGGGATGAAAGCGCTCTCGTTTGACACCTCTGTTCCAACGCCCACCAAGAATCTGGACTCTGAGAATGAGTGCTGTCACAATGTTTAAAATGCCAGATCCGAACCCTGCTTGGTAAATGGAATTACACAACCACATCACCCTCAAATCTAGCTATGAATAATCCACTTATACCCGGTTAGCTTCTTAACTGATTGCCATATCCATAAGTAAAATGCTGTTTTATCCTGTTTTCTGCACCTTTAATTGCCACAGCACTGCACCCTTTTGTTTATTCTGCATTATGTGAGTACTGACCTAATTAGCCGATTATATTGGATTCATTTGTACTGAGGCTAGATCTGAGGAAATCGAGAATAACATACAGGCTATAAAACAGCATGACTGATCAACTTGGCCACAGCTGAAGAGAATAGATCAGCACTGTTGTTGTTTTTATGTTCCCTTCCTCGCTTCCCCAAAAGCTATTCATATTTAATAGAAAGCCTTATATTATGGATTGTGTTATATAAATAGAAAAGTCAATGGCGTTCTTTTTCTATTTTCTATGCATTTTATTGATTCTATGCTGTGATGCTCTATTCTGTTTCTACTGTGAGTCAATCCTGAGTCACTATGACTGCGAGTTCAAAGAGGAGCGATACTCCAACTGCTCAAACACCCACTCAGACATGTACATGCACACACACACACACTTGTATTCATAGTTTACAGGGACACTTAATAGGTGTAATGGGTATTAGGTCAAATCAATAGGTAAAAACAGCTAATTATATGGCCCAATCCTTAAACCCAGCCCTCACAGGAAACCAGTCCAAAAACCTCATTAATAATGATTTTAAGCATATTGAATTACAGGGACATGAAGTGTGTACCTGTAAACCAACATTAATACAGCACAACTATGTCATACCAATGTCATTATACAAATTTGTGTCATTTTAAACCATATAAACAAATACACGCACACACGCATGCACACACACACACACGCACGCACGCACGCATGCACGCACGCACGCACACACACACACACACACACACACACACACACACACACACATATACTTGAGTATAATATCTCAAACATTACTAATCTGCCATTATTGAGAGTTAAAATGCTGCCAAACGATGCCATCCTTACATCTGTTGTGACTTTTTGGAAATGACAAGTAAGGGATAATGTACATCCAGATGGTTGTTCTCGCAGATTAAAGGCCAGCAGGCTTATTAACAGGCTGTTGTATAAGAATGAAGGGTTTATTCTGTGGTGAAAACAACTGTTTAGACGTGTTTGTGGCTACAAAACATTGATTTTAGCTGTAACAATTTACTAACTCATTCATTAAACGTAAAGCTTGTAGAAAGACAACTGGCAGAATGCAGCGTAAACTAACCTATTTAATATTCAGTCACAAGACAATAACAAACAGTCATGAATGGCATGAGAGATAAGCATACGTATAGGAATAAATTCACTAGCTTTTATGATGATTTGTAGTACCCGGATGAGCCTGTGTTATTGGTTTCAGTGATTGACCAATCAGAATCAAGTATTCCAGAGAGCTGTGTAATAACCATATATTAGGTAGCTAAGTAAAAGATAATCAATATATTGCTGTGCATTAGAGGACTTGAAATGCACAGCCACCAGAGGCAACACAGCTGTATAATTATAGACAAGTTAAAACTAGTTTTGCTTTTTGCAGCGCAATATTTGTCCGAATTATTATGATGTTAGATCTCCATGTCCCAGAGTCACTGACAAACAGAGAGGGAGTGTGTACGCAAGAGTGCATGGAAATGACATGGGCATATCTAATAGCTCATATAGTAATGTATTAGCTTCTTTGCAAATATTTTTGAGCAAATTTGCGAGTTGGTTAATCCCCATCAGCTTCCTGGTGAATCAAACAGGGATGTCCTCGAGATTACACAGACAAATGAAAGTTATGTCAAGTTCTGGAGTTACTATGTTTACCACTGTTTGAGGGAAGCACATTTATTTCGAACTGTGATCAGAACACATCAATATTTTATTGCAGGAATCAAGGATTTCACTACACCATGGAATAATTGCGCATTAAATTATAGCTCTCAAAGGGTATACTGTATATGTGTATACTATACAGCTAAAAGGCATGTACAATATATGTATACATTTTGTTGCATGTAATGGTGAACTGAAATAGGTAGTTTTAATGGAAGGCTTTGATTTTTTTTTAAACAAATAAGGAATGTTGTGCTGATGGTTTCTTCTCTCCTCCTCAGTTTACAACATTAACTTTTAAAGACATTTTCAAAACTGTGGTGAGAAGTAACCACTGTTGAAATATGAAGAAATATTTCCTTGCGCTTATGTTAGTCTGTTTTATTATTGCAGAGGTTTCCATAATCCTGGACCAGGCCGTATCCTGAGCAACTGCTCTGGTGGTCATGGAGGAGTGGAGCGCATGAGACTGATTCCTGAGGTTTTTTTTCCTTCACTCTCGTCAATTGGCGAAGTTTGTTCCTCGCCGCTGACGCCACTGGCTTGCATGGTTCGGGACTTGTGGAGCTGCGCATCGATGGATTTGCTCTTCAGTGTTTGGACTTTCAGCAGTGAAAATTAAACCACACTGAAACTACAGTTGAAATAAAAACATGTTTCATTTTAAAAATATCAAGTAACAAAATGGTTTTAATTTCATGGTTTTAGTTTTACAATAACCCTGCACCAACCTGAAATAAATGGGCAAATCCAGCAATTATTTTATGGTCAAAGCTTTTTTAATAACCCAATAACTTGTAAACATGACTTTGTTTCCAAGCAGACTGATAAAACCTGCATGACTTCACTCCCACAACTTGCGATAAGTCAGCCAATCAGATTGGAGCTTGCCAGATTGAGAAAGTGCTTTCCAGTTTTATGAGCAATATGCATCAGTCAGATGGTCAGCGAACAGACTGTGGGCAGCTGAGGACGTGCCGTCTGAGAGAGAGACTAGTTGTCACAAGCTTATTGTAACTTACTGCTGCTTTTCAAGGAGATCTTCTTATGAATGGCCTTTATGTAATAAAATCAGAGACTCTCTGAAGTTAAATCGAGCTTTTTTCTTCAGTGGAACAGAAAATGTCTTTTTGTTGTGTGATGTGTTTTGAACGCTACACTCTTTAAATGAATATTCTTTACTGGTATTGATAGTTCCATAAAGAATTTTTAATATACATTCATTCATTCATTTTCTTTTCGACTTAGTCCCATTATTAATCTGAGGTCAGTGGAATGAACCGCCAACTTATCCAGCATATGTTTTATGCAGCGGATGCCCTTCCAGCTGCAACCCATTCATTCATTTTCATTTCGGCTTAGTCCCTTTATTAATCTGGGGTCGCCACAGCGGAATGAACCGCCAACTTATCCAGCATATGTTTTATGCAGCGGATGCCCTTCCAGCTGCAACCCATCACTGGGAAACACCTATACACTTCCATTCACACACATACACTATGGACAATTTAGCTTACCCAATTATACACTATGGACAATTTAGCTTACTCTTTACTTTACTCCTTTACTTTCGTGGATGAGGAAACGGTGTTGTACACACTCCACTAAAGACATCCATTAGCCTACATATTTAATTTCCTTTGTTAAGCGCAAAGCTTTGTTTAAAAACTATTTCTAAATTCAGTTCTAATTTCCAGCTAATGAATAAATGAACACTAATGAGTTATATCCAAACACACATCCTATTCTTATGCCCCATATGGTGATGTATACATCTCCAAAACCCGACAGGTGGACAAATCTAAACTTGTTTAAATTAAAACAAATATAAATATGCATATAATAAATGATACTGCTAATAATAACAACATTATACAAATGCAAATTGTCATGAATAAACTGAAAAAAGCCACCCGACATGAAAAAGGCACGCAGGTAGTGTTTTTTATATTTATGTAGAAAATAATAATTTTAGTAATATTTTAATCCTTTATTTTTTTTTCATATGTAAAGATATTTGTGCATTGCTGTTCATCTTGTGTATATTAAGCAATGTGTAAGCATTTGAACCTGCATAGGTGCTAACATGCTCTGCACTAGACTTTAGAGCAGCTTTTAGTTGGTCAGTGGCGCAGTCTATTTTCATTCATTCATTCATTTTCATTTCGGCTTAGTCCCTTTATTAATCTGGGGTCGCCACAGCGGAATGAACCGCCAACTTATCCAGCATATGTTTTACGCAGCGGATGCCCTTCCAGCTGCAACTCATCTCTGGGAAATATCCATACACACCCATTCACACTCATACACTACAGACAATTTAGCTTACCCAATTCACCTATAGTGCATGTCTTTGGACTTGTGGGGGAAACCGGAGCACCCGGAGGAAACCCACGCCAACACGGGGAGAACATGCAAACTCCACACAGAAATGGCAACTGACCCAGCCGAGGCTCGAACCAGCGACCTTCTTGCTGTGAGGCGAACGTGCTATCCACTGCGCCACCGTGAGGCCCGCAGTCTATTTTAGTTCCTCAAAATAGCAACGTGCCAACAATGCACCTTAACACACCTCTTTTTTAGACCGCCACACCCATGAGCCCACAAAGTGGCGCAAATGGATTAGCTATTAAAGCAACTTAGCACAAAATGTGAAAATAAGGGTTGTGCTGGTCTGAAACTAGCAACAAATCACGCCATGCACATCTTGCACCTTATTGCGCTGGGTGTATGATTGAGCCCTAAGTGTTTTTTGGATTGCCTTCACTTCAAGTTTAATAAAATAAAATCTTTATGGAAAGTCAAGAAGTTGTCAACAGTCAAGAAAGTCAACGGTGTTTTTGCCTGCAGTGTCTTGTCTTAAGAATGTCTTCCTTTGTGTTCTGAAAACAAACAGTTTGGAATGATGTGACAGTTTTAACAATTGAAATATTTAGATTGAACTATCCCTTTAACATGATCATATGAGTTTCTTCTAGCCACTGCTCTGCATATTTAGTGGTTCCACCTTTCAGCAAAGTTCATTTTCAGATTAGACATAAATCTGCTTTACGAACGCAGGCTCCCGGTTAACACTGCCATTCAAATCACTTGTGTTTGTTGCTGACTCTGCTGGAGCTCTGGTGGGACATAAGTGTGAATATGCCTGACTGGAGCAAGAAATGAAACTGTCAATATTTCAGTTGCCCTGCAAAGGCTGACCGCTTTTACAACAAACACAGCAAGACTCCATCATACATAAATGAGAATAGTCAGACTGTTGTATTCGCAGTGGTGTTCATCACAACAACAAATGCTTAAAGTTTAAACCATTTATGTGGTTGAGAACCATATATGGTAACTTCATCGACATTGATTACATTATATATATATATATATATATATATATATATATATATATATATCAGTCAAAAGTTCTAGTCTTGCAATAACCCCCAGTAACACTCCAGGGTTTTTTCAATGAGTATGTCAATGAGTACTCTTTAAAGGGTTAATAGGGCTCTTTGTTTTCAAGCAAACATGTTCGAATGCTAATCTGACCTACAACATACAAGAGATATTGATTGAAAATTAACTGATTCTTTACAGGGCCTCACAGTGGCGCAGTGGGTAGCACGTTCGCCTCACAGCAAGAAGGTCGCTGATCGCTGGTTCGAGCCTCGGCTGGGTCAGTTGGCGTTTCTGTGTGGAGTTTGCATGTTCTCCCTGTGTTGGCGTGGGTTTCCTCCGGGTGCTCCGGTTTCCCCCACAAGTCCAAAGACATGTGGTATAGGTGAGTTGGGTAAGCTAAATTGTCCGTAGTGTGTATGGATGTTTCCCAGAGATGGGTTGCAGCTGGAAGGGCATCCGCTGTGTAAAACATATGCTGGATAAGTTGGCGGTTCATTCCGCTGTGGCGACCCCAGATTAATAAAGGGACTAAGCCGAAATGAAAATGAATGAATGAATGATTCTTTACAGGCATTACGTTAACACTGTTCGTTAACACTTTAGAATAAGACAAATACAACATTTGATAATAATGATGAAAACTACTTGTAGAGCATGTAAATTTGTAAAAAATCAACTAACAGTAGCACGGTTTTCATCCTAACTTAAACCGAACCTTTCCAAAGTTTGCAAAAAAAAAAAGAAGAAGAAAAAAAAAGAGAAAGAAAATCCAAAATGTAAATTAGATGCATTTTTTTTTAGTGCAGCTGATTGTGTTATTGGTAACCGAGTAGCCAACAGTAAACAAGGCAACTGTAATGGAGTCACCTGGGTGTAATGTTTATTACTGTACATTTGAGAGTTTTTGCAAAAACAATTTCAATGAAACGTAAAAACATCTTTTGCCAATTATTATTCTAAATTTGTCTTTTCCATCACTCGTTTCTCAATGAGACACTTTAAAATGTGCATTAACCATGAATATCGAAACCCCAGCGAATAACACAGTAACTTCATGAAGCTAAATGAAGCTATTTCTTACTGTTAATGTTACTGCATTAATGATATTTACAAAGGAGACGTTATAATCTTTTTGCAATTTAAATAGCTTGAAGCATTTTTTTACGCTCAACATTTATATACAACAAAGCAATACACAAAAATATAAAGCTATTTTGTTATCATACTTCAATTGTTATCATAATCAATATCATAAAACTATCATATATCGAGATAAAAGCTTTAACAATTTTGACAACAAGAAAGCACAACTCCCAGTATCCAAACCACTGCAAAAACTGTAAGCGATGCGTATGACAAGCCTGATCTTCACTTAGATCTGGAGAGCTGAAGTAACAGAGAGTTGCTTTGGGTTTTTCCTCTAATTAAAGTGTAATTAGTGCAGGGCAGTGTGCTTTACAGGGGACCTTGTCTCCATCACATTCACACTCCCTAAGGAACGCCGTTACCTCATTAACGAGAAAAGGGGCTCGTCGACTGACTGCAAAGCACTCGTGTCCTAGTTTTTACCCCAAGCAGCATCACATTAACATTTAAAGTTACATTTAGCACAATTCCACGAATTACAATCCGACCATGACTTTGACTGTCCAGAACATCTCAGACAGTGGATTTTTAAAAGAAACTACACGCTTTTCTTATTTTCTCCCGTCTCCTGACTACTTAAATGGCTTTAATAATTCAGCGTTCACCCTAAAGCTGCAGAGAACTGTATTCCCTCTGAATAAAGTGATTTTTGTTCTGGATTATGAGGCGAACGTCGTTTTTATGGATTCTGGCAGACATAATGAATATACTGTAGCAGTGTTTGCCAACCTTAATATGTTTCAAGCCCAGCTTCATCAATCAAATTCATATTTTCATTGTACTGGATGTTAATTATAACTATCAATCAAGAAAAGAGATGAAATAGTCATGTCTGACGTCTATATAGTGTATGTGTAAGACAAACCTTAAAATGCTTGTTTTGCTTTCTTGCGCATACAATTAGCCTACATTAATTATTTAAAAATATAAACAATACTTATAATACTCATGTCTTGGCAATTTTTGTCAATTATTTAAATTTGAATTCTGAAACATTGTAAATATATTTTTTGTAACAGTTGGTCATTTTAATTTACCCTTGTTGATGAAAAATAAATGGCCAGAATAAAATGATTTTTGTTCTAAATCATGAGGTTAATTAGCACTGTTAATTGGACATGCAGCACTGATTTTGGATGTGTTTTTACAGACTACATGCACATTTACTAATAATTATTATCATTTGGTAATGTGTTAAATATTTTTCTAAATATTAATTTTTAAAATACACACACACGCACGCACGCACGCACGCACACACACACACACACACACACACACACACACACACACACACACACATG
>CAIGQW010054109.1:12205592-12221186 GCA_903798125.1 Danio choprae
GGTTTCCCCCACAAGTCCAAAGACATGCGGTATAGGTGAATTGGGTAAGCTAAATTGTCCGTAGTGCATGAGTGTGTATGGATGTTTCCCAGAGATGGGTTGCAGCTGGAAGGGCATCCGCTGCGTAAAACATATGCTGGATAAGTTGGCGGTTCATTCCGCTGTGGCGACCCCAGATTAATAAAGGGACTAAGCCGAAATGAAAATGAATGAATGAATGAATAAAATACACACACACGCACGCATGCACGCACGCACACACACACACACACACACACACACACAGTAAGAAGGTCGTTGTTTCGAGCCTCGGCTGGGTCAGTTGGCATTTCTGTGTGGAGTTTGCATGTTCTCCCCGTGTTTGCGTGTGTGCATGTGTGTCCTCTAGGTTAGGGGTTGAGTGAAACTAAATGTTACGAAACAGCAATATGGTGCTGCTCAATATCAAATTCGTTATAAAAGGCCCTGGGAGTAAGTAAGTATATATATATTCATTAATTCATTCATTTTCTTTTCGGCTTAGTCCCTTTATTAATCAGGGGTTGCCACAGCCACACCCATACACTCTCATTCACACACATACACTACGGACAATTTAGCTTACTCAATTCACCTATAGCGCATGTCTTTGGACTTGCATACATACAAACTCCACACAGAAATACCAACAGACCTAGCCGGGGCTCGAACCAGTGATTTTCTGCTACCCACTGCGCCACCGTGTCACCCATATATATATTTTGCCCCCCCCCCCAAAAAAGGTCACATCAATTAACAATAAGTTTTTTCCAGTTTAATATATCTAGTATTCACCATATTCCTCCAATGCGGAAGTAGGGTAGAGCGGGGACAAAAGTAACTTTTTTCATAAAAAACTAATTTTAAAAGATAATGTTTTTATCAGAAATATATTTTTGCTGTGGTTACTAACTCACAAGAGTGGTCTATCAAAATCAGGTGTTGTTTTTGTATCGATGTAAAACAACTCCAATATAACTTCACTTTAAACAAAAGTTGCACATTGTTACTTAACAACAACATTTGCTAGATTTTCTGGCTTAATCTTGTTTATTTTAAATAAATCTGATTATGACCTTGTTAATGTTCACTGCAAACATATTTTGTTCTTTATTTTTGCAAAAATATTAAACGGCATTTTCATATTAAATTTCACTTCCATCAAATGTTTCAAAAACAATTCAACAATGCAATATTGTGTTGAACACAACAATATTTTCTACAGTTTTTAAATATTTTTTAATTATTATTGGCAATATGCACTCATTTTTTAAAACATCTAAATCCAAACACTGCAAACTCTAATGTGGAAGCAAAAAATAATGTATGGCTATTTGCAGTGGGACATAAATAACAGTGTTTCTTTCATCCCTACAGGAACTTTCACCATTTTAATCAGATTTACTGAAAAACTGAAATTTGGAGCTAACTACAGGACACGGCCCCGAAATCACATAATATTTGGCAGCTCCATCAAGGCTTGCATGCTGAATGGGTTGTTATAGCCTGGAAATCAAATGTTGTCAGGGCTTTGAGAAAATATCTTTGATACTTTTGTCCTACGTTACTTTCGTCCCCGATCTCCTCTAAGCTCTTTTCTGTGACTGTTAAGACTTCATTTAAAGTTACAATGGCCACACCCACTCTTACCTGAAAAATTAAATGTATTTTTTTTTTTATGTAATTTATTCCTGTGATGGCAATTATTGCCACCAGAGTTGCTGCTGATTGATTACAAAATTGCTGTTCTAGAATCAATAACCAGTCTGTAATAAATTCATAAAAGATCACAGAATGTTTTCTAAAAGCACAAGCTGTCAAAAAACTGAACAAAATCGCAACCTAAAATTAGCACGTCTAGTCTTTCATCCCTTGTATTTGCAAGCTTTATTCCCAGAGTTGAATATTAGAACGCAGAATGCAATTTAACAACCACAGAGAGCAAAAAAAGAGTGAAAGTCTCCACTTTCACTCCCCCAGTGTGTTGAGCGTAAAGCCCTAAGTCTCCAGAGAGAGAGAGAGATAGAGAGAGAGATATATATATAGAGAGAGAGAGAGAGAGAGAGAGAGAGAGCGAGAGAGAGAGAGAGAGAGAGAGGACATGTGTGGGCAGACGGACGCCTGTCCTGCCTTACATAAACTCAAAAGCAGTGTTGTGGTGTGAAGACAGCATTGATTTGTGTATGACCAGGTCACAGCAAGGAGGATCAAACTCAGCTCAGAGTTACCTAACCAGAACAAGCATCTACTGTACCTTACACAGACCTGTCTGCGGCGAACGGTGTAGGATGCCTTTCTTTTGAGTTATACTTTTGAAAATGCAACATTGCCGAGCATTCAAGATCTATTTTGGAGTGCTTTGGACCAGATGCACTTTGTTTTAAAAGAGCTGTTCACCCAAAAAGTGTGTTCATAACATCATTCCAAACTTAATATAGCTTCTGCTGTAGAAAACAAAAGGCCAATATTTTTCATACAATGATAGTCAATATACAAAAAGTACAATTAAAGTATTATAAAAGTGGTTAAGATACTATATAGACAAAAACACACATTTTGAGATTTTGGTCTTGGCTTTTCATAAAGTGTTTTTTTAGTATATTGAAAGGAAGACATCTACTTTATCGATTTTTGTTGATTGCAGATTTTAATTGCAATGCATATTTTTAAAGGAAATTTTCTATAAATGTGTTTTTTTTTCATAAATCTCTACTTCAAAATCACTTACATACACTAAACTTCATAGTTTTCTGCATATCTGTATCCTGAAGATGTTCATTATCAAATGATTCTTCAGAAACAATTTTTATTTGCTGATTGCTGGATAAGTTGCTGGTTCATTCCGCTGTGGCGACCCCAGATTAATAAAGGCACTAAGCCGAAAAGAAAATTAATGAATGAATAATTTCATTAAAGACCTGGAATGCGCACTAAAAAAGTATTTTGATATCCAGTCAACTTTGCGATGCTTCCTAGCTTCAGTATTTCAGATTCAGATCTGGATTATAAATATAATGCACAATCAGCTTTGCTTTAGTCTTTCAATCTTCCAATAATCTTCCCCTGAAAAGACCTAGCCGGCTGACCACGTCAGCAAAACAATCAGAAGTCATGAACGAAACATCATCCACATCATTCAATATGTTTGCGTCTTGCGTCATTTGATAACTTCCTCTCTGAAATGAACCAAGCTCTTTAAGCATGCTGCAGTAACGCAGAGTGAGATTTAAGGCCGGATGTGGCTGGCTGCAGTGAATGGATGGAGGCGGCGAGACGGAGGCATTTAAGGCAGAGATTCATCTGTGCTGCTGCATGCCTTGGGATTGAAATGGAAGTTAAATGTAATTGTTTTCTAGCTACATTGATCCCTTTGTTTTCATTTGGCTGCCTGGTTGTGGGAGGACAGTAAAAAAAGACAAAGCAAAAGAGGAAAAGAAAGAGAGAAAAATAGATAGACGAGCGTGGAGGGCTTTGTAATGATGCAGGTGAGATGGGTGGTATATACTCGTGTTGGGGGACCCAAGAGACTCTTCCCTCCCAGTGTAAAGTGCTCTCATTTCTCCGCTTAACATGGTTAATGAGGACAATTTCCACAAAGAAGGATCGTATCCAACATATCACATCTATCTGAAAGCGCTGCACCTGGGTGCACGAGCTAACACACTTTCACACACGCAAACCATGTGATTAAAAAAATATTGAACTGTGCTTTGTGATTTAAGGTAAGACACTGCAGTAAAAAAACAATGTCAATTTTGAGCTTTTCATAACGTGTTTTTTCAGTCTAATCTAATGACGTCATCTAAAATACACTTTAAAGTGTTTCTTTTGTCACATTTGATCATTTGTGTCCATAGATTTCAATTTAAAATACATATTTGTATGGTCCGTTTTCTCAAAATGAGTTTTTTTTCTCTCTGTATTGAACCATGAATTTCCACTTCAGCAGCACTTGAAGCAAATTCTACAGTTTTATTCATATCCTTATTCTGAAGGTTTTTACAGTGGGATATGTACAGTACATACTGTATGTAACATGTGTCTGACTATATACAAAGTTTTATTCTACAAAAAAAATGTGAATTTTGTTTCTTCTTCTTGATGTTCACAGCAGTTTCTGAATTATGAAGTGATAAAAAAATCCTCTCTGTAAAAAAAACCCTTTACTCTAATATGTCCAAAACAAAAAGCAAGAAAAGTTCAGACTTTTGAGCTAGTAATGAATGCACATTAATGTATACATTTGCATCTTTAAACTTAATATTTTATAAAACGTTTGATATCAAAAAATGTCTGCACTTCTTAATGTGCAGTAATCAATCAACAGGGGAACTATGATAATAACTATTACTTTAACCATTTTTGTACTCTGTTCACCAGCAGTGTCTTGCCTTAAAAGTGCCCAGATGATAATATTGTGGATACATAAAGTGCTGTAGAGTGGAAGCTCATAGTCTGGTGTCCACACAGGCAGTGAGTAGGCTGGAGGCAGTGAGAGTGAAATTTAGTTTGAAAGGCGCTCACAGTGGCTCTGTTTCACAACCAAAGTAAACTGGCTTTCTGTCATAGGCAGCATTCTGACTAAAATAGAACAAGCTGCTTATAATTCTAAGACATTTATCTTTGGGCAAAAACAAGTGCAGTTGTTGGATTTTCTACAAACTGATAACAAAAAAAGTAGTTAATTTTACAAAAGCGAGTTCAGTATATGTGACCCTGGACCACAAAACTAGTGTTATAGCCAAAAGTACATTGTATGAGACAAAACTGTATGGATAAAAAACATATTAATTGAAGATCATGTTCCATGAAGATATTTTGTAAATTCACTAAACAAAACAAATTTTTTGATTTACAATTTGCATTGCAGAGAACTTAATTTTGACAACTTTAAACATCATCTCAGCCAAAAATTGCCCTATAAAGCATCTATAATTTTTTTATTTTATTTATTCAACTTTTAAACAATCTATAAATCTCAATTTTCAATAAATGGACAAATGACTTTATGTATATACTACTGTAATTATACATATAAATTGTGACTACTGCAATTTAAGTGAAGTTTATTTATAAACTAATTTCGAGAGGATCACGTGCTTATGATTGCTGCGGCTGGTCCCGCATTATCCAATTCATGATTCACCAATCAGACGATTCCTAAGCCACTATAAATACCCTAATGTTTATATCACAGCCATCTTCATTGTGAAGAATCCCCCCTTCTACCCCCACTCCTCCTTTCCTAGATGGGTGGCACGGTGGCCCAGTGGTTAGCACTGTTGCCTCACAGCAAGAACGTCACTGGTTCTGGTCCTTACCAAGCCAGCCGACGTTTCTGTGTGGAGTTTGCACGTTCTCCCTGTGCTCACGTGGGTTTCCGCCGGGTTCCCCGGTTTCCTCCCACCGTCCAAAAACATGCAACTTAAGTTAACTGACTAATCCAACTCTAATCTGTTCATTAGCTACTACAGCAGGGGAGTTCTCAAGATCTACCTGAGCTCAAACTCCCCTCTCGCCTTGCAAATGGGAGGGAGCCCCGGGCTCGAGGATCTATGAGTTCAGGGCTCTCTCCCGGGACAGCATGCCAAACAAGCTTTATAACCAATCATCAGCTAAGTGTGAACTCTTGAAAATACTATTTTGTGTTTCAGTAAAAACAATTGTCCCACTAAATGTTTTTCTTGCCACAGTAGTTCATTGTATCATTGTACCCTAATGCTTCACTGTACCCCTGATTTTGCAAAACATTATAATAGTCTACAAATTCCTTATAAAAATGAACTAATTTTAAAGCCACCTCTGCAAAGGGAGTGTTCCTATACCAGATGCCTTTAAAAAAGGCCGTGTTGTGCTGGCTTGTGAAACAGCGCTGCTGTGTCCTGCTCCTCAATGCAGCTGGAGAGCCTATGTAGCCTTTCGGGCAGTAAACTGAGTCACTCCTCATTCTGGAATAACAACATCAGAGCAAAGACACACACTGAGAACACTCTGTCTCTCTGAGCAGCCCATCCAGTCTGTCAGAAGCAATGGGTTTGTGGCTACCTGGCTCTGCCCTATTTCTTGTTAAATGATGTATGCGCTTCTACAATATCTGTATGTGTATATGTGTGTGCGTTTGTGTGTGTCTTGAGGCGAGATCCAAGAGAAAGTAAACCAAAGGGAGGGCGAGGACTCTGAGGAGACCTGGAGTGTGTACAGCAAAAGTTGCAATTCAAACAGAATACCGAATGCCGGCGTTCTGGTTATTGGAACATCCAACAATGCGCTGTTAAATAAAGCATGCATTTCCGCAGTAGAAACGACAGAGGACGTACAGCCTGTCAGAAGGAGACAGGACAGCCTAATGAATACAAAGCCTACCTAACGCCACTCTGGCTGCTGAGGCATCATAGTTGATCCAGAAGGAGACCCAGGACAGGATGGTGATCAGGATCGAGGGCATGTAGGTCTGCAGGATGAAGTAGCCGATGTTTCTTTTTAGCTTGAAGCTCAAAGATAGTCGAGGATAGGCACCTGTTAAGGCAATAAGAGAGATTGTTTAACAACAAAAAAGGAAAGTGTGTAAGGAAAATGGTAAATAAGGAGATGTGAGTGAGAGAAGGTTGATATTTATTTCAAAAAGGCTTGGAGAAATTCTTTACATTTTACATCAGTAGCACAGGCACTGCTGTTAGATTTTGTTGCTATGGCAACAGGCAGGCGTGGACAAAAAAAAGTGATTTGTTGTATCTTAGCCTTGAGCGCAAACACCACCGCGTGAAAGGAGACAAGAAAAGAGAATGAAATAGTGAGTAAACATTAAATGTTAAAGCCCCTTATGAAATCAAAACTGAACTTTTATGGCTTGTATCGATAAGTTGTAAAGCAAACTAATATGCTAGCACCTAGGAAATATTGACCCAAAACTGATCTAAATATACTCTTCATTCAGAACTGTTGACTGTATGTATTGGAATAACATATCAGCCCTGGAATTGACCTTAACCAGCTATTTATTTATTAATATATTATTATTTTCATTTATGTGGGCACATTTATTCTGTGTGCCTCCCATTGTGCATTTAAGTTGAGTCATGCCCAGCAGATGTCTGTTTAAAAACAGTGGATGAGTAATTCACGCTTTGATTTGCTTAATAAAAGCCTAAAGCCTACTGTGAGATTGTGTTGACAGACATGTTTATTGTGCGTTATTTGCAGCATGTTTACTGCTAATTTAACATGGCAAAATAGATGTGCCATAGCCCTCAAAAGCAATAAAATCTCAAGTCAAACGATCAGATCAGTTCAATAAAAAGTAATTATCTTTTATTCAAAAACATTTAATTAAAATCAACATTTTCTCAAAAAAATGTAGTCCTCATATTTTGAATTTTGTTCCTTTTGCTCCAAGACAGAATATAAATTAGCACTTGTAATGAGATTAATTTAGGATAATCTACAGATGTTTGGTTAAAAAAGGTTGTTTTTTTTGTAAAATTCCAGTAATTTCAATTGAAAATATACATACACCTATGACTTGAGGCTGAGTTAATAATGGGTTAATTGTCATTTTTACTGAAGTATTCTTTCAAAAACATCTCAACACAGAAATGTTCTTAAGTGAAGTTTATTTATAAACTAATTTTGATCACGTGCTTATGATTGCTGCGGCTGGTCCTGTATTATCCAATTCATGATTCACCAATCAGACGATTCCTAAGCCACTATAAATACCCTAACTTTCATATCACAGCTATCTTCGTTTTGAAGAATCCCCCCTTCCACCCCTACTCCTCCTTTCCTAGATGGGTGGCACGGTGGCCCAGTGGTTAGCACTGTTGCCTCACAGCAAGAACGTCACTGGTTCTGGTCCTTACCAAGCCAGCCGACATTTCTGTGTGGAGTTTACACATTCTCCCCGTGCTCACGTGGGTTTCCACCGGGTTCCCCGGTTTCCTCCCACCGTCCAAAACATGCAACTTAAGTTAATTGACTAATCCCAATCGGCATCATAGACATGCTCCTAGTAAGTAGTTATCTTAAAAGCAATTACTATCTGTTCATTAGCTACTACAGCAGGGGAGTTCTCGAGACCTACCTGAGCTCAAACTCCCCTCTCGCCTTGCAAATGGGAGGGAGCCCCGGGCTCGAGGATCTATGAGTTCAGGGCTCTCTCCCGGGACAGCATGCCAAACAAGCTTTATAACCAATCATCAGCTAAGTGTGAACTCTTGAAAGGGATTTTTAGGATTAGAATCCCGGTTCAGTGTTCAACTTAATTCAACTGTTTAACCCTGCTCTCCCCAAAGAATGACAATATATGCAAATTACATATAAGACATACAAGTTTCCACATATATAAAATATGTCATAGCTACATATATATTTAAAAACATACATATATTTGTAACAATTGACATTTTTCAACCATTGTAATTACAAATATATACATACATGTTCAAATATATTAGCTATAATGTTATATGTGTTCATGCATATAGATTTACATCTATCATATATCATATATGTCATTTGCATATATTTCCATGTATCAGATTACTATATGGGTCACCTCTGTCCTCAGTCCAAAATACAGAAGCATCTGTATCTACATCATGCTAAAACACTGCCTTAAAACACAGACATTATGCAAAAATAAACAAGAACCATCTGAACCATGCAGCTTATGGGATGAAAAATCTCTGCTTAGTTATTTATGGAGGTGTAAAAAAAAAATGTAACTAACAAGCATTCAGCCTAGATATACACACACACCCAAACATGAACACAACCTATGAATAAATCACACATCCTACACACATATAACACAACCTACAGATGTACATTATGCAACCTGTATACACACATCACAGCCTATAAAAACATGCGACGTAACCTGCGTGATGAACTTACACTACCTACACATAATTCAGACTAATCACTTAAATGACTTGTGTGGGAAGGTTTTGTGAAATGAGAGACAAAAAAAAAGTCCCACCCCTAAACTCACACCATTGGTGGAGTGGATACCACTGGTTAGTTAGTCCCAACTACACACTATCTTCACTTACAACCATTCAAAAAAACGATTTGTCTCTAGAATAAGCTCATCACGGCATTAGCAATATAGTCACATCATTCTCAATCACATCCTAGCAATTCCCATAATCCTTCTGACTACGTGCGGAAGATATCCAGTCTCCTTCTATGTGTCATTAATTCAGGATGGGGAATAATCATTACAGCGCTGCCTCTATGAATGCCTCAGTTTTAGAAGAGAATAATTTATGCAGTGGGTCTTCTGCCTCATGAATATGTGATGGCTGATATCAAGTGGCTGTTTTTCCCCCTCTCCGACTCAATCTCTCACTTTCTCCACTCTTACATCTCTGCTCTTCTCTTTAGAAGCTTGAGGAAATAGAGTGGTAATTGCTCCTCCATTATTACTGGTCTGTTCTATCGTGATGAAGAAAGATATCTGATGCGCGGGCCCCAATTAGGCAGGTTTTCAAATAATATCACTCTTGAACCGAACAACCAGAAAAACTTCACAGCGGGGAAAAAAAGTCACTTGGTAGAAACATTTCAGATTGACAAATTTTATTTTTGCTTTATAATTTTATGAATACAGATTTCATATCAGGGGGGTTTTTGGTAGCAAACTTCTTGCCTCTTTTCACCCTGCACTCATTCATTTATATTCCTCGGCTTAGTCCTTTTATTCATCAGGGGTCGCCACAGAGGAATGAACCGCCAACTTATCCAGCATATATTTTACACGGCGGATGCCCTTCCACCTGCAACCCAGTACTAGGAAACATTCATACACACTCAAACACACACACACACACACACTATGGCCAATTTTTGTTTACCCAATTCACCTGTACCGCATGTCTTTGGACTGTGGGGGAAACCGGAGCACCTGGAGGAAACCCACGCCAACACAGGGAGAACATGCAAACTCCACCCAGAAATGCCAACTGACCCAGCTGGGACTTGAACCAGCGACCTTCTTGCTGTGAGGATAACCACTGAGCCACTGTGTCGCCCCTTCACCCTGCACTATAAAATGTTATTATTTACTTTTAAAAAGTGAGTAAACTGGTAAAGCTGTTTTTACTTTTACATTTTTAAGTTGATTTAACTTACTTTTTATAATTATGCACATAGTTATGCAATGGGTTTCTCACCTTTGTTAAGTAAAGTCAACTAATTGTTTTAACAGCAACAGGTTTACCCACTTATTTTAAGTAAAATCCACTAATAATTGTTTACAGTGTGACACGTCTGTGAACTAATCTATGGATGTTTTCACAGATGTAATTACATGACTCTTAACCCAATGCATGTGACTATTTTAGTATTTAATCAATTTTATTGTTACTGACTGTAACAAGAACCATAACAAACGATTTTTTCACTGACTAATCAGATACAACATGCATTGCGCAAAAAACAAAAAAACTAAACTGGTAGCAAAATATTTTAAGAATAAAACTCTGCAGAAAAATAATAAAGTGATGCGAGTTTCATGTGGGCTTTGTTTTAAATAACACACATATTTTTAATTATCATGTGATAACAATTTATTTTTTGTACAAATGAAACGTTGTTCATGTTTTATTTATCTTCCATGGGTGTTTCATGTGTGATTTTAACATGATTGCACGTAAAGCTTATGTGGGTTTTCTATAAAGGTCTGCAGGGATACAGAGGAGAACATACAGTTTTAGATACAAAATTACTTGGACACTGTAACCTATGTAGTTACTTTATGTTTCCCAGCATTTCCTTTTATTAAGTTCTTAGGGAATGCGTGCTTATAATCTAAATACATCTACAACTGGTGCATCGTAATGGGATTTATTTTTTCCAAAAATGTATTTATTCTTCCTCACAATTTATTCTCCCTCCCTTATAAGTTTCTTTCTTCTGTTGAACACAAAAGAAGATATTTTGAAGAATGTTGGTTGGACAGAAATTACTATGGAAGTCAATGGGTGCCAGCAACCAGCATTTTTCAAAATATCCGCTTTTGTGTTCAACAGAAAAAAGAAACTCAAACAGATTTTGAACATGTGAAGGGTGAGTATATGATGGCAGCATTTTCATTTTTGGATGAACTATTACTTTAGGGCTTTTTATGCTGAAATACATCTGCATATAAAGGGTGTCCAGAGAAAATTTTTATAAAGTTTCAGCTCAAAATATCTCACTGATTATTTTTTATACCATGTGGGTAATGCCGCCTTTTTGGGTTGAAGCATTTATATGTTTTTGTGTCTCTTTAAATGCAAATGAGCTGTTGCTCCTCTCCCCCTTTCCAGAAGAGGGTTGTGCATTTACAGCTCATGGCTAAGTTACTCCAGCAACAACAATAAAAGCATATACTGCACATACATATATTCAACATGCCTTGCTACATTACCTGTGGAAAAGACAACATTTCTGGACACAAGTTTGTAGTCAACGATGGAGAACTGCGGGAGCTCGATGCGTGACACACCCGTCACTGCGGTTTCTCCTCCCTTCCAGTAAAACTCGATGTCATCTGTTGTGTATCCATCTACAATACAAACATAAATCAGATCAGTTAAAGAGTAAATGATCTATTATTGCACTAAAGATAATATCAGATCACAAATAACATTTCAGTGAAAAATTCACAGTGCTTTATTTTATTCATTCATTTTCATTTCGGCTTAGTCCCTTTATTAATCTGGGGTCCCAACAGCAGATAACCGCCAACTTATCTAGCATATGTTTTACGCAGCGGATGCCCTTACAGCTGTAACCCATCACTGGGAAACATCCATACACACTCATTCACACACATACACTACAGACAATTTAGACAATTTAGCCTACCCAATTCACCTATACCACATGTCTTTGGACTTGTGGGGGAAACCGGAGCACACGGAGGAAACCCACGCCAACACGGGGAGAACATGCAAACTCCACACAGAAATGCCAACTGACCCAGCCGAGGCTCGAACCAGAGACCTTCTTGCTGTGAGGCGATTGTGCTACCCACTGCGCCACCGTGAGGCCCTTACATTACATTATATTATTCATTCATTCATTTTCTTTTCGGCTTAGTCCCTTTATTAATCTGGGGTCGCCACAGCGGAATGAACCGCCAACTTATCCAGCATGTGTTTTACGCAGCGGATGCCCTTCCAGCTGCAACCCATCTCTGGGAAACATCCACACACACTCATTCACACACATACACTACGGACAATTTAGCTTACCCAATTCACCTGTACCGCATGTCTTTGGACTTGTGGAGGAAACGGGAGCACCCGGAGGAAACCCACACGAAGACGGGGAGAACATGCAAACTCCACACAGAAATGCCAACTGCCCCAGCCGGGGCTCGAACCAGCGACCTTCTTGCTGTGAGGCGATAGTGCTACTCACTGCGCCACCATGAGGCCCTTACATTATATTATATTATATTATATTATATTATATTATATTATATTATATTATATTATATTATATATCAATCAGCAACATTAAAATCACATTAAAGACAATGTTTGTTTGTTTGTTTGTTTGTTTGTTTGTTTGTTTTTTTAAGGCAACTTTTCCTGCACTGTCAAACCCAGGTGGTGCAGTTCCTGGAAATAGCATTTGTTTTCCCTAATTAGCATGTGTAGCATATGCTGAAGAGTAGTTAAAAAAAGTAATCACAAGTGCATTGTTAGCATAATCATGAATATGAGCATCTGTTTTCGTACGAGTGTAAGAAGCTGTTAGGGGTCAGATTTCCCACTGTGACACAGACCGCTCTATTTCATACCGGCATTGCTGTGTTTGTAAACCATAATAAGCTTGATGGTGGTATTAGGGTGGATTTGAAGCAGTGCACACACTTGACGCCTAGTTATTTGTTAACTGAAATCTTGGACAGTAAACTAGCTATTAAATCAGTGATGTGATAAAAAATTATGGTCCTTAGAGAGTAGACTGCTTAAATGAAGTTAAAGCACACCAACAACATGTGATGCTTCTATTTAAAAAGATTTATAGGTTTCGTGCAAGATTCAGTCCCTGAACAGAGCCTGGGAGTAATGTTTGTGTCTGGGGTATTTAGGGTACACAATTAGCCAGCTAAGATATACCTAGAGATTTTAAAATACCCCAGATTTTAGGGGTCAACACAGTTTCTACATATTTTTTTCTTTTTATAACTACTTTTCAGGGTTTTCAGCTTTAATTGATAGAACAATAGAGAGTATAGACAGGAAAGCGTGGGGAGCAGAGAGAGGAGGCGGAAATCGAACTTGGGTTGCCGTGAACACTGGAGTGCCATGTGTCGACACACTAGCCACTACGTCTTTCGCGCCAACATTTTCTACATTATTTATTTATACTTTTATTTAGCAAAGATGCATTAAACTGATAAAAAAAGACAGTAAAGACCTTGATAATGTTACAAAATATTTCTGTTTTAAATACATGCTGTATTGTCCTTTCTGTTAAAGCATTTATTACACAAAGTATCTTAATAATAAATCATGGTTATCTCAAAAATAACATCTGTTTTCAAAATAAAATAAAATAAATCTTGAGCATCAAATCATTGAAATAATTTAAATAAAACTTATAGAAAAGTATACTATTTTATACTATTTATTTATTTTACAACAATACTGTTTTTACTGTATTTCTGATCAAATAAATGCAGCATTGGTGGGCATAAGTTACTTATTTCATAAACACTGCAAATCTTATATGCTTTTTAAAAAAATTTTTTTTACTTTTGAATAATATCAAAACCATATTTTCCATTCAAAACCTATAACGAAGCTGAATTGTGATTTTATGTTTTTGTTGTTGTTGTTGTTGTGGAACAGCATGACTCTGCTAGCACTGACCAGTGTAAACCAGCTTGGAACAGCATGGTAATGTATGCTGGTCTTTGCAGCAGGACGTGTGTAGACGAGTAAAGAGAGAGAGAACACTTACAACTCTCGATCTCCAGAGTGCAATTCTGCTCATCTAATGGATACCTTCTCAGATCCATCATGCAAGCAGCAGTCGTGGTGATTCTGGAAGCACAGAAACAAGCACACACATTCACACGTCACAGAAAAATCAAAGCCCCAGTTCTGTACATTCAGGTGCTCACAGCTTATCTATCGCTCTTTAAATAACACTGCAAACTTTTGTGTAAACAAGATCAGGAAGATGGAGCGTATTTAAATATGGGTCTTTCTGCCCTTCAAAAGGCTTTTGAACCAAATATAGCACAGAGCATGCATATGCATGAGTGGACATGAACAAGAGCGGATCTGAATATATGAAAATGCGCTTTTTTGTCCCATTAAAGTGGCTACTGACTAGCGGTACTGCAAGCTGTCAAGCATCTCATCTCACTCCATTCATCATGTCGCTTTGCGACAGTGTGAACTTAGGCTAAGATGTGATGACAAATGATCTTTGCAAGTCAATATCAATGAACGTTCAAAGTGAAGTTTGGTTTCTCATACAGGTAAGGATATCATCCAGGTATCGATTTCCTTTACTGGTAACAAATAATGAGACCATGTTCAGTCCTTATAATCTCATCTGGACAAATGCAGGGCTGTGGTTGGAGTTTCCTAAAGTCATCGATGGCAGGGGTTTCCAAACAAAGAGTACAGTTTTTACAGTTACAAATGTCTTTATTTCTGACTCTGTAGCCCTGGAAAAGCCTTGGAAAACTGCCATTACTTAAAGGTCTCATGAAGTGTTTTGAAATGTGCATTTTTTTTTTTCAATGTTTGACGTAATCTCAACTGAAAAATAAAGAGAGGGCAGGACATAGAGTAGCTCCTCCCCTTTAAAAAAAACTGCCAATAGCGTTTAGTTTTTATCATAGCTCTGCCAGTGAGAGTGGTTGAGATCAATCACATCAAATGAAAAGCAAACAAGAAGAGTCTTGAAGGGGGCAGGACATGTCAGATACTAGAGCATTTGATCCATTTAGGCAGAAGTGACAAACTTCAAGCTTTAGATGTTTTTATCGGTTTTATCGGTAGATGTTTGTATTTTATATTTTTAAAACATGAATTTTATCACTGTTTTGGAGCACACTAGCTTATAGATATCCTTAAAACGAACAGACAACTAACATCTAAAACAACTTTAATTAAATTTTACGGGACCTTTAAGGTGGCATCACACTTCTAGGGCCCGCTTCATTTTAGGTGGCCTTAAGTACTTTGTTCAGTAGTAGTTTTTCTAAACTTGAGTTAATAAAGTTAAAACGTGTATGTTTTTTTGAGCAGGTTGAGAGTGACCTGCAATGGTAACAGAGCTTCATGAACACACCAACATGCACAAAGACCCAATCAAGGGTTGGATTTATGTTTATGTTATGGATTTAACAATATATTAAATGTACTAATGTTTGTTTTGTTATCAAACCCTATCATATATTCCCAGATCCACTGCATATAATATGGCACAGCATATATGGCATAATATTACATGGCACAGAATATACGGCCCATCATATGGTACAATTCTCTCTTTCTTTCTTTCTCTCTCTCTCTCTCTCTCTCTCTCTCTCTCTCTCTCTCTCTCTCTCTCTCT
>CAIGQW010054109.1:12225622-12237778 GCA_903798125.1 Danio choprae
CAATCAATCAATCAATCAATCAATCAATCAATCAATCAATCAATCAACTTAAGCAAAAGAGAATACAATTATTTAAAAATGACCATCACATGTGCTAACACCCTTGTTAATGAGCCTTTTATGAAAGCATTCAGCTGCTCACTTGGTCCCCTTATCATAGTGTCCCTGAAGGACACAAAAATGCGGTAGGGATAGGACAGCCTCTGTTTTTCCTGAAGGGTCAAAAGTGTCAAGGTCAGAAATAGAAACCCAAAGGCTGCAGCCTTCAGCAAATAGATTTTCTGTTGTCTGAGTGATATTTAAAGAAGCGTCAAGATTCAATTGGAAACAAGCTGCCTTCAGCCTCCATTTCTCAAGTCTGTCTGCCATGAAGACGCTGCGTGGCCATCACCGCCAGCGAGGCAGTCTGAACTGACTATAGATTTCCATTAGCACTGCTATAGTCTCAGTAGTCCACTCGACATCAGCTCGTACAGCCATACTATATGACCTCAGCAATTCACAGTATAGGAATTCAATCAAACTACAGCATTGCCATGATAGCTCTTATATTTGGGCAGCCTCTGAGAGCCGATGAATTTTAAAAAGGCTGAAATCACCAAATTTATGGACCTTATTTGTCCCCTGGGCCAGAGCCGAACCTGGTTGAAATCCAGGAGGAAGTGTGTGTTATTTTGTGTGTCTGCTGAACTGCTGTAATAGGTGCTCATGGGTAAAATGAAGACCTAACATGCTGTCCTCTACAATGTGCACAACCTGTTGATGTAATAAGAAGTAATTCACTTAGAAACATATGTTAGAGCCAGTTTAGGCCCTGAGGGCTGACTTCAGATCAGCCTGTGCAAGAGAGCGTGTAAGCGAAGTTCATTAGCTAACGAGATGAGGGGGGATGACATGACAGGGACACCTTCTTTATGATTACTAATGTCTGCCATTCCCTCTTCCATTATTTCCAGCCCTATCCTTCCCTCTGCTTCTTAACCTCCCCCTTTCTTCCATTCAGCTCTTTCTGTAAGGCTTTTGTTTTAATTAATCCCTTAAATGACACTGATGTATACAAATCTTCCTCACAACACATACCCTACACTACCTAATTAATATGGGAGACGTCTGAAATTTCAAAGTCACTGGACCATGGTGAAACAGGGTGGACCTACTGTAGTCAGAAAGTAGATCTTTTTAAAGTACACGAGATAACAGTTAGAGATGCACCGGAAATGGATGCTATTAGTTCTAAATGCATGAGCTGTCTGTTTTAAAGGGCTGATCTCTGTTTCAGACTTGCACACAAACTGCACTGCAATAAATGTATACTTAGATGTCTAAAAATGAAACGTGGATAACTCACAGAACATTTGGATAACTCATGGAATGGATAACTCATGGAACTGAAGTCAACTGGAGTAATGATGCTAAAATTTAAATATTGTTGTACTAGATATGATCATAATATCATAATAATGATCATAATATAATGAGACTTATATTGAGAAAAATATTCAATTGTAAATATCCAGAATTATTCTATTATCAGTCCATTAACAAATTGTTCTATTTCAAAATAGCCTGTAGTGTAGCTTGCCAGGATACCTATACTTTATTTTACAAAGTAGAGACGGTTAACAAATGTACCAAGTAAATCTTATGCATGTCTGCAGATGGTGCTGGGGACCTTCATCTCTCAAATACCTGTGTGTGGGGCTATTTGTGTCTGCTAATGTTTTCTGGAGAACATCAATCAAGTGCAACTATTTTGCATGCAATATCATCTACATCACTGCATGGAGACATTTCCATTACAAACAACACTGCAATAATGTTATGAATGAATATACATAATCATGCGCTGCATTATCCTAGTCCATTAGTCAAGCTGTAGCTACAGCAGTCATCAACTCAATATTTACTGTACTCCTAGATGCCTAGTTTCTCGAGACAGATTACCCCCCTCCCCCCAAAAAAACCCTAATAATAAATGGTTGACCTTTTCTGTAAAGACTGTGCAAAATGACTTGTTTGAATGCTTGTCTGGTGCTCAGTCTTATTTTTTTTTCCAACAAACTCCTGGCTTTCATCTGAAGAATGGACTGCTAGCATCCATCATGTGTTTTACCTGTGTCTGCTTGTTAAGTCTGACAGTGCCTCTGTTTCTGGGTCCAAACACTCTATTGGATGCCAAAAGCAAACAACAAATAGTACTAATATATGCTCACAGTGTGCTGTAATACTATTGATATACTAGATGTTTCACATCTATGCTTAAATACACATGATCGGACAGTGATTAATCTTTCATAAATGGTTAAAATACTGGTGTCTGGGATCCAGAGACTTTAGTAAACAACATTATTTTAGAAAACATTCACTTTAAAGTGTAAAAAGGACTAAACAGTGGTCATGAACAGCTACTGTGATACTAAGTTTTCTCAATTAACATGAGTATAGGATTGGACCTGGAAACCATATTTTTCCATATATCACAACTTAACAATTGCTATGTTGTTCAGGGCTAAGGATAAACCACATCACATGGGTCTAAGCTATGTATCAGTAATCAATAATGTACTAGAAAAATGCAAAAGTGTGAGTTTTAGTCATGTATCTCTCCATCTGCGACTTCTGTTTTCAGTTTCTTTGTGTGAGTATATTAGCATGCTCTACAGTGAGGTGTCTTGAGGCTCTTGTCATGGTATATTCAATGAGTCTTTACTGTCTGATGCAGTAATAGTACGCAACCTGTTCCAGACTAGTGTTGTCAAAAGTATGGATACAACTTGATAGGTATTGATGGGTCAAATATTTGAAATGATACATCCTTTTTCCTCAGTATTGATACCTGGCATATAAAACTCAATTAAAACACAATCCCTGTCTTTAAACACAGAAGATATTATATTTATCTACAACACAATACAAAATCACCCACATGTTAAACACAGTTTTCATATGTATGTTCGTTCTGTTGTATTTACTTGTGTTATTGGATATTTATGCTCATTTAATACTGATTGTTCACTTTAATCATATTTTAACTTTCCATACAGTCGGTTAGACCAGTAGACCTCTTCTCTATCAATAAAACCTCTATCAATAAAATCAATATCAATCCTTTTTTTAGGATTGTGAAATTGTGTGCTACAAGGCAATTTATTAGAATGTTACATGGTTTAACACAACAAAACAACTTATTACAATTCTTTTTTTTTTTGCATGGGGCAAGTGAAAACCGGAACAAAAGGCATGGCCAGACCCGTAAAAATTAAGACCTATTGATAGTGATATTGACTATTGATTTTTTTAAAGATCTATTTTTGATATTTTTGCCTTTATTATAATAGGGAACATAGGCGTACGTTTTCAGAATGAGCCTGGGTTGGACAGTATAATACTGACAGGAAGCAAAGTTGGAAAGAGAGAAAGGAATGGAATCCGGAAAGGTCCATGACTCTGGATGCAAACTCAGGATGCCCACAGCACAGTTGTCCTCTATGTTAAATCATCACTAGTTTATTGGTTTCAATGAGTATTGAAATCTCACCATGGCTGTTTCTCAAATACAAGAATGCAGTGAACAGATTCGTGTTCTCGTAGAGAGCGGTCTTGCCATGCTACCTCGGAAGAGCGAACTCAGGAGATCGTGAGAACAGAGAATGCATCATGTGAAAAATTAGATACTGCATTTTAATGGAAAATTATTTAAACATTACAGTATTTATACAATAATATATTGTTATATGTATAACATGCACAGAAGCCTTAGAAATATACTTTGCACAATATAAATAAAACATTTTAATATGAATCTTAGCAAATAAACACTCTTAATGTCTTTATGCTTTTATTACGATTTTATATTATTCAGTTATATACCTGAACTTTAATAATAAAAATGCTGTGCTTCCCACCTCCGTTGTTTAGCCGCAATGACTTCTGGGACTTTCAGAGAGTGAGTACTGTGCTCACGTCTGCATTAATGCACTCTCGATATCAAGAACGCATCCGGGTTCTGTCACGCGCCCTCTATTCTTGAGTATTGGAACTAAACTTTGGCGGTTGATGATAACATTACGCAAGAACACAAGGATGCAAAAACGCTTAAGAATGAATATTGAAAAACAGCCCATGACAAGAAATTAGTAATCAGTTTCAGCTGCCTAAATCGCGATCAGAGCATCCCTAGTTTCATATTGAAGAATTTTAAGTTTTCTGACAATGCTAATCCAGACAAACCAGCAACTCTGGAAACTTAAAAAGTCAGTGTCACTTTCATGTCTGTTTAATAATGAAATAAATAAATAGATGCAGCTGTGGGAGCCGAGTAAATTGATACGTTTGATATCTAGGGAACTATGCTGCATCGGTCACAGAAAACATAAGTGGATGCATTAATTATAAATTACTAGGCAAAATTTTAAAGCAGTATATTCAAACGGCAAGAAGAAAACAGCTAAAAATAGAAGTGTCTTAGGATGCGGCTTGCTGCATCTCAATAAATCATTGCTGTAGTTCTCTACTGAGAGGAATTCCCTTATGATAAAGTGACACCACGTTTTGACATAGACACCATTTTCTCTGTCCCACAGATAAAAATCACAGATGAAATGCAGCAGAAACAAACAGAAAGACAATATTTCACATCTGAAACTGACAATCTATTAATGTAGGGGCTGATATCAAACACATGGCAGCTCACAACAGAACTGAGGCATAAATTTACCTCTGTGTCATGCAGATTACTAACACTTTATACAAGATTTATATGTAAGGTTTTTGTCTTGTTTCTAGTTCAAATATCAAACAATTTTTAAATCAAGAAGCATATTCTAGACAAAAACTATTGTCTTGTTTTAATAAATAATATGCCAAAATTAGGGTTTTCCTTAAAACAAGATTACAAAATAATCTGCCAATAGGGTAAGCAAAATAATCTTGTTTTTCCTTTTGATTTAAGATTATTTTGCTTACCCAATTGGCAGATTATTTCACTTGTTTTAAGGAAAAACTCATATTATTTCTTAAAACAAGACAATATTGTTTTGCTTGTCTAGAAAATGCTTCTTGATATAAGAATTTTTAAATATTTGAACTAGAAACAAGATAAAAAAATCTAAGTAAGAAAGGCTTTTTGCAGTGTAGGAACAATACTTTTATATTATTATTGTTTAATTTAATTTAATTATTGTATAACTTTTTAACGAGTCATTTCACAACATTAGAAATCAGATAATATTTTACAAAGTTATTATTATTATTATTATTATTATTATTATTATTATTATTTACATTTTGAACCACTCATAGAAACCCTTCACACCTTACATGATATGTGAAAACGTAAAAGCTTGTGAGGAAGAGGATCAATCGTCGAAAAGCAGAGTCCTGTCAATGAAAAGCCCCTCTGGAAGGGTGATGTGATGGTGTCATCAGCTGGGTGAGGGGTGCGTGCTCTCATACAAAGACAAGCTTTCAGCATGCCAGTCACACAGCATTTACGTCAACTTACCACCACCACCATCACCATGTCTATTGGGAATACCAGAATAACAGCAGCAGGAGAGATTCCTCTGTGCAGTGTGTGCATGTCATGTACTAAACTTTACTGATGCGTGCTGTGGGTATTTAAGTGGAGAGATATAACACATACAACACGTTTGTGTGTATAAATAAGCACTTCCGTGTCATAACTGTTACATTTAAACACAGCTGCATGAAACAGTTGTGTTTAAAAATGAAATGTGTATTTTTTATGTATGAAATAATGTTTTTTTTTTCTTATCCCAGCTTAATCTTTAGGTCTGCATGCCAGTGACTCTTCTGGGTCAGAAATAAGTGACAACATTTACAGATACATTCAATTTATTTATGCTTTGCTAGTTATTCTGGACATGTGTTACAGTAGTGAATCCAAAGCAAACAGTGAAGGCATTGTAGCCTGATTTATGCATGACAATAATAAGTCTTTTTAATACATACACCTTAGTTTATACATTAGAGTAGCTATGATTGAGTAAATGTACATCAATACTCCAATTTTAACACGATTAAGAATCTACCATGTAAACAGAGATTTTTGATGAACTTAATCAAACCAAAGTTATAATCATAGTAAACACCAATCGAATTAAGACATGTGGAGTAGTCCTATTTTAGTTGCATTATTGACATGTAAACACCTTGATCAAACTACCATCGTGTAAGATCTTTTATGAATCAAATGTTGCTGAATAAAAGTGAAACTGCTAAACTGCAATTGAAGTGGTCAAAGAATTAGAAATAAATCACCCGAAATTGCATGAAACTCCGGAGGGAACATTGGATAGCATGGTGATGTAATGACGTCAATCGATCAATGTAGTTTAACATGTAAAACATGAATATGAAAGGAACATTCAAAAAGCAACTCAATCAAACACAATCATATTATTATAAATAATTTGATTACTGATGTCTATGTAAACGTAGTCATTGTTAATTTAACAATGTACAGTTAAGCCCAATTCACGCCACACCAAAAGACACTGACCAATGTGGACAACCCCCAAATTACAGTATATTATTGCTCAGACGTTCCTCCACTCAACAAACTCCAACTGAACATGTTCGTTGGGCAAAAATGAATGCACAGCAACCGACAACAACAGGAATGACACACTTATCCGACAAAATCTAAAAAAGTGTTGATTGCTACAGATCTGCATTCGGCTTTCTTATGAAACCGACAAACAAAATTAGCAATTACATTTCAGTATCGATCGAGTTGCAGTTTGTGAATGCATGACTTGGTGTGTCAGATAAAAACATGAATGGGCATAAGAAGGTATGGTGAAAGAAAGAAAGCACAACTTCCTGAAATATAGAACACAAAAGAAGACATTTTGAAGAATGTTGGAAACCTGTAACCATTGACATCCACAGAAAGAAAAACAAATGTAAAAAAGGCTGGGTTCCACACAATTCCTTCATGTTTTCTCAACATATTAAATTAACTTCATTGTTTTTACAAATATAGACTGAACATAAAACAATTAAGTTGTCCCCTGAAAAAATCAAGAATTGTGTTGATTCAGTTCGTTTTAAATAAGTAGTTTGAACTAGAGGCAAAAATCTTTTTTTGATTGGAAGTCAATGGTTTAAGGTTTCCAACATTCTTCCAAATGTCTTCTTTTGAGTTCAACAGAAAAAAAGAAAAGAAAGGAAAATTGTTTGGAACAAGTGAAGGGTAAGTAGAATTTAAACGTTTAATTGTACTATTCCTTTAAGCATTTCACTTCAAAAGACCTTAGCACACACATGTATTAATTTAGTTTTTAGTTTTAGTGTTTTTCGACTTTCAAAGTGCCAATAGCCTTTGATTTGCATTATGTGAATCAGCAAAGACCACAGTTTTAGCTAAAATTCTTCTTTAGTGTTCTAGTGAAGCACAAACATATCTACAACTGAGTGTAAATTAATAGCAAAGCTTTAATTTTAAGTATAAACTATCCCTTTATTGCATTCGAAACAAATCATTCAGAAAAGAACTGGAGCAACAAATAGTGAACTTCTTGCTCATAACACCTAAGAAAACCCCTAATGGCTCAAAGTACCTTTGACTTCAGAAGCGTTGGACTCTTGCATCCTCTGCTCAGAAATTACATCTGGCAGCTCAAGGTTTGGGTCACTCATAGAGCCAGTTTTCTTTCACATGATATTGATTTTCCTCCTGACATCTACAGTATACGTGCTTCCTCTCATGCAAACAACAGCGTGGAAGAAAGACAACCAGGGAAAAAAAAACTTCCTAATAACAGCGGCTGAATTCCTGAGAGCGGAGCGAGAGGCACTCATCCCCAGAGCTCTGCAACTCAACAGGCTGTGGTTAACATGGTGTTCAAAGAGGCTGATGTCACAGCGTGATCTTGCTGCTTGTCCTCTCCATTGCCTACTAGTGCTCTGCAGGGATAAGCCCAGGGGCTTTGCGGTGTGTGTGTGTGTGTGTGTGTGGACGTATGTCTGTTGCACTTTCTAAGACTTTCAACAGGAGCTTGAATGTATCCAATAGGACATTTTGGCATGATTTAAAACACTGGGATGCCTTCTTAACGGTGTCATGAACTGCTTTTTTCGTTCATTTTGAACTGTTCAGTCAGGTCCACTTATAATTTGTATGAAGATTTTCACATCAATATGCATCACAATTTAGAAGTAATAGGATATTTTCTGTCATGTTTTGACTCCTCACATCAGAACCCACTGTTTTAATAGGCATGACAGACTGTAGAATTAAACAGCCACTGGTGTATTCAATTCAATTCAAGTTTATTTGTATAGCGCTTTTCACAAAGATTATTGTTTCAAAGCAGCTTTTTTATTATTAGCTTTTTTCTGTGTGTATATGATGGTCATGATTCTGTGTTTTCCCCTGTCATGTGTTTCATGTGCTTGTGTTTCATGATGTGATTCCTATGTTCTGTTTTCCCGCTATTTTTTAATATTCATTAGTTTCACCTGTGTTCACACCTCTGTTTGTTATTGGTTAATCATGTCTAGTGTATTTATACTCCTTAGTTTTGGTTGTTCTTTGTCTTTTGTCTTAATCGTCACCATAATTGTCATTCCGTTCTCTCGATTTGTTTTGGTTGTTCCTGTATTCCTGGACATTCAGTAAATAAAGAGGTAGATGTTTTATATCATTTGTTTCCTGTGCATTTGTAGAGAGCACGCATGACTTTGATTGGCTAACCTCTTGCATATTTAAACAATTTTTGTTTTCACCAAAATTAAACCCTTTCTAAGTTTTTTTGTGTAGGCCTTAAGTTTACAGTACTGTAAAAATACTCAATGTCTTTGTCAATGTTTTCAAACAATTATATATGATTTACCAAAGTCACACAAGTGCCAATTTCACATCCATAATGACGCTTTTTCCTCATAAATGCAAAAATGCAAGAAAATAAAATCAATCACTTTTGTTCTATAGAGAGAACTCTCATCCTTTTGATTAGCAGTTTCTTTTGGGTTGTGCAGTTTAATTCGCTGATTTTGTACAAAGTATGTTGTATACTGTAAACTCGCTAACCTTTTTGGTTACATGCATAACGTATGTTTATTTTCCTCATTTAAAATATATATATAGATTTGGGCGACACAGTGGGTAGCACAATCGCCTCACAGCAAGAAGGTCGCTGGTTCGAGCCTCGGTCAGTTGGCATTTCTGTGTGGAGTTTGCATGTTCTCCCCATGTTTGTGTGGGTTTCCTCCGGGTGCTCCAGTTTCCCCCACAAGTCCAAAGACATGCGCTATAGGTGAATTGGGTAAGCTAAATTGTCCGTAGTGTATGTGTGTGAATGGGTGTGTATGGATGTTTCCCAGTGATGGGTTGCGGCTTGAAAGGCATCCACTGTGTTAAACATATGCTGAATAAGTTGGCGGTTCATTCCGCTGTGGTGACCCCAGATTAATAAAGAGACTAAGCTGAAAAGAAAATGAATGAATGAATGTTTACAGATTCATATTTTTCTGATCCCATAACTGGTTAGTTGTTTTGGAAAATATAAACTGATGTTTCAATATAATGTTAACATATACTTGTGAATTTATGGTGAGTTTTTACTGCAAATGTCCCATTCATAATGCTGGAATAGCACTTGACTCAACTGTGTTCTGTCCTGCCCACTGATGTAAAAACGTCTGCATGTTTGACAGCCAGTCTACATCTTACATAGTGGGATGCTGCTGTGGTTCAGTTTAAAAACACATACTGTAAATACTTAGTACATATCAAATGATCTGTAATAACAGACAGAGTGAGTAACCACACAATAAAAAGAGTTACACACACACACACACTTGCGTGGTGCAACATTACTGTCGGACCCAATATAGTTGGCAAAGTATTTTAGTTTCAATCTTTCTGAAAATTCAGTGTCAAATTGTGCCTTGTATGCAAAGAAATCCACTTTATAATGAAGTAAACAATGGTTCTTTACTAATGTGGTGTGGAATAAAATAAAAAGTTCATCTACTTTAATCTAAGTATGGCAATACAAAGGCTGTTTTTTGAGAGTCGTCTTTATTGTTTGGTTTCTCATTATTTGCCTACTGCAGCTTGAACGGGTCATAGGGGCAATGATCATAAACAGGCATTGATCTTCTGCAGAGGCGGAGTTTAGCCACACTATTGCGTAATTAACTGCCACATTCCAAAAGCTGTCATTTTGGCAGACTGAGTTCAATATAATCTGTTTTTAGACTAACAAGAAAGAAAGAAACTTACAGGATTGCAAACGTAATGACCTCTTGCATGTCAAAAGAACAAGCAAATTTTGATTACTCAGTTCATGACCCCTTTAACACACAGCATGATCTATAGTATAACTGAAGCGAGAATCCCTGGATGGGACTCTGTGGTCTGGAGAACCTGCTTTTTGAGGGCACTTAGTCTGCAACATGCTCCGTTTGCCTTCAGGTCATATGACACACACCGGTCTCTGGATGGAAAGGGTTTCCAAAGCGCACCTATTTACCCTAAAGGTGGAGATAATAGGCACTTAGTGAAGTTCAGAGTTAACACTTCTATACACTGATATTACGGCTGATTGAACAATTACAGGCCACAAAGCCCACTATCAGGCTAAAAATAAAGGGGGCGAGAGCAAACAAAAGACTAAATATATTAATAATTCCGGTCTCCTTGACGACGCTCTCTCTCTGCAAAACGCCCACACAGGCGTGCTGAGCTCTGGGCCGATACCTTGTGCATTTCTGAGGTTTTTACGGCCATTCTTTGCTTTATGTGCCTTTTCTTATCACCTTAAAAGCTCTCTGATCAAACTCCTCTGTCAGGTTACGGCTAGGGTAGATTGAAGGAAACCATCAGCATTCTTTTGAACATTTCGGAAAGCTTCTTCATGTCATATAAACACAGATCGACAGATTCTTCTGACAGTTGGCCACCTTGGAATTATAAGATTGTATCTGCATTCTGAGCAATTTTGAGGTATTGCATTTTAAAGTTTGTTCATTCCATATAGCAACGATTATACGGACGACAAGTAACTAAATGTGGTCTTAATATACAATATTAAAATGCTCTGAAATTTGTAAAGAACATGGGGATTTTTTGGTACTCATCAAAATTAAGTTGGAATATGGTGGATTTTGATTTAGACAGAAAGCAGGTACTATTATATTTTATAATATAATACTATACACATTTTTCTGTAGAGTTTAGTATGACAGAAATAACATGTTTATCGTTGTGATTAAATCCTCATTAATTATCAAATAATTATATATATTTGACCTTAAAGGGATAGCTCACCCAAAACGGAACATTCTGTTATAATTTACCTAACCTTCACTTGTCACAAACCTATTTTCTGTTGAACACAAAATAAGTTATTTTGAAAAATGTTGGAAACCTGTAACCATTGACTTTCTATAGTATTAGTTTTTTCTAAATGGTTACAGGTTTCTTACATTTCTCTAAATATCTTCTTTTGTTCTTCTGTGTTCAACAGAAAAGGAAACGTAAAGGCATGAAACCACCAAGGTTAGTAAATGATGAGTAAATTTTAATTTATAGGTGAACTATCACTTTAAGGCTTAAAATTGTAAAAATGCAAGATATTTAAAGGCTAAACTGCAAGAAAACAAACAAAGAAAGAAACAAACAAACTATGCTGTTTAACAATTAAATAAACAATGAAAAAAGGTTTCACTGACAATATGTACTGTATGATTAATATATGCATTTGATATGCAACAACTTTGTTTTTAATAACAAGGAAAAATGTAACATTTCATTGCCAGAAAATGCCTCTAAATGTTCAGTTTAATAGACTCATCTTTTTAAAAGGGTAAGGAGTTTAAGAACATTTAAAAATGTAAATCATATCCAGATATGATTACATTAGTCTAGCATTATTCTTATTTTTTTAACACAACACTCTCTGCAAACGGTTTGAATCATCTTGGTCTCTGAGATGATCCTGATTGGTCCATTAGTGTGCATTTAAAGTGTTGATTAGCTCACAAATAGAATCTTGAGTTAGGCTAGAGTTTGATTTTGGCAATAGTACCTTTTTTGCTTTGAAAACAAACACTACCAAAAATGTGCGCCACTTCCTCCCCAACCGAACACCCCCCCACCACCCAACCCAACCCAGCCCACCA
>CAIGQW010054109.1:12239051-12266766 GCA_903798125.1 Danio choprae
TTTTTTTTTATATATATATTATGGTTTAACTATACATATACTGTTATTTATTTATTTTGGTTATTCAGATTTTTTCCAGATTAGTGATTTCAGTAATACTGGGGGTGGGGGGTGCAAGGTTTGATCCCCCGCGAAAAAAGGCGTCATGGAAAGTAGTCTATGTATAAGAATAGTGCCTATGGCAATTAACCAAACATTTATAGCATGATTTAAAATGCCGACCATAAATCTGTAACCTCTAAATTAGGTTATAATACCCTATTACTCACTCACTATCCGTCGGCTAAGATACCACTAGGATTAATCAGGGGTCGGCACAGCGGACCTTTTATTATTAATAATAATAAAATAGTATATATATATATATGTATAGTGCTCAGCATATATGAGTACGCCCCCCACAAATCTCTTATTTAAATGAATATTCTCTATAGGATGCTTTACAATATTATATTTGTGCATATACATTAGTTTAGTCAGTACTGAAGCCAAATCTGGAGCTAATCTAACAAAATAACTTACAATAATGGTTCAAAAATTAGTAGCCCAAATTTATATGTCAGGGAAAAATATTAAATAAAATGTCAAAAAACAGCAAAAATCTAAAGAAACATAAAATATAGACAATTTTGTTGAAATGTTGTAGTTTGTCATTTATTTATTTTTTTGCAATATTTCAAATTAATTTAAATGTATTATCCTTACATTTTTAAAGATGTTCTGTGACTAAACTATTATTTTAATAAATATATCTGTTCAATAAATCAGTTTTGTTCAAATGCAGCAATAAAAAAAATTCATTTTCAAAATTGGGTGCTTTCATATATGCTGAGCACTATATATATATATATATATATATATATATATAGAGAGAGAGAGAGAGAGAGAGAGAGAGAGAGAGAGAGAGAGAGAGAGAGAGAGAGAGAGAGAGAGAGAGAGAGAGAGAGAGAGAGATACATTTATATGCTATTGTTTTGATGTTTGGGCCTATTTTTCCTCACTGTATCTTACTGTATAAGCTCCATAAACTACTGATATACCCAGTATACAGTTTTTATTTTTATATTAGAATTTGTCTAAAGATAAAACCTTTATACCATTAACTTTATACCGTAGAATTAAAACTTCAACTTTTATTGAGGAAAAAATATATAATTTGAAGAATACACAAAATGTATAAAATACATTTTAGCATACACGCACATCCCCCCCCCACCCCCAAAAAAACAACAACAACGATAAATTCAATAATAAAAGAACATTTTCTGACATTCCTTCATGTTTCCGACATTCCTTCTTTCCGACATGTTTTAGTCCAGATTATAAATGTTTAAGTAAAGAAAATGTGGTGTTGTTTGATAAATACCTATCCTGAAAAAAAATCAGATCCATTATATTTACATTATATTATATTATCTAAACATCTCGATGTTTTGATGAAATGTGAATGGGACATGCTTGTCATCTTGTCAGGATTCATGAGATTCCCTCCCCTGACTGAACAGAGAACAGCACCCTCATATTGATTATGTCTGAATGCTTTTGATTTCTGAGAAATATTCTGCTTGCTAACAGCACATTTTGACAGTGTAATTTAATAGTGCCTGTGCTGGTCCCTCCTCGAGAGAGGCTGTGTAAGCAGCACGGTCCGTTAGATGCAAATTGTATTTAATTTATTTTATGGAAGAGTGTTATATATATTTTTTCTTTTGCATTTTCCAAGCAATCTTGCTGACAGACGGCTTGGAATGGGATACTTCATGCCATAAATCTTAAATCTGTGAAAATACACCTGTGTGTGTAAGGAAGTTACTTCTACTTCTACTATTACTGATAATAGAAGAAATTAATAGAGGCGCTGGTACAGTAAAAAGTAATGTACACTACATACCGTAGAAAAAAAAACTTTTTAAATGCACTACTGTACCAAGAGAAAGAGAGTGTTTAGTCTTTAAAACCCCTGATACTTCTATACTCCAAATAATCCAACCATATTGTTTTTAAGGACACTTTGACCAAAATAGCCAGTGTGAACCTGCTTTAAAGAAATGTTCAATACAAGTTCACCTACAAATAATTTCAAAAACAAAGACTCAACAACTGTGCTCATAGAACTGCATGAAAAGTCTATAAGACAAAGCACCAGAAATAATAATACTATACATCATACACTGTCACTAAATTGCTCACAACCATGTTTGAGCAAAGTACAGAATATTCAATATTCCAACTTTTACAACAATTTAAAACTGAGAAATAAAAATAAATGTAGTGTAACTATACCTAAAGAGCAATTCAAATTACACAAACTTACGGGATTTAAAAGAAAAATATATAACACTGTGTAAACCATTTGCCAAGTACACATTAATTTAACTTTTTCATTCATTCATTTTTATTTCGGCTTAGTCCCTTTATTAATCCGGGGTCACCACAGCGGAATGAACTGCCAACTTATCCAGCATGTCTTTTACGCAGCGGATGCCCTTCCAGCTGCAACCCATCTCTGGGAAACATCCATTCACACCCATTCACACTCATACACTACGGACAATTTAGCTTACCCAATTCACCTATACCGCATGTCTTTGGACTTGTGGGGGAAACCGGAGCACCCGGAGGAAACCCACGCCAACACAGGGAGAACATGCAAACTCCACACAGAAACGCCAACTGACCCAGCCGAGGCTCGAACCAGCGACCTTCTTGCTGTGAGGCGAACGTGCTATCCACTGCACCACCGTGAGGCCCCTAATTTAACTTTAATAAACTATTTTTTAATTAATATCTGATTAGACCATAAACCAGTATAACTGAATTAACTGAATGAACTTCCATTGACTTTCAGAACAATTACTTACACAGTCACCTAAGAAATTCTGAGTAATAACTAAAGTAGGCAATCAACAACATGACACACAGATGCAGTCTTAACCGTTTTACTTGTACTGAACAAGACAAATTGGTGTAACTTTCCAAAACAAACTCCAGGGTATGATATAATCAGTCTAAAACTTGTGACAGTAACTAGTGATTCTTTTACAGCTTGAGCAAAAAAACCCCAATGAAGATATTCAGAGGAAAAACCCAGCAAACATACGCCTCTGGGGTAAAAATCTGGAGAGCATCTCCACGTTGTCTCAGTCTATGCGCTTGAATGCTGTGTGAAAAGCAGAAATTCTTCAGTAATGTCTGCCCATGTCACTACCGAACCCTTGGGACCGTTACTTTTGTCATCTAAGGTGACAAACACATACACTCCATTGATTCGGTTCTTCTTGGTTTCATTAACACATGCACTAACTAAAATCTTGATGTGTTTCATGTCTGTCTCTAGCACGTCAGTCTAGCTAATGAGGTACCACCATTTAACGTTCAACACACACACACACACACACACACACACACACACACACACACACACACTGCCTGCCCACCTGACACTCTGCAAGAGCGAGCATCATTGCCATGGCAGCCGGCTATTTATACTCTACGCCACACAATCAGGCCTTGTCACAGTCAGAAGGGGTGTAAGAAAAGCCGTGGATATGTCAGTCAATCAGGACATGTTTTCCTGTGACTCACTGGGTAATGGCAAGAGTTAACAGGTTGGACTAATCATGGCTGGATGCGGCCGTTTTGCAATTCTGTCACTATATTACCTCTATCAATCTATCACACACTTCACATTCGGCTACACCTGCAGTTTAACTGTCTAAATGTCAACATTTGAGCATCACTTATGCCTTTCGGATTTGTGAAACTGACCTGAGCCGACTACACCGCTCAGTCAAGATCTGGCTAATGTGGCCTTATCACCGCTTATTTGCAGACACTGTTCTGGAAACAGCTCATTGTTAACTAACATGGGTTCAAATGTGGACATGTATAAATATTTACATACATTACCATTCAAAAGATTGATATTTTAATGTAAAGTCTTATGCTCACTATGGTTGTACACTGTAAAAAAATGCTAGGTTCCACACACTTCCTTCATGTTGTCCAAACACAAATCGAGTAAGTTAATTCAACAGTCAGTGGATTTAACATAAAACAATTAGGTTGTGCCAAAAACAACTTAAGAATTGTATTGTTTCAACTCATTTTAATTAATTAGTTTGAAAAACAGCAAAAGTCAAGCCGCAAAGTCACCTGTTTTATTCATATCTGTAATGGAAAAGCTGCATTTTCTGCAATGACTACTCCAGTTTTTGGTGTCATGTGATCATTCTGGAATCATTCTAAAATGCTGACTCAGCGTTGGAAAATCCTTAATATGTTTATGGCAACAGCAATAGTTTTTATATTACATGCTATTTCAAAGTTCAGACAATACAAAAACGTACATTTATGCAACTTCTGATCAATTTCTTGAAAATGACTGCTAATAATGATAAATGAATAATTAATGTCCCTGACACACAAAGTTGCTGAATAAACTGAATGATTATTATACACAATGCTTAATCTAAATGGTAACAATGCAAGCACACCTGTTGATACAGCTATGCATTGTATAACTACACACACAAAAACCTCTTCTAAAGATTATCCAGCCCAAAGGCAAAACACAGACACTAAGAAAGAGATAGAACATTAAATCAACAAGCAACTATTTCACATTCAAACTCCTTTAAAAATTTCAAAAAGCTCTGCCTTGATACAATAAAAGGCTATTCAAACTGGGATGTTTAAGAAGAACGGCTTTTAAAGGCAAACTGAGGTCAAAGAAATTCTTTGGTGTTGTCAGCCAAACATACAGGAGAATCTGTATGGAACACTCCAGGGGCCTGTTATTGAAATTAAGCAAACACTAAATGAAAGCAGCTTCATGTGACATATTGACAGTGTAATGTCCTGTTAATAATATGTGTGTGTATGCTTGACTAGAAATGTCAGAGTAAAAGAATAAAGGTAAGTAGATTGTTATATTACAATGGTATCTGGAACATATAGTAATGCCCTATGTTGTACAAAGTTCACAAGCAGTAAATCTTCACAATATGAATGATTTCTGTCCTGATTTGTTTTATTTTGTAGGCCCAAAAATGGAATACAAAAAAATAAATAAATGGGTGAATTTATTTCTTTTACTGTAAACATATTTTGAATTACCATTGATTTTATTCTATTGTACAGAACAAAAAACTTTCCTCAAATTATCTTCTTTCATGCACCAGGAGAAAGTAAGTCATACAGGTTTGGAACAGCATGTGGGTTACTTAGAAAACAAAATCTGAGAATTATAACTTTTAATAAACTATCCCTATCAGTTAGTCTTTGCCAATATCTCAGCACATACAAATCCTTATCAAATCACCCAGGCTTTACATAAAAAAAGAGCTTATACAATTTTAAAAAGGCAAACCTGTATGACTTGTTACGATGAGCAGCAAGTCACCGGTGAGCAAAAACATTAGAAATACATTTTTTATCAATAAATAAAAATAAAATACATAAAAAAAGTTTTTTTAAATCTATAATTTAGAATTTGTCAGCACCGAATGCAAAATTCTGGTCAAATCTCTTTTAAAGTTTTGCTCTAATGTCCAGTGTTGTGTTTATATTTGTTTATGTTTATTTATGTAGCAGCGTGGTCCTGCGAGACATGACATTTCATTCCACTTTATGTCCACACATGCAGAGGAAGGACAATATTTACTTGACTTGTGGTATTTGCATAAATCCTGTATGACAGCTAAGATTTTGCAGATTCTATCCATTTCCCCCGCCATGGACACAGGATTTAATAACGAGTGGGTAGCACAATCGCCTCACAGCAAGAAGGTCGCTGGTTCTAGCCTCAGCTGGGTCAGTTGGCAGTTCTGTGTGGAGTTTGCATGTTCTCTCCATGTTCGCATGGGTTTCCTCTGGGTGCTCCGGCTTCCCCCACAAGTCCAAAAACAGGCGCTATAGGTCTATAGCGCTCTATAGCGACATCCACATGCATGTGACTGCTGTGATTTTCTTCCCCACAAACAGTAGGTTGAATAAGTTGCCATTCAACTTTGATGCATATGAATGCATTTTCGATGCATATACATTTAAAGTCAAAATTCCTGTGAATTTTGTTTTTTCTTTTTCAAATATTTCTCAAATGATGTTTAACAGAGCAATAAATTTTTCACAGTATTTCACATAATAACTTTTCTTCTGGAGAAAGTCTTATTTGTTTTACTTTTTTAAAAAACATTTAATGGTCAGCAGCATGGTGGCGCAGTGGGTAGCACAATCGCCTCACAGGAAAAAGGTCGCTGGTTCGAGCCTTGGCTGGGTCAGTTGGCATTTCTGTGTGGAGTTTGCATGTTCTCTCCATGTTCGCATGGGTTTCCTCTGGGTGCTCCGGTTTCCCCCACAAGTCCAAAAACAGGCGCTATAGGTGAATTGGGTAAGCTAAATTGTCCATAGTGTATGTGTGTGAATGAGTGTGTATGGATGTTTGCCAGTGATGAGTTGCAGCTTGAAGGGCATCCACTGCGTAAAACACATGCTGGATAAGTTGATGGTTCATTACGCTGTGGCGACCCCAGATTAATAAAGGGACTAAGCCGAAATGAAAATGAATGAATGAATGAATAAATTTTATGGTCAATATTATTAACCCCCTTAAGCAATATTTTAGTTTGATTGGCTACAGTGTTATTACCCTAACTTGCCTAGTTAACCTAATTAACCTAGTTAAGCCTTTAAATTACACTGTAAGCTGAATATCTAGAAAAATACCTGATAAAGTATTAATTTCTGAATGAACTGTCTTCAAGCTAGAAAATTTCAGCACCACGGACAGCAATGCTTGCATTCGATTTTGCCTATTCTGTCCATTTCCCTCTCCACAAACAGTAGGCTGAGTAAGTTGCCATTCAACTTTGATGCATATACGAATGCATATTTTATGCATATATAATTGCATTTCTTTAATGCATGCTTGAGGCATTTCTCATTCTCAAACTACTATGTCAATACTTGAACATATACAATATAAATCCTAGTCAAATCACACATACCTGTACAAGCAAAAAACATACATACATAGTATGTGTGTGATTACTAAGATTTGGCATGTATTCTCCCAATTCCTCCTCTCACAAACTGTAAGTTGACTAAGTTGCCGTTCAACTTTGATGCATACTGAACTACTTCTTGCCTTTCTCACATTTTTACATTACACCAGCAAACACATGCACTCTCAATCATTTCACTTCAAAGATAATCCCAAGAGAGATGAACTGCTCCATATGGCAGTCATGTATACACAGGCTGAATGTGTGCTCCTGCATGCGTGGATATGCCTGTACTGGTGATATTTCTTATTGCTCTCTATTCTTGTCACTCCCTGGATGCTTAACTGTCTCACAGAATAATAATCACACTGACTGCTGTAATCCCTACTGTGCACAGAGGTTTCCCTGATATCCCCACTGCGCTAGGCTTCGATGAGCTTTGCTGAGCTGAGCCAACCCCTGCCACACACACACACACACACACACGCACACGCACACGCACACACACACACACACACACACACACACACACACACACACACACACACACGCACATTCTTGTCCTCGCCCAGCCTGGATCACTGCTATTAACAACACGGACCAAGTAATCCTAATTTGTACCTCTAAAGGAAGCTAATCCATTATACAGAAATAACTAATCTGTAAAGAGCAAACACCATTCTTAGGCTGGAAAATCCTGTTAGCGTCTGCTTGATTACCTTACCATTAGACTTCTTGTGCAAGCGCTCTAAGTTCAGTCACATGCCTAACCTCATCAGCCGGGCTAATGTCTGCAGCACTGTTGATTTCAGAAACAAATTGAGTTAATATTTCATGCTGACAGGGTCAGTTTTACTCTACAGGAAAGCCATCGCTAAATGTGGCTATAATGAATAATTCAAATACCTGATAAGAGGAAGTGTGGCTGTTTTTAATTTTTTATGATCTCAATATTGCAAAAATGCACTGATCAATGCATGAGTGGGAGAAGTGAGTGAAGGGAAATATGTGGGCAGAACAGTTGGGCTGAGTGGAATAGCATTACAGACAGCTCCAATCGGAGTGGTTCACATCTCACATGACGACAAGCAGTATATGATGCAATATTTTTTTTTTCTTACAGAAAGAACTAAATCAAAAGTAACTAACTGAATAACCGATACATTTCAGGGACAAACTCTTAAATTGAGAAACTACACCATATCTGATTTTTAAAGATGTAAAAGCAAAGTTTTCATTGTAATTGTGTTGGTTGTCAGCTCCATCAGACATGTTTTGGGGTAATCTGGGATTAGTGCACCTTGTTTAAACTCTCACCTTTAAAGGTAAGACTAGTGACTGGCTTAAAGAGACAGGTCACCCAAAAATGAAAATTCTGTCATTTGCTCACCCTCAATATGAGTTTCTTCTCTTGATAATTAAGAAAAACACAAATGTTTTGCTTCCCATTGACTTCCATAGTATAAATACTAAAATAGATGAAAACAGACACTTCTCGGGTTACTCAATAGTTTGGACTTGAGTTTGGAACAACTTGGTAACAGCATATCTGGATAAGCTATCTTTTTGAAATGTAAAGCACCAGGCACCAAATCTCTAGCACACACGTCCTCAGATTTGACACAATGGCAGAGCAACACAATGTATCTGATTTCAGACTTTCATTAAATATACAATTTGAAAATAACCATGCCAGCTGAAATGCAACCACAAATATGCCAGTTTTGATCCACACGTTGACAACTATCTGACATATTATAATTCCTAAATGTTGTCAGCTTCTTGTCAGAGTCCATCAGTTTCACAACTGAATAAACACAGGTCCAGGTGACTGATGATCACTTCTTGAGTCACAGTCAAGCTGTGTCCTCTTAGCATATGTGTCCATCCTCTAGTGGGACTCTAAGCTGACAGCTTCCTCCATTCAGCGCCCAGGTGAGAGGGCTTACACATCTGCATATTCATGACAGTGAAATAGACACGGTCGCTATGGAGACAACATGCTGATGTGGACATAGACCATCGAGGACTTTTGATACAATGTTTCTGACAGGCATAATCAAGTCTACAGATAAAACATAGCCAAATATAGAATCAGCAAAGGCTTCATAATGCATTTACTAATGCTTCAATTCAAACTTTTTACCCATGCACAACGAAAGACAAATTACTTCACAATCTAAATAATATAAACTAAAAAACTTCAGTACAGTAAGTCCAAGTCTTAAACTTTTGCTGATTACAAAGTACACCACTACAGTTTAGTCTGAAAACAAGTGTTTTTTTCAAGCTTTCCTCAGATCATAATAAAAATAATCACCTGGCATGAGAAGTGATTTCATTGCTGGTGCTAAAATAATTAACATGATGAGAAAAAAAACACCACTACCTCACAAAGATTTCAATCTTAAAAACACTTTTCCTGCCATAATTAAGAGAAGCTCTATCAATCAGATGGAGATTCCCAGGTTTCAGCCCCATGGAAAGCTCAATCTGATAGATTCACAGGAGATGTGTTTAATAAATAATTAAAGAAATAAACAGACATACCATGTTGACCTCAGACACCATGTCTATGCTCGCCACATCGATGCTCATGCCAACTGCAACCGGTGCACCTTAATTGAGAAGAAAAACTTAATTTTTAAGTTCACTAATTGCATTTAATAATTTTATATCAATCTTAAAAAAACAATCGTGCGATCTTTAAAGTAGAAATAATAAAGTGACCAACATACCTCCAAAATCTGGTCGTAGGCGAATGTCATAGCCTTTCAAAAGCTTGTCTACTGTCTCTTTGACAAAAGACATGTTTCCTGGTTCATTGGCGCTAAAAAGAAAGAAAAAAGAGGGTTATTCCATCATAACAGAGCTTAGGATGTCTACGCTCCCGCGCCATGGTCTCCAGCAGCTCTTCTTACCTTTGAGCACAGCACATCACTGCCACAATTACCGGTAATGAAAGAACACCAAACAGCCTTCGTTTCTGTATTCCAAACATTCCTTATACTCTTTCAGACAAGGAACTGAGCGACAAAACGGACGTTGTAAGGTTTCCTTGCTTAGGTAACAGGTTACGTTATTCCATCAGTGTGTGTTTGCTAAAGAACTCCAATTACTGTCAAACACGCGTAAACAAATCGCCGCGATCCGGGTTTTCGCTCTCTTGCGGAGACTGCGTTTTTTGGTTAGGTGCTCGGGGAATACAATGCATTTTGCCCAAGACACTACCGGAGCTTGCAGCAGGGGAGTCGGTGTTTGGGGCTCAGCCAGATCTCCATCCTTCGGTTTTGACGCCCGTAGCTGTGCTGTCCCGAATCTACACCCTCAGTTGAAGTCTCAGTCTTACGCCTCTTTTTGTGTCAGCTGTAAGCAAAGGAAGCACTTGCGAGTCATTTGGGTAAACTGACTTATTTTGCGCGCGCACCCAACAAAATAAGCCTGTTATCAGATGTTCGCACGTGAGAGTTTGAAACTGAAACTGAAAGCTATTGATTTCGTCTGATGACAGAGTCGACCGGAGTGTGATGAAATTGATATGAGAGCATGAGGACTTCACTATAAGTAAAGTAGTCACGTGACATTCCACAAGCTTCGGCGCGAACGCAGCTGGCGTGAAGCGCGCGGTCTGTCGACAAAAACTCATTCGACATGTTAATTCAAACAAAAAAATGAACACAAAACAGCAGTGCTAGTTATTTAGCTGAGAAAATGTACACAGACGAGAGCAAAAAGTTGAAGAGAACGACTGGAGGGGTTTCCCCCTGTTTTAACTCTTCCTTCGCGGGGATCAATACAACGGTGAGTATTGTAGGCTTTTTATTCATAAAAGCTCCTGTATTTTATTGGTGGTGGGTGCATATTTAACATCTTTGTGAGGAGAAATCAACCTACAACAACTTCATAATTTCCTGAAGATAATGACTGAGTCACAACGAGTGTTGTAAATGTATTGTTGCTGTATAAATGCAGGAGTGCAGATCAGGTTGGGTGTTATTTAACAGGAAAATAGGAATTCAAAACCACACATTGGCAGAATAAAAAAAAAGGAAATTAGCCCATGTTTGTTAGCGTTTATACTGTCATTTCAATGCAGAAACTAAATTTACAGTGTGCAGTACAAAGTACATAAATGAGTTACACTGAATGATGGAGCATTGTTTCACCCATATTGTTTTGACAATATTTTTTTCACCAAAATTTGTACACATGATGACATTTTTGTCATCTGAAGAGCTTACAAATGAGTTAATACAGTGCCAGGGATTTCTACATCATCCACACAAATGAAAATGATTTTAAACTGTATTTGGCAACACTGCAATTATAAGAAAATCAGGTATTATAATGACATTATAATTGTCTTAAAAATAAAAAACTACTTTTAAAAATGCTTTTTAAGGTGTGCTAAAAGACTTGAAAAAATCTACTGTAATAACAGCAGCTTAACTGCTCTCCATTTGAGTGTTTCAGACACGTAATCTCCCCCTCTCTCCTTCTGAGAAGATCATTTCAGCTGCATATACTGTATCTACAACAAGTTATGGTGGTATCAAATAGCAGTGCTTCAGAATTTTATTAGAACATTACATTTATTAGAGCATGGCCTTTACTGTACCTTTCACAAACATCACCTCATGAAGGGGAAGAAGAATAATGCTACTTTATTGATACCTTCTTTGATATAATCAATCTGATATATTACTCGTTCTCAGTTCTACTCCCCATCAGTAGATATTAAGGCTCCTCCATTGAGCCTCTAGACAATTTTATTATACATAATCAGATTTTCAGTGAGGCTTGACGGTCTGCTGGAGATTAAGCAGAAGTGTAATGGCTTCTACCAAGCTTTAAACACTCATTAAGCTAATCCTGTTAATTTGAACTGTGTTTAAAAAACTGGTCCCAGTTATTCTGACTGAATGGAAAGGTTGTTTATGGGAGCTGTTGGTGGATTTGACATGGTCAATGGCTGAAGTTAGTGGCATTCTTAAATCCCTCACGCTGCATTAAGACTGCAAGATGCGGACTGATGCCGCCCTAATGCTTTTAGAAGCAGACGCCGGATGTAGAGCAATGTGGCTGAGCTTCCTGGTACTGTTTCAGAAGCTTTATTCCATAGAGGCAAGGGGTGAGACTCCACTAAGATGCTATTGGATGCTTCTTGCTTTATGTCCTCAAGTACATATCACTATTCTGTTCTAGTGTGGCAACATTTAGCTATTGATCTGGCACCTGAAAAAGTGTTAGGACTATATCCGTGTATAATGATAACCTTTCTTATTTATTAATTGTTAGCAAATGTTCTTAAATCTATTTTAGAACAGCTGATCCAGACTCCTGTCTGTACCAGGGTTAGATTTCAGTTCAGCTCTTGAGTTAAATTGAATTTGTTAGCAAAAATCAATCCATAATTGCCACTAGAATTTTAATGTACAGAAAAAAAAAAATTAAATGATTTGACATTCTGAGACAGTCACAGAACAAAAACATTCTAACAGGTAAAGCTTCTTAAAAGGTTTATGCAGACATCGAATGCTGGATTTGCAGGCCTTGTTTTATATATAAAAAATTAAGATGTTTTATTTTTTGTTTTACAGTAGTTTAATGTAAAGTTAAAGGATGTGTAAAGTTAAATAGATTCAATTTAAATTGCAGGGCATCCTCATGTTCTTTCTATTGCTTGCAAGAAAATACTATTACAGTTTTAAACCTAAAATAGTTCAATTAATTCAATGGTCTATTTGCCAAGTTTAATCAAATTCAAGTTTAATCTCTTATGAATAACCTAAACATTTTAAACTTATTTTTATAAGTACCAAAAAATGTTGCCTTATTGATTTTACAGGTTTTTTTAAGTGAATATGGCTTCCTGCACCAAATTTGTTGTGAGACATATAAATAGATGGATGAATGAAATTAAATTCTAAAATGGACTAAATGAATGTATGAATGGGCTAAAATTGTAATAATACCAGTATAGTAATTAGAAGGTTGTATATAGTTTCATTATATTTATTTAATTCAAGTTTTGCCTCATAAGTTGCCTCACAAATGAACTACTTATCACCTTTAAACCTCAAGGTTAGCATCAATAGATTATATAAAGTATTCAGTATTATTGAAAAAAAGAAAATCTTTATGGGATTTTTTTGTAGCCGTACGTATAGCGAACCATTTCTATGCTTCCTGCAGCATAAAGAACGGCTACTATAAGAAGAGAGATGGAAAGCGAGGGTAGCTCTGAACAGCACTTACCCACACACACCCACATCCCATCATCCAAACAAAGCACTCCACTCACACATCATCTGCAAATGCAAAGGCTCCTCAGTGTGTGGGCTGAGCAAATGGCACCAAGTCACGGTCACACACCAAGCCAAATGCTGTTAAAGCCTTTAAAGTAACACTAGTCAAACAGGCTGTGGGAGGACTGGAGCCTTTAACTATGATCCCTGTCTCCACCTTCAAAATGACCAGTGTCCTCTGACCTGCCTAATTGTGAGGTATAAGGTCGCATCTTAAAGTTTCGCCCACTAAGACTATCAAAGTGATTATCTGATCTACTGTAGAGGTGAGGTAGTATTACTATAAAGGGGAATGAAATCATGATTATACTGGCTTCCACTGAAAGGGTTTTTCCTTCTATTTGTGTCAAATCGCAGTTGCAGAAGACCTCTTTTCTCCACACTCCCCCGCCACCCCCTCCAGATTAAATGGACACAGATAAATAGATCCTCTGGATGGAGTGAATATTGCACTGTGCTGAATGAATAATGCATGTACGTGGCTGACATTGCTAGTCTGATTTGTTTTAGATTGAGACAGAACTCTACAAAATCACCCGTAATACTCAATGAAGGATTCAGACCCCTGCGATACTATGGAAACAGCTTGGAGATATAATATTTAGTAGAACTTGACACCAAAAATAAGTTGTCCTTGATTGTTTCTTAAGACATTACATTTTGGTGTCTACATTTAATTCAATTAGCAAAAGTGATTAAATTACAGTGGCTCACTGTATTCTCACTGCAAGAAGGTCGCTGGTTCGAGTCCCAGTTGGGCCAGGTGACCTTTCTGTGTGGAGTTTGCATGTTCTCCTCCTATTGTGTGGGTTTCCTCTAGGTGCTTTGATTTCCCCCACAGTCCAAAGACATGCGGTATAGGTTAATTTGATTAACTAAATTGGCCGTAGAGTGAGTGTATGGGAGTGTTTCCCAGGACTGGGGGTTCAAGAGTTAGTGTACTCTCAGGGTTGGGTTGTGGCTGGAATGGCATCTGCCACAAAAAACATATGCCAGAGTACTTGGCCGTTCATTCCGCTGTGGCGATCCCTGATAAATCAGGGACTAAGCCAAAGATAAGTGAGTTGGTAATAATTTGTTGTCTGAAAAAAATGGGTGAGATAATGTTCCATAGCCATTCAACATAACATCTATTTATCCAAAAAATGAAATAACATACTGTACTTATTATTCTGAGCTGTAAAATAGTATTTTTTAAAATGATTATGTTAAATAATTATTATATATTTTTTAGAAAAACTTTAGGATAAAAGCTGGTGGTTTAAAGTATATCAGTTTTATTTGTTTGTGTATTTTATACAATGTCCTCATACACCTCATACACACTTACCTTGTGTCATAAATTGCAAACAGCTTTTTATTCCCATCCACAGCATTCCTGCAAAACAGAAAAAGAGGTGATGTTACTATTCCCATGCCACAATTCTAATTTTAGAAAGAACACATTCTGTAAACAAGTGTGATGTTTTTGATTATTTGTAGTAAAAAGTAATCACAAATATATCATCTAACTCATGACATTTTTAGTTCAGACATGCTGTTTTTGTGCAGTTCTGGTAATCTTAGTTATTCAAGCTCCGCTAAACATGCACACACACATACACAACAACAACAACAACTAGATCAGGTTTATGAGATGTTCACAGGACACAGGTGGACTGTAGAAGTAACAGCTGCTCTTTGTATGAAATTCTCTGGAGTGCACATCAACCGATTCAATCAGTACGTAGACAAAAGCACTTTAAAAATAAATCAATCCTCAAAACACAATATCACATTATGTCTATGTCTAATGAAACTCCATGTACAAGCTTTACATTTATGCATTTTGCAGAAGCATTTATCCAAACCAACTTACGTTGGATTGAAGCTACGCTTTTAATCAGTTCTTGCTTTCCTTGGGAGTAAAACCCACAATCTGTTACTAGCGCACTCTTACTCTGCTGTTTAAAAGCTACAGGAAAAAACAATCTTTAAGAACGTAGAAAAAAAAATCTTGTCCTAATGGATACATTTTTTTTCCCGAATAGCACTGTGACCATTAAAGCCAACCCAAAGCAGATGTTTAATTTACTAAGTTGAATCAAAGACTTCCTTCGGCGCTCATGCTGTTACACCTTCAGCTAGCATGACTTTATTCTGTACACTATTAGTGAGTGTATTTAACTGGGATTATTTAATACAGATGCTTGTTATGAATTAAAAGTTAAACCTTAATCATTTTTAACGAGAATAGCATTATGCCACATTTTTCTAACATTGCAACAATTTTCCTAGTTATCCTGTCACCCCAAATCAGCACAAAGGGTGTCATTACAAAAGAAACTAGTTCAATAAGTTCTCTCCACTTACAGCATGCACAACATGAAACTGGAGCAGGTAGAGCTTTTCCTTTATCGACTGAGGCACTGCAGTGATAGTCAGCATCAGAAAAAAATGGGATGAGAGTTCCCTCTGATGGTTGTCCTCATTACTACTAGAGCCCACTCTGTTACTCATAAACCAATTCCCAACTCTACTACGTGAAACCATTTTTATCTCTACCAAATCAATATTGGGCTATGTATCTTTGACTGACACCTTGATGCTTTGATACAGCAGACTTCAAATTAATTTAGCCTCAGGACGATTCTTTTATACACAACCCGTTTTAATTGGGAGAAAGGGATAGTCTTAAAGCATAAATATTCCCAGTGGAGATATATAATGGTCGCGTGAAGAGGAATCCAGTCTTCATTAAACATGCTGGTGCAGGGGGGCTGCCTGAGGGTAAACGCTCGCGCACAAAATGCCTAGTAAGCAGAATTGTTGGGAAATCCACTCATTTTCGAGCGTCCGCGCGTGTACCGCACGCAGGCGCCAGTTTAATCGCGCTTTTCTCTGAATAAGCTCAAACAAGATAAGTTTCGAACCCAAGCGGCCGCTCAAATTTCCCTCGGGGGGTAATTATGCAGCGCGCGCGGAGGTGACGTCCTATTACTTTGGTCCCAAACACGAACAAATGCCACTGGAGTGACAGTCGGGCGATAGTCGGGAGAGCATCGGACGTCCAAACCGGCGACCCGGTAAGCGGAGAATCCTGTTAAACTCTGTAACGCTTCAACGGTTGCGCAGATAAGCGTTGAGATGTTGTACGCTAGACTAACACACAGAGAAGAAGGGGGAAAAGTAATGGTCTGTTAAAGGGGATGTGTTGGTTAGAGGGAGAATAGGGGAAGAGAGAAAACAAAGACTGTTTTAAGGGCTGTCTGGTTACTGTCGTTCAATTGGATTTAGGAGCGATGAAGAGGTCTTTGGGATGCGAAGGAAAGGAAGGGATGCTCTGCAGCGGTTGCTCAGTCACTGGATCGTGAAAGAGGACGGAACAATGAGCCTGTATGGTTAAGACTGGATATTTCTGAAGAAGAAGAAGAAGAAGAACAACGCGTCGCACTACTGCTGTAAGCTGGACGTTGCGGGATTTTGCTCACTGCTTCAAAAGGAATTCGTTGCAGTTGTTCAACGTGGATCCACTGCACCATTCAGGTATTTAAGGTAAGATACGAGGCTTTAGACTATCTCTGCTCAACTCTGCTTTGTACCAGTCACTATAAATGTTCGACAAGTTTATGCGCCAGAGGCTGTTAAAACTGATCATTACAGCTGCTGCAAACTCAGCTCACCTCCAGCTTTTACAAACAATCGTGTTGAAAGCAGTTTTACCAACTGGCATTCAAGGGTTATGCACTAATCGTGATTTTTCTTAAACTAACAAACAGAATTAAACAACTTGTTCTAAATGATATTTAAATTAGAAAGACAGAAATAATTGCATTTCATATAATATTAATAAATAATAGTCAATTATTAGCAATTATTATAATTTTATTTTTTAAATTATATGCAAGTAATAAAAAGTTGTCCTAATTTGACCTGAAATGTATAGGTGACCAAAGCTTTCTAGTTAATTGCTCTAATGGAGATGGTCCTATATTATCAAGAATGAATGACTTCTTATGCTGGACTCTTTGCAGGTATGGGATATGGACTACACTGCAGCGGCAAAATGAGAAGTCTGTGGGTTGGTGTTTTGTTCATGACTTTGACCTGCCATCTGAGGTACATGTTTAACTTAACTTTATATTTCACGTCGCATATTTTATTTTAGTTAATTGCAGGAACCAATTAATGTAAGACATCGATATGTCTAGAATAGATTAATATCTTAATGACCATTTTATCATTGTGTCCATGGCTGAAATGCCTAATGGATGAGAGATAATACTTGTAGTTATTAATTATCTCTTTGGTCCTGTTCATCAGCCTCTCCCAGTCAACTACAGGGACCCCTAAAGAGTCAGAGCTCAATGATAACATCACGGTATTCACACGAATCCTTGACGGATTGCTGGATGGCTATGATAACAGACTTCGACCTGGGCTTGGAGGTAAACTCTGCATAGATACCATTTTCATCAAAAAAATAAATAAAATCTTCACATTTGTCAAGATCGTGCTTCAGTGAAAGGTGTTTTTTTTCCTTTGTGTATTATGGGGCTTCGATGCTTGGCATTGACCTGGTAGCTATTCTGAAAAGAGGTATTCAGATAAAGGCAGATGTTTTTTGAAAAACCCAGAGAACGCCTGCACATTCCATTCGTGACAGCGGCATGAAGGACTTTTCATTAAAAAAGATAGAGAGAGAGAGAGGGAGAGATGCTGCTTTTTTTCAATTTACTAACTGGAGGAAAGTACATAGAGGAAGAAAAAAATCTATGTTTTCATACAGGAGATATTTGCACAGAGCAGAAGCGAATGCTGAAATTGCCTGGTCCTCTGTAAAAAAATCAAACGGCCACTATTTCCTGGCACTCTCAATTATAGTGTTCTTGCCAGAGACAGAGGTAGAGAGAGAGTGAGAGAGGATATGAATGTAGCCGCTGACCTTGAGAAAGCTATCGTTCTTCACCAAAGGTGCAGGTTCATTGTTTTCAGAGGTCGAAAGAATGGCATTATGGCAGAGACAGAGAATAAACACAGGCTGCTCTGTTTCCACGTGAGAAAGAGTTCAAGGGAGCACAGCACATAACTGTAGCAGCAGCAGCAGCATGAAGGCAGTTGACAAATGATGGCATTGGACTTGATTTAGTACTTTGAGAAGGAAAGTGCAATTAGGCGACTGAAATTAATTGCTTTTCATTTAAAATAAATGCAACTAACGAAGAAAAAAAAGTGGGCAAAGCATACTTTAGTGGGAATTTGGCAGATCTAATATTAGATACAGACATTATAAATACACATTATTCATCTGTGTATATTTATATGTTCATTGAAATTTGTGTAAGAGAAGAATTAAGAGATGACTTAAAAGTAGTTACAGTAAAGCATGTGTTTAAGAAAAAAATAATTGTTCCTTACTGATAACTTTTCTGTGCATTTGGACCATAAAATGAAAATGACAATTGGTCAAAATAAAAAAGACATGTTTATAAAATTATTTAATTATGTATATATAACCAATGATTTAACTTTAGAATGAAGTTAAGACGACAATATTTGTGACTGTGGTTTTCAATCACAACAAATAAAAACATTGTCGATTTCGTCTTTAAACATATATGTTATAATTATTATTTATAAAAAAATATATAATGTTTTTATTTTCTAAATCGTTATTTGTTTGTGCTTCATAGAGAAAGTGACAGAAATCAAGACCAACATCTTTGTCACCAGCTTTGGACCAGTGTCAGATACTGAGATGGTAAGTATTTACATCATATCCTTTCTTCATGAAGAAACACCATTCGTTATACTCAACAGCTGAAAATTCCCAACCGAGATCTCTTTTTATAAAGACCCTCTTCATTTAATTTTGCCTCCATCTGTAACAATTCTTCACCTCTGCATTATTTAATGAAATACAGAATGGAATATTTTAGGCAGGTCACTGTGAATGACGCTGCTTTTCATTTTTATACTGAGTCAAATGACACCTTTGACTTTGCCTTCAGGCAAGGTTGTCACTGTAATTCATGGCTCCCAGTAGAAAAAAGTTTATGGGGAGGTTTTAGTGAGCCCCTCCCCCTCATCACAGGGAGGGCCTGGGTCCCTCACGACGACCCTGCCTTCAGATTCACACCAAATGATGCATACATTTTCCTTTTAACAGGAATACACCATTGATGTGTTTTTCCGTCAAAGCTGGAAAGATGAGCGTTTGTGCTTCAAGGGGCCAATGGAGATGCTACCTCTGAATAACCTGCTGGCCAGCAACATCTGGACACCTGACACCTTTTTCCTCAACGGCAAAAAATCCATTGCTCACAACATGACAACACCCAACAAACTCCTGAGACTGAAGGATGATGGGACATTACTTTACACCATGAGGTACCGTTTTTTTTTTGTCATTTCAAAGCTGTCTGAATGAATGGATTTGTGTAGTACAGTCATACATTTGACCTTCATCTTAGTTATGGCCTCCTCACCCTTGTTTTACACTGCTGAACCCTGCACTGTCGTGACGGATGTGTTAAGCACACATGAGTTCGGCTCCCGCTGAACTCAACAGCTCATGTTCCTCATGGTACAGTCTCGGTGGGACTGTTCAGCTCGCCTCTGCTAAAGCCTACAATTCGCTCTATACATTTTTGATGTCTTTTCACAAGAGGTCACATGAATTTCCGGGTTTCATTAGTGGTTCTTCGTGCTTTAGATTATTTATTCTCTTTATATTTCAAGGGCTAAACTCTATAGACTTTGAATAATACTTTAAATTATGAATGATTTGCCAAAAGGCAAACAATTCCCAGAGTTTTATGCTGAAATACAATTAGTAGCTTTATTTCTTGAGGTAAAAATAATAGAATCTTTAACATGGGCTCTTGTGATTTGAGACCGGAGACCTAAGGGTTTATTTATTAGTTTTATTTTATTTATTTTTTTATTTTTAAAAGTTTAAAAAAAAAAAAGTTTGTTTATTTCAGTGGATTGACCCGTGTACATTGGGCAAAACCAAAACCTTTTAACTTTACAAAACCAAAAACTCTTAATTGACTTGAAAAAAAAACATTGTATACAAAAAGTGCCTATAGAAAATTATCATACCCCTTTGAAATAGTTCATTTATTTTTCATACAGCCTGAAATCAAATCACATTCCAAATAACTTTTCCAGCATTTGAAATGTTTTTTAAGCCTAACCTATGCCTTTATCCAACTTTATCCCAAAGGTATTTTGAAAGCAGGGTGTAATGTGAGTAAAGGTACAGATTTTCACAGCATATGATGATTTTCTATAGGCACTGTATTTGCACACGCATACACGCACACACACACACACACACATACACATAGTATCCCCATTTAAATATATAGGTATAGTAATTATTCAGAAAGCAGCAATACATATTTTATTTTTATCAAATTCATCATTTTGGTGGAAAAGACATACATCACAAAATGTTTTGGATTGGTTGGTAATATTCAGTTCACTGATGCTACCAAAACTCGTCATTTTTTACTTTTTAAAATGTTAGTCAGTTATGTTAGTCAGTTAGGTTTTTACATTTATTTTAACAGTACTAATTGTAACAGTTTTTTTAAAGGTAGTTAAAAAGGCGTTATTTTGGAATGCTGCTATAACATATTGAATCAACTAATTATTATTTTTTTAAATCTCCATGAATATATTGTGTTTATAAAATGTGCATACTGTATTTGGTTTATTTGATTGTCTTTACGTGCCCTGCCTTTGTGGACCAGTCATCCAGGGGTGATCCATCAAAAGGATGTTCCATGATCAAAAAAACAAGAGCAGGGTGAGACCGAGAAATAAAAACAAAGGAAAAAGAGAACACGAAAGAGGGCATGTGGCTGTGTTTTATGCCCCCGTTGTTGAGTTGTTCTTCACAGACTGTCTGCTCCATTACTCGCGGTACCAGGGCAGAGGGAGAGAACACACACGCACACACACACACACACACACACACACACACACACACACACACACACAGTTTCTGCTCTCAATGCTATCATCAGCAACAATCTACTGCCAAGTACCGTGCACTGCTGTGTTAGTGCTGTATAAAAGATGCTATTGTTGTTCTCAAATGGCATCAATACTAAATTTACTCTGTAGTAGAATCTGCTTGATTAAGTGGTGAATTTTGAGGCGCACAATCAAAATACTGTTTAGATTGCAGTGGTTACCTATTTAGTTGTTTCTGAGGTTACTGTTAAAATGATCCATTATATAATGAGTTATTAGCTTTTATTAACACATTCAAATGTAGCGGAGGATTAGGCAGGTTTTGCGTAGAGGTCACAATTAGGTTTCATGTAGCGTAGCTAAAGCAAAATAAAAATAAACGAGAAAGGCAAAGAATGTGGATCATTTCATCAGCAGAAAATGCATTACTTTCCCATTTATGATCCTTCACTGTTTTGATTTTAGCTCTTAGATTGCCTGTGTTGTGGGACCAAACGCATATTACAGAATTATTCAATTGATAAAGCTTTAGATAGAGCTGCTTTTTTAGATGGTAGATTGAAGGAGATCATCAATCAAACATTAATGACTCTGAGAGGAAATGACTCGGAGCATGTCATTTAGAAATCAATGGTGGAGCTATTGTAGCTTGCCTACAATAAACTCTGCCCAGTGTTGCATTTCCTAACAGTGCAAACCATTAAAAGGGCCTTTCACCACTCACTAACGCGCACATTGTTTCTGGAAAAGTGATCAGCAGTAAGGTTTTTTTTTCTTCTTTCTTTTTCCTGCTGAGATGGAAAGGAGCACCTTAGCTGCCATGAAAAAGCAGGGCAAAACAGTTTCACCACCCACATTCTAAAAGTGGAATGCAGTCTACGGTCTTTTATTAGAGTTAAAAAGGAGGTTATGAGACCGAACAAAAGGGAGATGTTCTAGAAACTGTCAAATCTTCTGAAAGATCTGCCATGTTTTTAAAATATCTTCTTAGCTTGAGCTCGATGTTGAGGCAAATGCTGCAGCAGGCAAACATGCATTGTAAAAACCTAAACTACATGTATGATATTTGTGAATAAAGAGTATTTTTGTTTTAAATATTGTTTTTTATAAATATAAATGTCTTCAAATGATTCTTGTTGGAAATATATGACAAGAAATAATTATTACATCTTCTTATGATGAATGAGATTTTATGTGCGTCTTCTGTAAATTGTTGTTAAAATGTATGATAGTCATTCTTTTCTGGCAAGAAGAAAAAAATCTAATATACAAAAACAATATAGAGCTATCCCTATATTATGCTTTTATTGTTTTGATGCTTCTTGACCCGGATACTTCTATTATTAAAAACAGCATTACAATATCAGCTCTTTAATATTTGAGGAAACCTAATATTTTAGCCAAACCTAATGTTTTAGGCATTGTACATTATTTATAATTAAACCCACTGTTGTGTTAGCACAGAATCGGCCAGTGTTACTTACGGACACAGACTTCTGTCTGAACATTCTTGAGAAATTTGTAAGCCAGCCAAGGGAAGGACAAAAATAAGAATTTATGAGCCTTAATAGGCTATCACAGACCAAATAAAGCTCACCGTCAGGATAAAGCTATGAGCTCCTGTGATTTGTCAAGGCCCAAGTGCCACATCGTTTCGTCTCCACATCCAGCAATGCTGAGCTCAGCACTAAACCTTCAGTAAGTACACAGCGAGCCCTTCGCCTCCCATATGGCTGCTTTTGATAAAGTTGTGTGAGCTGCCCGAATGGAGGTTGAGTTTAGAGGACAGTCCTTCATTTCTCCAATACAGCAATTCATCATGAAGCTGTCAGAGATGAAGGCCCTCCGCTGATTAACCGGGGAACAGCGCCTCACGTGTACTGTCTCATTAATTACATCCTCGCAGGATTTCTAGTCAGAGATCCTACTATGGGCCCTTCAACCTCAGATGCTGATGATGAGGGTTTTAAGCAGTTGAAGTTCTGAGGCAACAAGCACCGATCGAGCAGCCAGAAATCAGAATCTGCCAAATACCAATTGCGATTTTTTTGTGCACATTTGACAATCAATATATCAACTTATCATGCAATACATGTACACCTCAATCATTTTTGCTGAAGCAGTATACAGTATATCGCTCATCGTGTTTACATAAAAATGAATGTCACTATCATTCTAGCTGATTGCAGAGCCTCTTAGAAACTATGCTTATACTGACAGCTGAAGTAAAGGTGAATTTTCACAAATGTTTCCTAAAAACCACTGAGAGTTTAGAAAAGGTTGCCCAAATGAGCACTAGTTTGAAGCTGTAGTCCACTTCCATAACAGTGACAATGAAAAATGGCATTTGCATTCTACATCACCGGTGTCAATGTTTATATATTTATATATATACAGAATCCAAATAATCTTGTATAATTAATATATAATCAGTGGTGTAAAATGGTTTTAAAATGTCAATAATATCACTTATTGCAATAATTTCTGTGACAATATATTGAACAAATAAAATTATTGGCCAATGTCTGTTTCAGACATACTAACTACACTGCAATGATTTGATTTGATTTGATTTGATTTGACAAAGTATAGTCAGGGAGAGAGTGTATAATTGGAGCCTTTAACAGAGGCCAGAAAAGGAGCATAGATGTACCAACAGACAGACTGTACTGGACTACAATGTCAGCACAGGTGCTACATGAGAATTGCCAGATACCCACAGAAAATCGTATTCTGCATTAAATTTAACAAATATTAAGCTCATTTCATACTTCCGTGGTTATGTGATGTTTTCAGCATTAAATAAAGACATTTGTGATTGGGCAGAGCTCATGTTTAGGCAGTAGCTTGAAGTTTTACATGTTTCAGAAAGTCAAAAAATTTGTAGCATATATGTTAAATTCCGCTGTAAAAATTCTAAAGCTAGAGTAAACAGCCCATTTCAGTACATACACTTCAGTCAATAGACTTGTGCATCTGTTAATTTCATTTTATGTGTGGATTATGGTTGTATTTGAAAAACTCCTGGGCAGAATCTCCCTGCGTCTTATACTTGAAATACTAGAAAAAAAAAACTTAATTAGGTGGGTGACCATGTGTGATCCCACTGAAGGATGTCTAAATTTATCTATATTTTTACAATTTATAATAATGATAATTTCACCATCTCTCTAATGGTTTGTACCATTTTGTCAGCATATTCAGTCGGCTGTCTAAAACTGGCAGATTTAGCTTATACCAACAGACAACGTGTTTGTATCTACAGTGCTCAGCATATATGAGTACACCCCCCACAAATCTCATTTAAATTAATATTTTCTATAGGATTTAGAGGATTTACAATATTATATTTGTGCATATACATTAGTTTAGTCAGTACCGAAGCCAAATCTGGAGCTAATCTAACAAAATAACTTACAATAATGGTTCAGAAATTAGTAGCCCAAATTTATATGTTAGGGAAAAATATTAAATACAATTTTCAAAAATAGCAAAAATCAAGAGAAACAAAAAATATATACAATCTTGTTGAAATATTTTGCATGAATGTATTATCTTTCCATTTCTAAAGATGTTCTGTGACTAAAATATTATTTTAATAAATATATCTGTTCAATAAATCTGTTTTGTTCAAATGCAGCAATATATATTACCCATATTCACTTAGAAATGGAGAAAAATATTCATTTTCAAAATGTACTCACATATGCTGAGTGAGCACTGCACATACCTTAAACCTAAAAACAAAGTTAAATTAAACTCAAAGTATATATATATACAGTATATAATAGGCACCTATCCCCACACATCCACTGGAATCAAGCATGAATAAGAATTGAAAGTAGGAAAACAGTAAGCACGTTTTTTTTTTTTTATCATCATTGATTTATCATGCAAACTTGTCACTGTTCTGCAAAATTCACCATTTTGTATAAAAAATAGGCCATCTTTGAGAGATGCAATGTAAACAGTCAAGCCACTTGCTCTACAAACAACAAATTGTGTTTATGACAGTACATAAATATAAAAATATTATCATACGAAAATACAAGTTTGCAACATCAAGCAGCGTTATGGCTAAAAATCAATTGAAGTGAATGAGACCATGAAGTCTTACGCCTATAAGGTTCTAATGGCTGTGCCCGCTAGTATGTGAAGGTCAATAATTGGCAACACTTGAAGGGAAGTATTTAAAAGTATCCAATGTTTTTTGAAAAGTTCAGATGGTATTTAGTATACATATTGAATATCAGAGCAGCTGCATTGTTCACAACACCAAGGAAACACTGTTTTCCTTGCTGTTTTTTAAGTGTCACCTACAGGCAGAGAGGGAAATAACATTTTTATTTAGCCAGTCTGCTCTTTCTTTGTTTTTTTCCACAAAGTCATTCATTCATTCATTTTCATTTCGGCTTAGTCCCTTTATTAATCTGGGGTCGCCACAGCGGAATGAACCGCCAACTTATCCAGTATATGTTTTACGCAGCGGATGCCCTTCCAGCTGCAACCCATCTCTGGGAAACATCCATACACACCCATTCACACTCATGCACTATGGACAATTTAGCTTACCCAATTTACCGCATGTCTTTGGACTTGTGGGGGAAACCGGAGCACCCGGAGGAAACCCACGCCAACACAGGGAGAACATGCAAACTCCACACAGAAAGGCCAACTGACCCAGCCGAAGCTCGAACCAGCGATCAGCAACCTTCTTGCTGTGAGGCGAACGTGCTACCCACTGCGCCACTGTGAGGCCCTCCACAAAGTCAAATAGTCACATTTTACTTTATAATTTGAAATTATAGAATCTTATATTTTATGTTACAACAATTCAAAAAAACAAACAAATATCGCAACATGCCAATTTGCATATAAAAATAAATCTGCGATCAGAATCTGCCATAAAAATAAACAAAAAAAACGTTACTAATCAAACCCTTCATTACACTTGTCAGTGCTGACATCTTATTTCTTGGCTTACACCAATAATGGGCTCCAGACGGGATGTCAAGGGGAAGGTTTAATGACTACGGGGTGGCATAATAAGGCCTACAACGTGTATTATGGTAATGCATATGATCAGGCTTGATCTCATACAATTGCTGCTCTAAATGGCCTTGCTGATGACTTTTTCTTTAGCAGCAACCATTAAACATTGATTCAAACAGACTTTATGCAGCCAGCAATCACATGATAGAATTTGTTTGTTTCTTTGCATGTTATCTTGGGGATGTTAGATGGAGTAACAATAATTAAGTGATTTGTCATGTTTTGTAACATCCAAGAATCTGATTTATACAAGCTGTCACACATAGGATGAATGAATGTTCTTTAGTTGAAAAATCCATCTCCCATCACTTTTAAGGCATTTAGCCTTTTCAGGAAATCTTATATTGTAGTATTTGTAATGTGTTTTTTTACAAGTGGTCCACTAGAGGGGGCTGCAAGATAGTAGATTCAGACACTGCAGAGTCACTGCAGTCTTCTTATCTGCTCCCCCCTCCCCTTAGCCCCTCTTTTTTCATAGCAAGGAAACCCATTGTGAGGAATCCCCTAAATTATGAAGGCAACTATGCGATTTCATGTAGAAGGACTTATTCATTCTGAGAAATAAAATGTATTTTGAGAAATATATTTATGGCGACCCCAGATTAATAAAGGGACTAAGCCGAAATGAAAATGAATGAATGAATGAATGAAATATATTTATTTGAATATTTATTTAAAGACAGTGTGTTGTTTGCAAAAAATTAATAATAATAATTTGCCACTGTACTAAAGTCATTTATTAAGTTCTTATATAACATTTATAACAAAAATGTTTTAATGTTTATATTATAGAATAAATAACATATTACATAATATACATATAATTACAAATGATAATAATAATAATAATAATAATAATAATAATAATAACAATAATTGTATTAGGTATAATTTATTTACATTTGGAGTAATTTATTAATATACTTGTTTTAATATATTCTATTCTTATTTTTTCTCATTAAATAACTAGATTATTGTAATATATATATATATTTTTATTTTATCTAATTTATCTAACAAATCATTTTTTTATAGCAGAAACAATCTGTGTACAGGTATACTAGTTTGTGACAGAACTGAACGTAGTGGACACCTTACTCATTTTTTTTCTTGTAGTCTTCGAATTTTCCAATAGGTGGAGATGTCAGCTCAAAATCATAACAGTATTATACATCCTACTGTGTGCAACTTTCAAAATCCGTTGGAATCAAACATGAATAAGAATTGAGAGTAGGAAAGGCCATTTGTACGCATGTGTTGGTGAAGTTGGTGTGTGTGTGTGTGTGTGTGTGTGTGTGTGTGTGTGTGTGTGTGTGTGTGTGTGTGTGTGTGTGTGTGTGTGTGTGGTTGTGTGTGTGTGTGTGTGTGTGTGTGTGTGTGTGT
>CAIGQW010054109.1:12266866-12282741 GCA_903798125.1 Danio choprae
GTGTGTGTGTGTGTTTGTGTGTGTGTGTGTGTGTGTGTGTGTGTGTGTGTGTGTGTGTGTGTGTGTGTGTCTGTCTGTGTTGTTATAAGCAAAGCCAGAATTAGCAGTGCTTTACTTTACCAGTTTGGCAGGATTCCTAGTTCTGGCACATGATGGCACCCTTGTTCTATAAATACATCTAAGAACATTCAATATACACACTCAACCTCAGTCTTCCTAATAATAACACCAGCTATTTTCCCTACATTAAGAGGATTTCCATTTAAGGTTCCATTTAATAATGTTAATTATTGCATTTACTAACAAACAATGAATTTATTGCAGTATTTATAAATTTTATGTTAATGTTAGTTAATGGAAAAAAGTAATTCATTGTTTGTTCTCATTATCTCACAGAGCATTGACTACTGTAATGGTAACAAGCACAACTTTGGATTTTAATGCATTTGTAAATATTTAACAATGCTTAATAAATGCTTTAGAAGTATTGTTCATTCTTAGTTCATGTTAGTGAATACATTAACTCACATCAACTAATGAAACCTTGTTGTAAAGTGTGACTGGATTTGTGTCAATCAGTTATTTGGTGTTCTAGTGGTTGGTAGCAGTGAGTAAAGACATTTCTATACTCTCCAGATCATATCAATTCAATCATATCTTTATGTTTCTGTCTTCAGATTGACCATATCAGCAGAGTGTCCAATGCAGTTGGAGGATTTCCCTATGGATGCCCATGCCTGCCCGCTCAAATTTGGCAGCTGTAAGTCCATAATGTTTTATGTTGAATGACAAAATCTAAAATGTTGTACCTTTATTTCCAAAAGTGTACAGACGAACTTAAAAAGCACTGTATTTTTGTTGGTTTGTCATGAAGCATCCAAAAAATGGCATTGGTTGTCTTTCATTATGATTCACTCATTGGTGTTTATGAATCACTGCAATACACCCTAAACCAAATGGATTGTGCCACCACAGTGTTAAGATTAACCCTATATATTAATATTAAGTAGATATTAAGTTAACCCCTACTGTAAGTTCATCATAAAAATATCTGTAAATTATTTTTTTCCTTGAAGGTTGTGATTCAATTGATTAACGATTTTGAATTGCTCTATGATATATTGTCTGGGGGCGACACGGTGGTGCAGTGGGTAGCACAATCGCCTCACTGCAAGAAGGTCGCTGGTTCGAGCCTCGGCTGGGTCAGTTGGCATGTCTGTGTGGAGTTTGCATGTTCTCCCTGTGTTCGCGTGGGTTTTCTCCGGGTGTTCTGGTTTCCCCCACAAGTCCAAAGACATGCGGTATAGGTGAATTGGGTAAGCTAAATTGTCTGTAGTGTATGTGTATGGATGTTTCCCAGTGATGGGTTGCGGCTGGAAGGGCATCAGCTGCGTAAAACATATGCTGGATAAGTTGGCGGTTCATTCCGCTGTGGCGACCCCAGATTAATAAAGGGACTAAGCTGAAAAGAAAATGAATGTATGAATATTGTCTGGGTTGGTGTTGTAAATTGCGGCACAAAAAAACCCATAACTCCTACTTTTTGTTATTTTATGGACTTAATTCTCTCTATATTATTTCTTATATTATTTCTTATTTCTTGTTTCAATAAAAATGTCAATAAAAGTCACTTTGTTAAACTGCAGGAGCAGAGATCAAAGGCCCATAATGCAATTCATAGTTGTAAATAAACAGAAAAAAAACTGTAAATCATGAAATACAGAACCTGTTAATTAAAAGTCTCTTTGTTTTAGTTTTTTTTTTCACTGCATTTTTTTTCTTTTTTTTTTCTTTTTACCAAAACAAAGTAAAATTGCATACTAACTTGGCCCACTTTAAACACTTTGACGGACTGGTGTTTAAGTCCAGTTTAGTCTCATTATCACATGACAGGTGCTTTTGTCCAAGAGCAGGATTAAGATTATCACCTGCTGCTTGCAGAGAAGAGGGTGACTTGAGGACTGGATTAGGAGGAAGGTGTCCTACCATCCCTCTCATACCCACTGCATACACACACACACACAAAAGAAAGTTTTTTTGGTGCTAAGAAGCCAGGGATGACCTGAGATGAGCTCAGCTTTCTTTGATGTTTAGGGCTGTGCACAGAGAGTCTTTGGTTTAGGATTCTGTAGACAGACAGAACTCAGTGATGTTGGGAGATTGTGCAGATCCAAATACAATTTGAGGTTTAGTTTAAATACATCATATATAGCATCATATATAGCATTTTTGGCTGCAGTGTTACATACTGCAAAACAAACATGACTGGAGGGCATTTAAATGAAAATATGATTTAATTTATTTATTTGAGAAATGTAGCAAATTCTGTCAAAACTGTTACATACAGTTTTTTCAGTGTAGCTGTCATCTGTGCAACCTTTACAATTTTGTATTTGTTATTTAATATAATGGGCAGCACGGTGGCGCAGTGGGTAGAACAATCGCCTCACAGCAAGAAGGTCGCTGGTTCGAGCCTTGGCTGGGTCAGTTGGCATTTCTGTGTGGAGTTTGCATGTTGTCCCCGTGTTGGCGTGGGTTTCCTCCGGGTGCTCCGGTTTCCCCCACAGTCCAAAGACATGCGGTATAGGTAAATTGGGTAAGCTAAATTGTCCATAGTGTATGTATGTGAATGAGTGTGTATGGATGTTTCCCAGTGATGGGTTGCAGCTGGAAGGGCATCCGCTGCGTAAAACATATGCTGGATAAGTTGGCGGTTCATTCCGCTGTGGCGACCCCAGATTAATAAAGGGACTAAGCCGAAAAGAAAATGAATGAATGAATATTTAATATAATTTCAATCCCAAGATTAATTGTTACCTGCAATTTTTTTGAAAAATGTATTGCACTCTATAAAACATCCCCATAAAAGCTGTATATAGTTTGTTTTACATGTGATTTACTTGTGTTTTGCATTACGTTACATTGTGAAATCTCTTAAAATTAATGGATAACATCCAGACAGAAAATGACAGTACATTTTCTGATTTCATCTGGTGAAAGTTGCTCTTGGACTTCAACTTGCAAAGTTGCATAAGGCTTACGCTCTGCATGGGTACATCAAGGTTTAACAAATCAAAAATCGGCCGGCATAAGGTGACGTTTAATCTAATCTGGCCTGTGACCTAAAATGAGTCTGATGCCATGCATTTGGGCATCTCATAGTCTTCCCAATACGATTTGATGGATTGTTAAATTAGAACATCTACATGGTTAGAAGTAGAGTAGGATATAAAATGTAATCACTCTAAAATTAATTATACTGACCGGCATGATTTGACCTGAATCCGAATTGGCATATGCAGACAAGCAACCATACTACTAAATCAATACTGTCTAAAAAACATTTTGTTTAAAAGAAAAGAAGCTTGTCTTGGTATGCTGAAAATATTTTTCTAACGAGGCTTAGCAGTCTATTCAGTGATCCAGGTTTTTTTTTTTCCTACCATTTTTTCTACCAACACTTTGTTCTCACAATGAGAGATACCTTGCGGGTAATAACATATCCAACAACATTTACTACTCCTCTCAATGATTTTATTATACATCTTTTCTAATAGAAGCGAGACCTACTTATACCACCATAAATATTTAATGAAGGTTGAGCACAACTGAATATTCACAGTCTTAACAAACATGAACTTTTCTGCACAGAAATCGTAACCTTTTGATGTTTAGTCATTTGAAGAGAAATTTCTCTCTGATTTTTGGGATTTCTAATTTTACAATTTAAAACACCCTATGAGTTGTCTCAGATGGTATAAATGATTCATTATCAGGTGGTAATTTAAAATTTGGCCTTCATTAGGAGTCACGCTTAAGAACATACTTACATACATCAAGTCCACACACTTGTTTAACATCATTTTTCTAGCAAGAGTTTCTCTATGTACAGGCGGCAGAGAATTAGTGATTTAACTTGTAAATCGCATAACAAATGTGTTTACTTGAAGTATTGTGCTCTGTTATGTAAAGGGTTATATAAATTCTGTCTGCACTTAGCAGCTTTTGTTTGGCTCATTGGAAAACAGTGACAGACGCCTGGTTTTAGCTGTTATCTCAACCAAAATGCCTTAGAAAGGCAACGTATGAACTGCAACAGTTCAGTGTTACAATTTGTGTGCCTCGATTGTGTTCTTTATGCTATTGTGGAGTCTTTTGTTCTTTAACAGAACTCCCATAGTTAATCTCAAAAGACACAATAGTCATCTCCGGCCATGGCCATTATCCTATATGTGTAAGTACCTTGAGTGATACATTCAGAACACATTAATGTAGTCAGTCAAAGATTTTCACAAAATAGCACCTGGTGTGAAGCTGAGGAGATTTGTATCACCTTGAAAGTTTATTTTGAAGTAGATACTGGCTGATAGCATAGTACATTATCTTACCTATAGAATAGCTACACTGTAAAAAAATATGTTTTCATATTTTGTGTTCATTTATTTATGGATGTTAAAAATTATTATTAATATACAACACCAACCCAGACAATATATCACATTAAACCATTAAAAAATAAAAGTCACTTTTTCCAATGTTTTAGGTTAAAAGTTGTCAGAAGAAAGATCAAGATCTCATAATATGATTCAAAAGCATAAACAAATGGAGAAAAAAATTAAATAAAAACATGAATCCCAAAATACGTAAAACTGCTTGTGTATGGATATTTTTTATAGTGTAGATATGAAATTTAAATAATTATATTGTGTATATGACTATAACTGAGGGCATAGAATAGGCAATGGGAGTGCTGCTAAATTATTATTTATGTTTTTTTTTATTACTCATACTACACTATCAATTTAAAATATTACAGAGAAGAGATCATCCCACAAAAACCTAACTGTTTTAATGCTCTCCTAACTCACCCAGATTCAACACATGATCAACCACAGTTACTCCATGTGATATATGCATAATAAATTATCACCAAATTAAAGACTCCAAACCACTCTGGTGCCCAAGGAAGAAGAAAAATGAGAGAAGTGAAGAAAAACAGCCACAAGCAGAGATCATTTTATTTAATGAATGAAGGATGGTGAAATATTACACTAGTTGTGTAATGTTTAGCGATTCATGTCACTTTTTATTTGAATGAGCTAATTTATAAATTTATAAATTTTAATAGTAATGTTTCTAGATAACTGGTCTATAGTGTAGTAGAGGATTGCTGCTATCTAGTAGAAATCAAAAATTGACTTTCGAGATTAAAGAATAACCTAATGTGTTCTATTGAGAAATATTCATAATTTGCCTAGTGAAGCAAATTAGCAAGGGCCAACTGTAATTGAATCCAATTATTACACAGTAATAAAACTTGAATAAATATCAGAAATAGAACTTAGTATTTTAGTTTAAATATAGAGACTGTGGAAAGACAACACAAAACCACTATGAGTATCACTTCAAGTTCTACTTGACCTGCTCAGAGCAGGATTCAAACTGCCAATTCTGGCATGGGGGACGGGTACTAACAAGGATGCGTGAGACCACAAACTCTAACGTCTGTCACTTGTAAACCTCCCGAGGTCAGGGGAGTAAGGGTTACTTGCACTGCTATAAAAAGCTGGCCACCTCACTCCTATCTGAATCACATCATCAGTTTAACCCCTCTGGTTCTTCTTACCCCGCTCCAAGTAGAATTCAAACTGATTAATCAAATTGTGAAGTAGATGACAACTTGTCAACAGACGCAGACAGATGGTGAGCAAAATGACAGACATGTTAAAGATCGCAGACTCTTGCGCCTGTCACTAGTGCACCTGTTGAGGTCATGGGAGTGAGATTTACTTGCACATTTTTCAATAGCTGGCATCCATTGCATTCACCCCCTAAAAGTCACTTTCATTTGGGTCATGGCACCAATGTAACCCACTGCGATTCTGCTTGATCCCCTCTGAGTGGGATTCAAAGCTGTGAATCTACAGTAGCATGGGAGGCATATTCAATAACATGGACTCAATAGATCGCAGCTTCTTGCGTCTGTCACTGGTACTCCTCCTGATGTCAGGAAAGTGAGGTTTACAGGTCTCCATTACATTCTCCCTCTTAAACTTCACTCTCATCTAGTTTAGGTGTACCCTTCAGGTTCTACTCAACTTGATACAAGTTGGATTTGAACAGATAATTCTTGGAAGGATGGCACAATAACAAGGATGCTAACCAGCAATGCTTTAAGGCGATCTAATAACAAGGATGCTAACGATTGCAGTCTGTTGATAGCATGCCACTTGAGGCCATGGGATTGAGGTTTATTCACACAACTCACACTAATTGGCCTTTGTTACACTTAGCCCCTAAACCTCACTCCAATCCGGGTCACGGCACCAATTAAATCTCTTTGGTTCTACACAAACCACTCTGAGTTGGATTTGAACAAGCAATTCTGAAATTGGAGACAAGCTAATTAATGTCTTTCAACAGTGCGCCTCTTGAGGTCAGAGGAGTGAGGTTTACTTGAAAAGCTCTCACAAGCTGGCCTATGCAATATTTCATGCATTAACAGCAACCACAAGAGAACATTTTATTCAGCTGTTCTCTGTCTCTCACCTCATATCCTCCATTCAGTGCCTGTTTTCTGTCATGTCCATTAAGGTTTATTTGTTTTTATTAGAACCTACTGTATATTTAGCCCTTTCGCACTGCAATACAGCTTTCAGGCTCTCGTGCCAGCACAAATTCACCTCAAAAGATTATATAGGACAAAGATTACTGTGGGATGATTCAACCTTGTAAAGGTCCGCAATGGTGAATCATCTTTTAGTTCAGATTAATCCAATATATCTCTTTCCAGAGAGTTTTAAAAGACAAATAAGGTAAGGCATACATTGGCGATGGAGGATGTACTCTCTGAAGAAGGTTTACAAAATAATATAGGCCTATTAAAGACAGTAAAATTATTTACAAATCATTCAAATATATATATGTTAAAACACACACAAGCATAGCATTGCAACAACTGTGCCTTCACAAACAGTACGCTGTGATTTTACGGATACTATTTCAGCCTGCTGAGCTAATGGCTAAAGAAGATGCTTGCTGGTGTATAAAGAGTATGGAATGACCTTAGGGCAGCCAAGCCTCATAATCTCAGTGTAAAGAAAGGCAGGCTTTAGGGACAGATTGAAAGGTACAAGATGTGTGGGTGTTTGTTGGAAAGGAGGGAGTGAGATTTAAAGGGATAGTACATCCATCATTTACTACTTGTTCCAAACCTGTTTGACTTTTTTCTGTTGAACGGAAAAGAAGATATTTTGAACAAAGCTGGAAACCTGTGACCACTGACTAAATAAAGTCTTTTGCAGTCTTTTGTTGGAATTATCAATGTTAATTAAAAGTCACTGCCTCAGGCTAGTAGAAATTATGTTTGCTTATCTTCCCCACATTAAAAACAATCCTATTCAAAAGTCATTTTCTGCCAGGGCATATCAATTACTTTTAAGGACATTTCTGGCAACTCTAAACCACAAGTAGCTATACTACATCTGAATGAAGTTTAATTACATTAAGAGGAAAAAGACTATTCTAATTATTATTAGAGATCCACCGATGCATTGGCTGCAAATATTTTTCACATCATCATATCACCAATAGCATGACAGAGGCAGGCACCCATTGATTATCAATTAACTGATAGATACAATGAGTGGGATGTGTGTTGAACAATACAAAATGCCTCTGTGTAAAATAATTAAATACTTGTCAAAACAAATTGAAGTTTGTACTAAAAAGTATTTGTCAGACAGCTGAGTGATCTTATTTCGTGCCTGTCTTATAATGTTGGCCTGTTGAATGTTGCAAATTAGATCCACACAACAAAATGAAAACCTGGCATCTGATATGAAATGGAAACATTCTTGAGCACAAACACCAATAAAATAGCACACATACAGTATCGTTTCACTATGATAATGATCTTATCACGTGTTCACCATTTTGTGGATTTCTGACATGTTTTGGCCCTCTAAACCTGTATACACACATTCTGTCAGGTCAATTCACACTGAACAATTTAATTTCAGTGGAAAGTATTTCAGCCATGTGTGAGTAAAAAGATGACTCTAGAGGATATTCCCACTGTGGGCTCTAGTGACCCTGACATAATGAAGAGTTACATTTGTTTCCTCTAGTCTCAACCCCTGACCTATGAGAAATAATTTTGTCCTCTGTTATGTTGAGTTCACACTGCATGATTTTCATAATCAAATGACTATTAATAAATATTTAAAATATCATAATAAATATTTCAAAAAATCTGCCATTTAAATGGTCAGTGGGCTAAACGCTGATTTACATTGAAAAGGGCTAAAAGAAAATAGGAACAAGGGAACAATGATTGTGTCGTGCAAAGACAGAAAAAACACGTGGAGGTCAATAAATAATTTTGCAATGTACTGTTACTGCGACTGATCAAGCAAATGTTTCTTTGTTTCTATTTAATGTTATTGTAAAGCATATTTATTCTGATATTGTGCTCTATAACGCCTCTGTGAACTCCATGCTGTCTTGTATCCTGCTCTTTTATTAGTTGTTGGTCTTCGCCAATGTGTTTTCGGTCAGAACTCATTCAGAATTTCACATAGTATGATTTTGAGTCGCCGACAAGTCCAGATATTTAGCATGACAAATATTTTAGAGGCGTCTGCAACATGTTGACGAGTCTCTCTGATCGTGTTTTTGATCATTCACACTGTGTGATCATTCACACCAATTTGCCTCAAATTTCGGGCTTTTCTCTGTGATTTCACAAAACCTGTGGGTGAGCTAAAATCAGGGCTAAAATCACACATTGTGAACTCTGCATTGTAACATCCTCTGGTGTATTTGGTTAATAAAACTCTAAAACTATGTTAAATAAATAAATACATACATACACACAACATCTCCCAAAGTGTTTATATAACAACACTATAAAATAATTTTTTTCTCATTTACCTTTTGGCCATTATTTTGTCATTCTACCATCATAATATCAGTATTCAAAACTCTGCTCTCCATCCTAATTCAATCTATACTATACATGACACGTATAATTTTTCATTTTAACTAGTTCAGAGCTTATCAGGATCAGCTGATGTCCACTAAATTCAATCCAATTAGGTCCACTTACAATCACCACCCATAATTAGCTCCAGTACTGTCTTGACACTCATTAGCTTCTTGGTTGTAGTCTCTCGTCACCTGAACTTGCACTGAGCTTCAAACACCATTCTTAGGAGAACTGATCTTTTTGATATTTTTGGTACATTACAAACACAACTATGTACTGAAAACAGAAAGTATTTTTCTTTTTCCATTTTTAAAAAGCTTTGAGTTCAGACAATAACATTGCTAAAATAATCCTTATTACACAGCTGAGAAAAGCGCTGTATTATGAATGCCAGGTCAATGTCACTTTGTATTGAAACACTATGCACATGTGAATATACTGGATGATTCACAGAAACAAACATGATACAAAAAAGGATCTTCAAAGTGGAAAATCTTCATTAGGTGAGAAATATGTTCTTGACTGTGAGAAATAAAAGGTTCTTTTTAGAACTGTTAAATGAAAAGTTTTTTAGGGAGGCAAAATGGTTCCTCTATAGCAGACATTCCCAAACTTTTGCCCATGACCCCCAAAATAACAATGGCAGTGACTCGCGACCTCCCCTATTCTCAGAGGTGGTTAAATGCACGCATCGGCACACACACAACAATTGGCCTATATGAACAAGAGCATGTTGACAACACAAAATAATGCTACAGTCTAACAAGCATATTATTTTTAATAGTATTTTTTTTCATTAGTTTAATTTTAACATTAACCTCACTTAATGAGATGGGTGGGCACAATGTTTGGAGCACAACAAGTCCATCTCTGGTTTAATTTTGGAGTCCGCCACTCATCCCTGAGATCATCCTTCAAGATCAGTTGTCACCTCTATCTATTTATTATGTATGTGAACGTGTTGAATGTTTAACATGGTAAAATCAATTTGTTGCAACTGACGCTATTGTCAGGGGTCACCCAATGTAAAAAAAAAAAGGGCTGATGACTTTTTATTTGCTTGTTGTTTTTATGTAACTATTTACTACTATAGATACAACATGGTAATTGTAATAAGTTAATAAGTCTATTTAATATTTGGAAACCTACCCATCTCTCTCGCCTCCCCTTATTGTCGTGCACCCTTCCAGGGGGTCCCAACCCCCACTTTGGGAACGACTGCTCTATGACATCTCTGCAAAACCCTTCTGTTTTAACTTTTATTTGTCCATAAAAAGAGTGTATTAAAATAATGTACTATCACATTAATTGCTGTACTTTAGAATAGTAAAATCATAGGATTTCCAAGCATTTTGTACCCACTACCTAAATATGCTCCGTGTCAAAGCACTCAGTATTAGCTTTACAATCTCATTTGGCAAGTACCCTGCAGAGTCTTAACAGGCAATGTGTGGACTTGTCCTCAAGTGGACAGTCCATTCTGAGAAGCGTCTATCATATGGCCTAGAAGTTACTTGCCTAAATTGGCTTAGCTTACACATTACATTATTTGAACCTGCTAAATAGATTTTTTTAAGTAACTTTGGCATGATTTTGTTTGTAAAAGCACAACCCTCCGATAAGAGATTTCACCAAAACTAAAAATGGATTTAATGATTCATAGGAGCATCTGTTTATGAGTATGTGTTAGTCATAATTTAATCTGAAGATTTGTAGCGAGATCAATGCAGAGTTTGATTTTCCTAGCCTGGAGAGGACTGTGACTGCACATTCATTTGCAAGAGTTTGTTGAGGTTTTCTAAGGGTACATATGTCTGTGTGCCTGTGTGTGTAGACGGTTGGCAGAATAATCCCTCAGTCTAGATGGTGGAAGTCAATCTTAATTGTGATGGAGACATCCGGCAAGAGAGTGGTAGGATTAATGTTTTGCTTCAAGATTGAATGTCACAATGGAGGGAGGGGGCGAAAGTGAAAAAATGGAGTAATAAGAAACTCACTGTTTAGCTGCAGCGATTTTTTGAGAAACAATCATCTACTGAAAAAGTTTTACATTGTGTTGAATCTGTTCTGTACACTGAATGGATGTACTTAGAAATTAAATGCATTATAAATTAATACATATTTTATAGCACATTATTTATAATAAAGGACAAATGATACACTATAATTTAGGACTAAGCAACCTGAAAAGATTTGTTCGTACTGAATGATGCATGCCATCCTGTTGTCTTCAACAGAGGTACTGACGCCTGTGATCTTTTTTAACCCGATGGTCTAATCTTATTAGTCAACACAGGTGCAGATGATTAAATTTATTACCCCAGCTCTACACTTGGCAGTGTCAGACAGTCATGCTCCCTGTTGATAAAGCAAGCAGACATTTCCTTATGATTGACAGCTGAAGACAGTGTACCTGCTTAATCTGAGAAATTAAACCTGCCTGCATGCGAATCACAATGCAATCAGCTGACGGTGACTATATAATCAAGAGTGAGCAACGTTTATGCAAACTTATTCAAATATGGAACTAAACAGATTACCTTTGATTTGAACTAATGTTCCAATCACTTGCTTCGTCGGGTTAATACGCAATTATGACTGCACATACTAACTTGTTATTGACTGATAAACTTCTGTATTTTTTTTCCAGATGCCTACCCTATCTCAGAGGTGGTGTATAAATGGACAAAAGGCCCTGGCAAGTCTGTGGTAGTGGCAGAGGAAGGGTCACGTCTCAACCAATACCATCTAATTGGCCACACAGCTGGTACGGAAGACATCAGCACAAGTAGAGGTAAATCACTTTGTCTGATCCAATCCCATTCATTGCAATGTGTGTCAGTCAGTCAGTCAACTGGTGAATCAGCTTCTCAAGTTCTCAAGCTTCTCAGTATCTACCTGAATTGAAAACATGGACAGCGGTGCCCATAAAAAAATTTACTGGGTATGGAGCTGCAGCAAATGTTATGCTGTACTGTGCACTCTTTTAATGGTAACACTTTACTTGAAAGAGGTGCTCATATGACTGTCATAACACCTTTATAATTATTAATGAAATGCCATGAATATGATTGAGATGCATGCATATGACAACTGTTATAAAGTGTCATTTGTTCCGTTAAGTCATTTTAAGTGCAAAGATGACATTGTTTGAGATGTCTTTGTTATGACAACCCGACAAACAAATACATCACAACCTGTTTTTGTCATGACATTTAACCAAGACAATATAACTAGTCATACCTGTAAATCTGTCAAACAAATGGTTGTTATTAGGCCAATTGTGTCATGAATATCTTTCTGATTACTTTTGTCATTAAAATTTCTCATTAAAAGTGTAAATACTCTGTCAAATACTTTTATAACAGTCTCATTCAAATTTTCTTGATTTTAACTACAGGGGTACAAACTGAATTGGTCATAAAAATGTCATTAAATCTCAATACTCTGTCAAATGTTTTTTTATAACAGTTCCATGAATATTTTGTATTAGGTTTCCTTTAACAGAAGGCCTCATGACAATCATGTTTATGACAAGTTATGTTGTCTTGATTATGTTGACATGACAAGAACAAAGACAAGTTAGGATGTATTTGTTCATGTCAAGTTGTCATAACAAATACATCTCAAACAATATCTTTACATTTAATGAGAGTGAATGACAGTTGTCATAGACATGTATAATATCTCATTCATACTCATAATGTGTGATTGTCATGATTGTAAAGGTCATGTGACAGTCTTACGAACAACCTCTTCAAGTTGTGTTACCCGTTTAATGGTATACACCATGCTTGTTCTTTACCTAGATTTGCCTTCAGATCTGCCTTAATCTCTTTGCTGAAGCCCTTAGAATACACTGAACTAATTTTTATGTTGTCATGCTTAAGAACTCATTGTCATGTTTAAGAAACCATCCTGCTGGACGTAACCATCACATGATAGCTACACTGTGGTCAGAAATGGATTGATATATTCAGCAACTATACTCAGCTACAGTAGGCTCTCCCCCACACAATCCAAGGCTGATAGACAGGTAGATTTATGCTTTCATTTTGGCCCTACCATCTGAACATCACAGCAGAACTCTGATCAGGCTATCCAATATTGTCCAATTGTGAGTCCAATTAATGTAGCCTAATTTTCCTGTTCTTAGCTGACAGGAGGGACGCTTTTTCGTTCTTCTGCGGCTGTAGCTCATCTGTTTTAATGTTTGACATGCTTTGCATTATTTAATGCTTTTCTGAGATGCTTCTTTCTCATCCTGCCTGTCAGTTTCAACTTCAGCAGATGGCTTAAATACAGGCTTAAATACATTTGCTGCCATATGACTGGCTGATTAGGTATTTGCTTTAACAAGGAGTTAAACAGGTGTACTTTTAATGGCTGGTGAGTTTATTTAGTATGCTATCATTCAATTTTAGATTGAAATCAACCATGAAATAAATAACAGTTCCTTACAAAGGTGCTGTCCACTAACACTTTATTTACACATAAGTCAAATAACACATCACCGTTCTTTCTATCTTCTAACCTGTTGTGTCAGATTTTCAGGAACAGTATGTTCAATTTTAGATTTATTCTCCTTCGTCATGTGACATTCGCTCTCTTAAATAAAATGATATCCCTTAAATGATTATAGCCTTTTCAAATCAAGCTGGATGGCGAATGAGTGATGAGGATTTCTGTACACCTCCCACTCACGGCCAGCTGTCTCTAGGACCAACGAGAGTACAGGAAGAGATGAAGATGAGAGGGAGGGGGAATAAACAACACTTATCCTGAGCCATTGGGTCTGGAGGGTTAATCCTCGTGCCTCCCCATCAGTTGTGCTTTTACCATGTGACGTCGCTCAGCCACCATTGGCTCAAGCCGGCAAGAGACACATGAGAGCTCTACGAGGGGGAGAATGGGGGCCTAGACGGCATCTGCCTAATTCGGTTATGTAAAGAGGACTGGTATTACACTCATATCATTGCTGCCTTTAGCCTTTTAATCATTATGTGTGGGGGTTGGGGGCTTCCCCTTGTTCCGCTTTTATGGATGCACATATATGGATAATCGTGCTGAGCTGGCATACAGTCATATTCAATAAGACACGATCATGAGCTAGCCAGATGCTATCAACTTCACTGACCGCGTCATGTTTTCAGCCCTGCTGAGCCAATTTTGCTTTTAACGGCCATTGATTAACCCATCCAAGTTCGCTTGCTGTCATCAGGTGGCAAGAAGCACTTTTAGAAACAAGCTCAGAGGCTACAGACTTGCTTTCTGGGAGATCCTTGCCTTCTCTGACATTTTGCCTTGGCTGACTTGCAGGACAAAGGTCAACTGGTCATTACTGCTGCTAATCTGAAGTGCAAACCTCTTTACAAAGTCAAAAATAGCTCCACCTGGACTTCATATCAACACAGGGTCATTAGCTCAACTTAGAACACCTGACGAAGAAGAAAGAGCAAAGGAAGGGGGAGGAGAGCCTGCCAACCTGAAATTATCTCTGGTGGAAATGTCAACATTCAATCACTTGTCCAACATTGTAAAGACATCCAGATAACCTGTCACCTTTTATTAATAAGAACTCAGATCCAGAAAATAGCACCTGCTCTTCCCAACTCTTTCAAATTGATTCAGCATCTGACCTGCTTTACTGTAGGTGCGGTGATCCATTCTTGTCAACTGTGTTATTTTTCCTGTGAGTCTAGAAAAGCAAACCACTCACCAGTTGACCAGCATGGCAGCGTTGTTTTCTGCTATGAATGGGAGTTCTCCATAAACACTCCAAAAGCTTAGCAGTAAAATCCACCACAGCCGCATGTTTTCAGCTCTCAAAGAGTCCCACCCGGCAAGGCGCATCCAAGGCGGAATATCTGAAATGGGGCACTGCCAGTTGTGCTTTCTTCCCGGTCATTGAAATAAAGGGGCGAGCGAGATGAAGGGGACGCGTCGAGCCCCTCGTGACGAGGACATCTTTGCCCCCAGGGCCCTCACAATGTTCAAACTTTTCCTTGACTTCCAAGGCTCAACAGCTTGTCATCATCTTCATCTGATCCACTTGATCTGTCCCCTCTGATCCCGACTAGATTTGGTGCTGTTGCCCCCCTTTTTTAGTTCCCTCTTTATGCAAGCCGAGAAAGAGTATATCCTAAACGTGGAGGCCTGGCCTGACAGAATGGATGGAACTATTGAAAGAGAGAGAGAGACAGACGAGTGTGTGTGTGTGTGTGTCAGTGTGAGAGAGAGAGAGAGAGAGAGAGAGAGAGAGAGAGAGAGAGAGAGAGAGCCTGCAGGATGCAGATTGTGACAAGGGATTAGTGGGACACAAAAATCCGATTTTGCCAGGAGAAAGCAGCAGTCATCAGTGGATTTTCTATAGTTTATCAGACTGTGTGGCTCAAAAGGATTTTTTTTTAAAAGCTTCAAATTCAATCTTCGCTTGGTTAACAGGATATATAATGTTTTTCACTCTGTATTCTCTTTTCTATTGCAGTTAATGATTTGCCTCACCATGTTCCAGTGCACAGTGTGACAGCTCTTACACAGAGAATAAATGTCACTCTTATTTAGATGATTTGATCTGTTTCAGACTTGTGATTTATAGCAGGGTGACTCCCACCCCCTCCCTTTACAGTTGTTCATCATTTAACACAATTAAAAAATCTTTGTGGTCAGACATTACAATAACTGTCCACTACTTGGTGCTAATGAGACGACCAACCAGAAAGTCAAAATGCTCCTGAAGGAATACTATGACTGCTTTTTGGAAAATTCTATAATTGCATAACTTCCCAATTTCTTTTTTTATTATGCATCTGTCTTCCCTTGACTTGTGTCTCACTACATCTCTCTCTCTCTCTCTCTCTCTCTCTCTCTCTCTCTCTCTCTCTCT
>CAIGQW010054109.1:12282751-12310068 GCA_903798125.1 Danio choprae
TCTCTCTCTCTCTCTCTCTCTCTCTCTCTCTCTCTCTCTCTCTCTCTTTTTCTCATTTTCTCTTTAAACCTCTCAGCTGGTTTGCACTTATCCCCCCAAGAGTTTAATCACAAGCTATCCATCCCTCTCTTAGTCCCTTTGTTTCTTCTTTTCATCACTGTTATTCTCACCCCTTCACTCATTTCATTCTACTTTTTCTGTTTCATTGTTCCCCCTACAGGTCAATACACTGTCATGATGGCCCACTTCTACCTGAAGAGGAAGATTGGTTACTTTGTGATTCAGACCTACATGCCGTGCTTCATGACTGTCATTCTGTCACAAGTCTCATTCTGGCTCAACCGTGAATCTGTCCCAGCCAGGACCGTCTTTGGTCAGTGCTCTCTTCTGCACTTACTTATTTTATTTATTTATTTATTGTTGTAATTCAGTTTTATTTTTAAATAGTTTTTTTATATATATTTTAACTTACATGCATATTACTCCTACAAATAATGTTATATTCATTTTATAAAGCATTTAAGTATTTCTAAAGTGAATAAATGCTGGGACATAAAACACAGAAACCTAAATGAAATCCAAACAACTATATTTATATATTTATTAAAACAATATTTATTACTATTTAGAAAAAGCTTATATTTTTAGATTATTTTTAAATATTTCTATTTATCTTTTATTATTTTATTTATAATTTATAATATTTATTTCCGTATTGCAGCTCATTTCAGTTCGCAAGATAATTGTAATGTTTTCTGTAATATATATTGGATCTAATTTCAGCTTTATGTCAATTTCTGAAATAGATTTTCAATGGTTTATTTTTCGCTAATATCAAATAGACTATTTAGCATGGTCCCGTTAGCCTACGCTGGTTTATACTGTATATACACCATATAGACATAAAAAGTATCTTCATTTATAAACAGTAACCTTTATTTTTTTTATCTTATTTTAATTTTAGTTCATGGTTTAGTCATACTGTTTTCTTTCTTTGTTTGTTTTTATCTGATATTTATGTTTTCTTTCAGTTTTATTTCAATGACCATACTTTTTTTTAAGCCTTTCAGTATTTATTACAAACAATACCATACCATAATGCATATGGTGGCTTTTGCCCCCACTGGTTAATGCTGTAACTACATATTCTGGACACAAAAGAAAATCTTATTTCTTTACTTATAAATCCATGATTTGCTAATACTTGTTATAGCTTTCTCCAATTAATTCAGATCTCCTAGACAAAAGTAAGTCTGCCTTGAAGAGAATTTTAATGCAGATTCTAATGATGACATCTTTACAATATCTCACAAAAGACTTCATAGCATAGATATTTACTCCCTTTTGTCTAAAAGTATGGACATCATTTAAAACTGGGAAAAAATTATTCATTACAGCCAACAAGCAGCTATATATTGATATATATCGCTTGTTTCGGCCATCAGTTAATGTTTTGCTTAATGCATCAATAATTCTCATCAAAATGGAAATCGGAATCGACTGATGCAATCAGAGGGAATCAAGAACTAATCCACTCGGATGACTGTTTCTGAATTCACACCGCTGTTCTCATTCAATTCCGAGGTCTTGCATTTTATCTTGGCAATAATCAGCAAAGCGAGCAGACGCTCCACAAGGAATATTTGCCCACGCAAACAACATCTCTATGACTGGCCAACAAAGAATTCATCAAAACACTCTCTCTCACATACACACACTCATACATATACAAATATCCATGAACGGAGGCTCAAAGCTCACTGATATTGCACATGTGCCGTTTTAAGTTTTTTTTTTATATATTTGCATAGCCACAGGCGAAATCCCAGAGCTGAATGCCTGAGGGACTGTAGTACCATACCTATTTATGTCTAAAGGTGCCTGTGTCCAATGCCTGGGGCGACTATATCTGCACATCTCCTTCTGACAGGGACAGAACACCTCCGCTCCTTCGCCAGAACTTTGCATAAAGAATTATTAATGATACTGTCACTCTAGGGGATGTTAGATATTAAAAACGCACAGTGCGCACACAGTGACCGTTCCGAACTACCTTTTGCACACTTGATTTTTCTTTGAGAGAAAAAGTGGCGTTCCTGGGAATGAAATGATCTTAATGTCAGTATTCCCTGCTGGTTTGCTTTGTTTTGTTGTTAAGATGAGCTTATGATTCATGAACCGATATTTTATTCATGCACAGGATTTGAAATATTAAAAGAATTATGTTGGATGAAAGACAGAATTTCCCGGCTTACTGGTGTAGTTGCATTCACAAAATAACTCTGCTGCTGCAGAACATGTTTTGATGGATGACTGTGATCATATTCAGCACACAAATCATTTTATTTGAAATGCAGTGTATGTTTTGCATGAAGAAACTGTAACACTTGCATTTTCAAAAAAAGTGTTGTTAATTAGGCATGGGCTTTGATTGATGGTGTCCTACACAGATTCAAGCTTTAAATATTTAGATTCATTCATTAATTTTCCTTTGGCTTAGTCCCTTTATTCATCAGGGGTCGCCATAGTGGAATGAACTGCCAACTTATCCAGCATATGTTTTTTACACAGCGGATACCCTTCCAGCTGCAACCCAGTATTGGGAAACATCCATACACACTCATTCACACACATACACTACCGCCAATTTAATTTATGCAATTAATCTATAGTGCATGTTTTTGGACTGTGGGGGAAATCGAAGCACCCAGAGGAAACCCACGTGAACACGGGTAGAACATGCAAACTCTACACAGAAATGCCAATCGACCCAGCCGTAACTCGAACCAGCAACCTTCTTGCTGTGAGGTGACAGTGCTAACCACTGAGCCACCTGTGTTCCTGAAAAATTAATCTTGCATTCACAGGGGCTGCATTAAAATACACTATAAAACTGTAAAGTTTTGAAGTGTTAATAGTGTAAAGTAATATACTCTTCTGCTTTTATATTTTGTTTCTGTTATTGCAAAGCTAAAGTTACTTAAGAGTTCAGTGTCGCAAGATGTCACAAATCACTCTTAATATGCTGATTTGGTGCTCAATTTAGTGTGCTGACATCAGTTTTTGCTTCTTTGTATTTTTGTGGAAATTGTGAATTTATTTTAGGAAAATATATTTCAGCATTTGTTTAAAATAGAAATCTTTTTGCAGCATAAAATGTCTTTTACTATAACATTTGATCAATTCAATGTATCATTGCTGAATAACAACAGCAACAACAATAATGACCAAAACAAAATTTCATAATCTAATTATATTTTACTATAACAATACACAGTTTTTAATGTATTTTGTTAAACATGCAGTGCAATGCAGTCTTGGTAAACATAAAATACTACTGTAATAAAAAAATAAATCACACTTTTGAATGGTAGTGTATGTTTTTTTCCTTATTAGAGAGCTCTTATGTTGTAATATTTTTCAAATCCGTGTTCTGTTTTATCCTCCTCCACAGGTGTGACCACAGTGTTGACCATGACCACCCTCAGCATCAGTGCACGTAACTCTCTACCTAAAGTGGCATATGCTACCGCCATGGACTGGTTCATTGCCGTTTGCTATGCCTTTGTGTTCTCTGCGCTTATTGAGTTTGCCACTGTCAACTACTTCACCAAACGCAGCTGGGCTTGGGATGGAAAGAAGGCCCTAGAAGCTCAGCAGCCCAAAGTGAGTTGATTTCACATGTTTGTGCATATGCGATGTTCAGAACGGCTCAGGAAGAGTCTTTGTTGAGTGCGGTTGCATAACATGACAGTTCAATTCTCTTTGACAGGAAGGTTACAATACATTGCTTCCCTGGTAGCTGTTATATAATATGCTTTTTCTAATTGTTTTGAGAAAACCGAACAGCTTGAGAGTGCTCAGTCACAGCATCTCAGTGGGTGACACTAACTCAAATGTCAGCGGCTTTATTAAATGTGCTGTATTTGTGGATGCTGCTGATGGATGTCACATTTTCAAATTCTACACGATGAGTTTTTAGCCTTTACCCAGAATGCCCTTCAGACCAGCCACTTCATTGAGATTTCCGAGAGCTGCCTGTTTGATGTGCATGTAAATGCCAGGTTTCTCCTTATGCAAGATCCATTTTTACCCAGGTGGTAATTTTTCATTGGCAGTGGACAAACAGAACCGAAAGAGCGGTCAGTGCACATGTCACTGTGGTGAGTGTGTTAGTAAAGGCTCTACAGTCAGATCTCTGAAGGTCACATCTGGACCTCCAGCACAGCTTTCTTAAATGTCACCCTCACTTTTTTTTTGTTAAATACCAGCTTATTCCTACTTTCCTGCTGAGGAGTACTTCTAAAAGCCTGAGCTCCTGCTGTGCTTCCTTCTTTAAGGAAGAGCAGGGAGTAGGAAAAAGATTTTTTGTCTACATCAAAAAGACTCATCATTATTGGTAGTTTGATGGTAATGGTTAGATTTTTTTCAGTGTTTTATTTTAGTTTTTTTTTGATTTTGAAAACTGATTTCTGCCCAAGGATGTATTGTTTGATTGAAAAGAAAACAGCTTGAATTTTTATCTGCCATTACTGTTGGTGTTATGTGATCATTTTGATATCATATGATGTGCCGATCTCATGCTTCAGAAATATTTCTATTGTTGAAAAAGCTTTTTTTTTTAGGAAATATAATACTGTACATTCACTTTTGGTCAGTGTGTTTTTTGACCAATTTTTTGAATGTATTTTTTTTTTTTTGCAAAACAAAACAAACAATTCTTTGCGCTTAACAAAGTGAAATATGTAATAGATGTCTTCAGTGGAGTGCATCCACCACTGTTACCCAAATCCATGGTCAAAAGGAAGAGGCTGAATGAAAGAGACTTGTTCTATGGATGATTTTTTACCTTGCACAGATGGCCTTCAATAGTTTTTTTGCTAGTGAAGTGTTCAGTTTTTCTGCTTATAAGATCTACCTTTTAAATCGTGAATGCATCTTGGTGCGATGAAACAGACTCTTAAAGGGAATGGGAAATGACACTCTGATTGCTTTAATGCACGTTATGCCCAAAACACACTTATAACTCATAAATTAAGAGAAGACTAGAAGATTAAACCATGCACCTGGCGCACAGACTATTTTCCCCGTCCTTAAAATAACAAAAGTGGATTCGGGCTTTAGACCATACGCTTTCATTTTTTAGCCTGCATTGCAAAAGTAGATTCGGACACACTGTTAGTGCTTTTGCGCCATGTGCTTTAGCTTTGCACTTCATTAAAATAGAGCCCTGTGTTTTACAACTGTTTAAAGCTGTACTATGAAACTATTTTTTTTGTATTAAAACTATGGTCAATTTTCTTAAGGTTTTTACCAGATCTTAAAATAGTGAGTTGAAAGAATGAATCATTTCTAGTTGATTCAGTTAGAAGTGCTTTTCACAAAAGCATCATTGGCAAACTTTAATGGACTACCGTCCTTAGTATCATATTTCATCATTCAATGTTTCCTTCATGCATACTTTCAACAAACATTTAGAAACAGCATCACAAACATGTGGTTTTAACTACAGCTCTCAACCTGTTCATAAGGAATTAGATCATGCACAAATCTTTCATTCCGTACATAAACTAATTTATTAATAGTTGTTATAACTGAGGGCCTCACAGTGGCGCAGTGGGTAGCACGTTCGCCTCACAGCAAGAAGGTCGCTGATCGCTGGTTCGAGCCTCGGCTGGGTCAGTTGGCCTTTCTGTGTGGAGTTTGCATGTTCTCCCTGTGTTGGCGTGGGTTTCCTCCGGGTGCTCCGGTTTCCCCCACAAGTCCAAAGACATGCGCTATAGGTGAATTGGGTAAGCTAAAATTGTCCGTAGTGCATGAGTGTGAATGGGTGTGTATGGATGTTTCCCAGAGATGGGTTGCAGCTGGAAGGGCATCCGCTGCGTAAAACATATGCTGGATAAGTTGGCGGTTCATTCCGCTGTGGCGACCCCAGATTAATAAAGGGACTAAGCCGAAATGAAAATGAATGAATGAATGAATGTTATAACTGATGTCTTTTAGATTGTTAGGAGAATTAAATAAAAATTTTTGAAGAGTGGCAGGAACCTAATGTCAGTGGTTAATGACCTGGGTGGGAGGGACCTGAGACAATAGTTCTAGCTTTTTTTTTGGACATGTTCTGCATGCATGCAGATCAGGTCTGGAAGTGGATCCCCAGTAATCCTCTGTGCAGTTTTAAACACTTGGCACTTTTATAGAAATTTATCAGCAGTCTAGAGGAGAGTCGAAGTCAGGTCTGCTGTAATGTAGATACACTTGATGTTTTCCACATGCTCCACTTCCAACAGTGCTGCATGTGCTGTCCTTCAGGACCTTCTGAAGTCCACAATAACCTCTTTGGCCTTACTGGTGCTCAAAAGCAGATTGTTTGCTGAACACCTCAGAGCCAGGAGATGGATCTTCTCTTTGTAGAAAGTCGCATCATTCGATAGGAGACACACTACAGTGGAATCTGTGAATTTCACACTGGTGTAGCAAGCGTAGATAGAAGTGCAGTTATGTGTGAATAGAGTGAAGAGTGCTGAACTGAGCACGCATCTTTGCAGAGCTCCTGTATTCAGAACAAGATAAGACAATGCGTTATCCCCTATTATTAACACTTGTCACATATTGGTTAGGAAGTCTTTGATCCATAAACACAGTAAGATGGACAGCCCGAAGTTGTAGTTTCCTTACCAGTTTGTGGGGAATTATGATCATCCTGACATATGTATTTGACATTCTCAGATGTGTGCAGTGCTATGATAACTGCACGTTCTGTCAATTGATTTCCCTTATAAGCTTATATGCTGCAAAATAAGCCTCTTGAAGAATTTTATAAGGACATGAGTAAGTGGCACTGGGCAATAGTCATTCAGGCAGAAGACATCTGAATTTTTAGACACACTGTGGAGGATTTAAAGCACTGAGCTGCACTGAAAGGTTAAAGCCATAGTTCACCCAAAAATGAAAATTTACTCACCCTCAAGTGGTTCCAAACTTTTATGAAGTTTTTACAAAACTTTTACAAATCAAGACATTTTGAAGAAAGCTGAACACCTGGAACCATTGACTGCCATAGTAGGAAAAACATATAACCAACATTTTTGTAAAATATCTTCTTTTGTGTTTAACAAAAAAAAAAAGTTTGAAACAAGTAATCCGTGAGTAAATTATGACAGAATTTTCATTTCTGGGTGAAATGCTGCAAATTGGTCTGCACATCATTTGAATATCAGACCAAAACAATCTGGCAGTATTTACAATATTACATTACTTGGATGTCATTTTTATTTTATTTTTTAAATCATTATTAGCAAAAGTCATCAATCCATAAGTTTTAAATCCAGTCTTAAATTTACTTTGCATCATTTTAAAAGCGTGAAAGCTCAGTTTCTTTAAGAACAAATGAATAGTACAATAAATTGGGTGGCTAAAAGCAACTTAGAACCTTTTGTCTGCCTCCCCCATTAGCTGGCATGGTGACAGATTACCTCTACCCACCTGCAAGTACTGGAACACATATGCAATACAGACCTTTAACCACTTATATTTTCTCTTCAGTCTAAAGTCATAATACTGATTGTGGAGTAAAAAACCTTTAAAGCATTACAGCGTCTGTGAACATTTGCCCAATCTCTCCCTGATTGAGAACAGAAGATAAACTTTGACATTTCTATGCCATTTCACTTGGAAAACTGCCTCAAAGTCACATGCATGTACTTTGGAGTGAATGAAGTTCAATTTACTCTGTCTGAACCCCAGTCTTAACCACTCCATTTTTATACTGTCGCTTTATTAATTAATCTCCTGTGCTGCCTTTGCAGAGGCCTTTGTTTAATGTTCAGATTCAGATCTCTGTTAACCCTGACATATTTCACCTTTAATTAGAAGTTTGCGACCTTCAAACTCATTCATTATCAAGGCTTTCTAAAAGCAGATAGTTAACAGATAGTATCTTCTGACTTTAGCAGTAGGTAGATTTACACAGACATAATCTAATTTACATGGACATAATTACAACCTTATTTTGAATAAGATAATATTTTGATTAAGTTGTTCACATAAACTGCTTTTAGAATATTCCTTGCATGTTTGTTGTGCAAAGATCGATTAATGGCATGTCATTATGTCCACGCGGGACACCATCCAACATTCCCCCTAGAATTTCAGATCATTTTATGATTGCTGCATTTAATTATTTATCATACCATACATGCAAACAAATGATCTAATCTGTGTATTTGATGACTAGTGTAGTTTTGCATTATTCTTAGGTACAATCCCAATTTTACCCCGTAGCCCTTCCACTTACCCCTCAGTTTATTAACGTGTGTAACCCCTGTGCATTAACGTGAAAGGGTAGGGGTGTACCAAACTTATTTACCTTGCAGGCCTAGGAGTTAGGGGAAGGGCCATACAGCCCTTCAAAACGGAAGATTTTTCAAAACCACACTCTACAGCAGCAACATGGCTGCAAAACCAAGCAAGGAGCCCCACAAATGTAAGGAAATGCCCATATAAAATGGATTTTTATGAAAAACAAGCATTTGATTTATTACATTCATAAAAACATTAATGTGTTAAGGTCATGATCTTGAAAGAAACACTTTGAAAAAAAAAACCCTGCTAAATTTTACTAATGATAGTCCCTGTAATTTTTTGAACCATTTTTTTGGTATCAGTAAAGAGCAGTGAGCTGTGCTTTTATACTAGGCAACCACTGTATCAACGTTCTTGGTGCTGAAGTGCATGACGTCGACAGGCTTTCATTTCATTCATACAGAATATTTGCATCAACGCTCACACAGGGCATTACACTCAACTTCCATATGAATGAATTGAAACAACTCGCTGCGCTTGCAACATGATGACTTGATGAGTGGTGTCTCATTTTCTTAGTGGAATATTTCTATCCCTACCCCTTCACACTCTGTTTCAAGGGACAAGGGAAAGATAAAGGGTTAATGGTATAAAACAGATTTGGGATCGGGCTTCAATTTTATGGACAGCCCAGATTACCTGTACATACACTTGTCAACCTGCATATCTGACACATACCTGCATAACCTGCATATCTACATACACTTGTCAACCTGCATTCACTACTTACTTCTATTTTTAAAATATATTTATTATCTGTTTTTTGTCCTGTCTCTGTGATTCTGTTGCACTGTAGAAGCTTCTGTCACGAAAGCAAATTCCTCGTATGTGTGAACATACCTGGCAATAAAGCTCTTTCTGATTCTGATTCTGATTCTGATTCTGATCATTCATGTTTTACCCAGGCCATCTATTTTTAGATGTCTGTAAAACAAAAAATTGATTGGTGGGTCAACAATCACTGTTTACATGATAGCTTCTTATTCAGAATATTATCTTAATCGAGTTAATATCAGAATGCTGTTGTCCATGTAAACAAACTGAGTGTCTTCTTCTCTCTCATCCACAGAAAAAAGACCCATTGGCGCTCTCCAAAAAGCCCAACAACTTTACCGCCAACATCAATAAGGATGCGGCTATATCCACCATCTCCAACAGCACCACAGTCCAGTTGAAGAGTGCCGAGGCCAAGCCTGCACCGGACCCCAAAAAGACCTACAACAGCGTCAGCAAAATTGACAAGATGTCCCGGATAGTGTTCCCGGTTCTCTTTGGGACTTTCAATTTGGTTTACTGGGCCACATACCTCAACAGGGAACCAGTGATTAAAGGAGCCGTTTAGTCTCCACAAGATACAACAACCTTTTTCTTCTCCACTTCAGTATTCAACGACAAGCTGAACCTGCAAAAAAACAATGCCGAGCACTTATTTACTGCACCTCTCACTTCGCTAATCTATAAGAGGAGTGCTCTTGTTGCATTTCCCTCCTGATATCATAAATTGCATGATAGATTCAAAGCTCTATGGGAATATAATTGCCATATCTGCCTTGACTTTCTACTTTATATTTCCCTGGTTTCCACTGGTCATTGCATTCGTCTTACAATGAATTGAGTCCACACAAGCTGCAATTTCATTCAGGAAAACTTTCCAAAGGACACGAACAAATATGAATGCATTTGGCATCGACATTTATCACAGAATGAAAAAAAAGTCACGAAAAGAAGTACAGCAAAGCCAAATGCTATGCAAAAACCGTTTTCTACTATGTTGTAATGGGTAATTGCTTATATAATGAAACCCTTGCTTTGTAATAATGGACTTGAGGCTTCTCTTCTCTAAGTTTAATAGCTTTAGCATCAGTGGTTGAGAGGCAGACAGATGCTAAATTTTTAGCCATGCTAAAAATGTTGCCTTCAAAGGGATTACTTCATACGAGTGCTCGGGAATGTCCCGCAATCACTGATTTCTCTGTCATTTGTCATTTTTTTCTAAGCTTTTTTGAACTAGCTAAATAGAATTGTGCACCTTAGGCAGCTTTTCACACTTTAGACGGAGACATTGTGCAAGGTGAACAAGGTCAGGTTGCAGCTAAGACTTTCAAATTATTTGTACATAGCTTATGTATGCTTTGCTTTTAATGTACAGTAGATGCGGCTTAACATTAGTGAAGATGGACCAGCCAGAGCGACATGAAGTGAGCTGAGGGTAAAAATGAAGATCGCATTGTTAAACATTGTAGGCTTTGACAGAATATAGCATTTCTTTACAGTTAATAGGTTTTAACTAGGCTTTACATGATGTTTATGCGACAGGAGTTTGATTACTTTTCTCTATGTTGTCAACTGGTGGGTTTTAAGGTTGGAACAAGTCAGCAAAAGCCTTAAGTGTTGACACCTAGTGATATCTTTTTCTGTGCTACCATGTAGACTAATGTGAAATGATCAGGTAAAAAGGTCTGGAATAAAAATGAAAAAATGTGATGCACTGATACTAAATTTCTGATACCGAGTGTTATCTGCCAATAGAGATCGTTTGGTGATCATGAAGGTTTTTTTTTTTTTTTAATTTAAATTAACGTTAATTCGTTAGCTAAATTCTTAAGAATAAGATATGTTTTGTTTTGATTTGTTGACTGAACTCAATTTAACTTTGATGAACTCCTCATTTTCTGGGTCAGGTTGGCCTTTTAAGAAATCAGATTAAGGTAAATTACCCTGCAAAATTGTACACAAGAGACATTTTTCTTTACACACAGCCTGGTTTTTGTGCATTTTCCCACCCTCTTTTGATAAATGGCCCTGATCTATGGATGATTTTAACCAGTCTGTTGATGACCAATAGACTAGACAATTGCTTTTATCTCTGATACCAAATATTGGCTAATACATCGGTGCACCTCTATTTTACATGGAATAATTCACATATTTTTCGATTTTAGAACCGTAAAGACAGAGAAAGAAAGTCAGAAACACATAACTAAAATGTCACCATAATGCCATCTCATCCTTCAACTGAAATGCATGGCTACTTCTTTGGGGAATTAAACAGAGGAAAGAACAATGACCTTGTAAGCGCAAAGTGCGATTCATTTTAGATCCTCTAATCATCCTATTCTGAACATGTTACATGAATATGAGATGGCACAAAGAACTAAGTGACTCAACGGAGGACGTGTAGCTTATTAAAAGGGCCAAATACAAGAGCCATTAAGCCCAGCTCCTCCGTATGGCACTCATGCCCATAAGAGAGAAGGAATCACAAAAAGAGTTCTCGTGCCCTTTTACAACATTGGATGTTTCCAGAAATGTACAGCTGTTCCTCAGAGCATACATGTCTGAAGCAATAAATTCTGCCTGATGTTTCTTGACCAACTTCTGTGATTACTTCTTGCTCCAAAGACATTTCTTAATTGCAATCCTTGACCTTGAATGTTGGTGACATTTAAAACCAATCGCATTTACGCCCTACGCGGAAATGTTCCTGCGCAGTTGAGCTTGACTGGGATCAACAAGGACTTTATTTGCATCAAAAAATAGCACTCCGTTCATTTGTTTTGGTTAACGCTGGACCGCGAGCCATGAGATTGTAGGGGTTTTTATGTTCACCGGGTTCTCTTTCCCGGGCTCATGTCTGTAAGACGCGATGTGCGCATGAAGCTTAGCATGATATTTTCCAAATGGAACAGTTGTTGCAGAAGCCACTGTAACTACGGAAGAAGGATTCCTCCTAGGATTACTCCTGGGATTATGTGAAAACACATAGACACATGCGAGCAAACACGCCTGCACACATCAAGACCAGAGTTCCTGGAGCAGGGAGGATGCGGAATCCTTGCTCTGGTCCTGCGCGCCGACAACATCTGGCCCACATCTGTTTGTGAAGGATTTAGCTTCACTTAACATGCTTTTTTTCCAAACAGGGCTCCTATACATGCTTACAAATTAAACTAGCACCAGTGCATCCTTTTTATGTGCGGGATATTATCTGCTAGCACATTACTGGAGATTGAGATGTCCCATGCTAAGTACATAGAATATACAAATTCAATATTTGTTTATTCTGTGTATTTTTTCTCTTTGTTATTGTTCTAAATCAGGCTAAATTTTGTTAGTGGCGACATGTGCTTCCTTGGTTGTCTGTAAAAGCATCTAGACTGATTTTTATGTGGAGGACAGGGTAAAGTATAAGGATGTGATGATGCACTTCTTGATTCAGCTTCTGATACATGGAATGAATGCTTATGATTTTCGGGATAATGCCAAATAAGCCATTGTGTATGCTGTAATGCCAATGTTTTCTTCATAGAAACTTCATGGGATTCATTCGGACTGGGTTCTAACCAGATTTACAGTATATTGTCTATATACTTTATAATCAATGATGCCAGTGAATCACAAAGCTTGTGCAAACATATTGATAATCACTACAATCAGATGCTTTCTTAATTGCTGCTTTCTCATTGCTTTATTTTTTGTTTTGTTTTTTTGGAGAGGAAATCATGCGGTGCATATTTATACATTCAGCTAAACATCATTCTCTGTAAGCTTGGATGACGTTGGATTTTTTTAACAGTACAGTATATCACAGCTAATGCATTTCAACTTCAACTTTAAGCAAAGAGCAAAAACGAACTTTGCAATGAGTATATCATGGCTTTTAAGCACTTCCAGTTAGTATTACTCTACGTGAACAAGCAAAATGTTTGTTGCCATGCGTGTTTTCTGTTTATGTATAGTTATGAATTGCATTTTGGGACCTTAATCTCTGCTTTGTTGACTTTTGATGTTGAAAATTTATCTCTGCAGTTTAACAGTTTATTCTAGAGAGACTTTTATTTTAGTAGTTTGAAAGAATATATTGTATATGAAATACAATATAAAGAGTTATGCCTGTAAAAAAAAAACAGAAGAAGTACTGGCAGTTTATTACCAGGTTTTTGTACAGTAATTTACAACACCAATCCAGACAATATATCACTTCAAACTGTTAAAAATGTAAATAAAAATCACTTAAAAAGTTGTTGAAGGAAAGATCAAGGTCCCATTGTGCAATTCAAAGGCATTAATAAATGAAAAACTAAACATGAATCACAAAATTCAGAAACTTGTTTATTTATATTCATTTAATATGAATTGTTTCTAATAAAAAAGAAATTGTCACAGGAGGTGGTTGTTTAACAAAAACATTACAAACAGCAATGGAAACCACTTCCTTTTCCGCATCTACGGTAACATCACCTGCTGTACGTAAAATCCACAGTCATTCTATGAAAAATTATGTTTTAGTTGCATAACATTGGTTAAAAGAAACACTGTATTTTTCCAATACGTTTTTTTTAAGTAAACATCACAAAAGTTTTGCACAAATCTGTAATGAAAACCAGGCGACTGACATTTATTTGACATGTCACTCTTGCTGCAGGCTCACGGAAGGACTTTATTTTAATACATGTAAGGAGAGTGTTAACCACTTCAATATACTTTACTCATCCATCACACAATAATGCACGGCATGCCAATGGACCTTAAACCTTTAATCCCCTGAGTGGCGGAGTGAGAGCTTGGAATCCTATTCCTGGTGCCGGACTGGAATTCCACCAGTGTGGAGTAGAGAAGCGGTCACTCAGATATAGATACGTCATCGTTGCAGATTTATGTTTGTATCATGGAGAGATACAAAGTTGTTTTCATTTTATTATTAAAACCCATAGATTGCATATCCTAAAGCTGAAAATGCATTTTCTTATCAAAAGTGGTTTGGTTATGTCATGATTTGGATTTAATCCATTGTGCAGAGATGGCAGCTGAAAACCATTTAAAGTGGCAGTAGCATACTTTGCAAACATGAAAGTGACAGACTGACTATTCAAGGACAGAGATGATGAAAATGACTAAACATATTCAAAACAGTTGAACACTGTCATTTTTCATCATTGTTTTCCTAATGTCATTGTTCAGTTCATTTCTTCTGTGTGATTTTATTCAGTGTGTGTGTGTGTGTGTGTGTGTGTGTGTGTGTGTGTGTGTGTGTGTGTGCGCGCGCGCGCGTGCGTGTGTGTGTGTGTGTGTGTTTAATTTCAAGCTATCTGAAAAAAGGACTTTTTTCAATGTAAGGTTTGGCAACATTTTGATTGTGCATCAAAAATATTTTCAGCTTTAGTGCCTAAACTTTTTTGACAGTACAGACTGTTTTCTTGCAGCATCATTTACCCTGTGGCTTTTTTTTTTATTACAGTACACTCCGTTTGCTTTAGTATCTATTGTTAACTGTGTACTGCACTTCCAATCTGCATTACTGTAATCCGCCACAAGAGGATAGTCTATCATTCATTTGAACGGGCCGAGTTCATGCTCTCACTAACCCCAAAAGGGAGACACCGCCACACCGTCATAAGAACTTGAAAACAAAGAGCCATAGGTCGACACGTAGTTATTATGTATGTGTGTTATTAAAGCTTCAGTTTATCATTTGTACGACACTTGGAAGTTAATTAAGACACTTGATGTTTGGGATGCTTTTGGGGTGGGGCTATCTGTTTATCTGACCAATGGAAGCCGGAATTGTGGGGAGTTTAGGAGGGAATCATTTTGTAACGATTGGCATTTATTTATTTATTTATTTATTTATTTATTTATTTATTTTTATATTTCCTTGGGTGTAGTATACATTATTCTGTTCTTCTTTGATGAAACTAGTTACTGTTTGTTTATTGATTTAATGTATGGATAGATAGACGGACTGATTTTGCCACAAAAAAGGTCACGTTGAAAAAATGTCAAGATTCGCCTTCGGCTTTTTTAAGAGTACCACAGATACCGAACATTCTAGAGACTAGTCAAAGAAGAAAAAACTCACCACATGCAGAGCAAAGAGAGAGAGATAGAGAAAGGGGGCTTGTGTTTTTTTCCGAAGTGCGTGGGCGACTGGGAGCTGCCTGTGGTGATAAATGTCGGCGCTGTCTCTCAAATATTATACTGCATATGTGCACCTGCTCACACACAGACTCGACAATGCGAGGACAACGTATAGACAGTCATTTCTCCAGCTTTGCATGTTCAATTAGCTGCATTAGTTATGTAAATCCGAGTCATGTAGTAAAGGAAATAAACAAAGCTGGCAATAATATCGGTGCGTGTCAAAGTACAGACCCGTTTATTTATGTATGCTATACAAAACTATACAATGCATAAAACCACACTGTAGTAGCTAATTAATTCGACTCCAAATTTGTTGATGACATTTTCTTCACCCTCAGTCTTGCTGTCATTGGGTTAATCGCACGGCTATCAATGCACGTGCAAAGCAATTACGGCAATTACGCACCAATTTCCATTTCGAACATATTCCGCGCGGTTATCATTTACCTAGCTGAGAGACAGCAGTACTGTAAACTGCCGCTTCGACGCTGAACATATCAGATGCGCCCGAAGAGGATCTCAAGTTCCGCCGAAGCGTCTGTGAAAGCACACTTTGTCTTTTCATGACGTAATTTGAAGAAACTAAAGGACGCGTACGAGGTTTGAAGGTGTCCACTTTGGAAGTTTGCGCTCTGCCTCTGTGTGAACGTCAGTATGTGTATCTGGTGGTGCAATCGAATGCAGCGCAACTTCAAGGAGCAGGAGGGGCTCTTCTATTATTTGATCCCGTTAATTGCCAATGTAAGTGAACTTTAAGCACCGGACACTAGCCGAGGAGGTCTTATCGTTCCCGTTGGACTATAACCTAGACTGCTCGCCACTGTTTTAACTGAGCCTGGAAGAAAAGGCTGCAGCTGTGTCACTTTTTTTCCTTCTTACAAGAGTCTCCGTGCGGTGTGCCACATTCAACAAGGAGACAGTCTCACCTAAAACATGACCGCCAAATTGTTCCTCTACTTCTTACTTCTGTCAGTGTTTCGTGCATGGTAAGTGATGTTGCAATCTTTTGTGTGTGCGTGTGTGCGTGTGTGCCGACACAAGTAATTCATCCTAATTTTGTTTATCCGTTGAAGATTTCTTATGCATAGTGTAGTTGATGCCACATAAAATCACCAATCAGGCGATGAAGATGTAATTCACGCATTGAGAGCTTAACTTTAATAATAAGTAATTTTATGTGTCTCATTTATGAAGTTAACAAGACTTTGGCCATCTTTATTTCAATCTTTGTATTTATAGCGCTTTCGCAAGATTTAACTCTATTGGCTCTACATGTCATATGTGGGTGAGAAGCTGGGTTTCCCGATGCTAATTACGCTTTTGAAATCATCCGAACTAATGTCGTATGCTATTTTTCGGTGTTAATAACGCATATTTGCGTCGTTACCATAGCTGTCAAGTCAAAAGGTGCTGAACCAACGCCAGTATGTCCAAAAGTTCATGTTCCTTAAATAAAAACTCAAGTTAAAATGCTAGCAAAACCGCCCCTAATTTAATTGAAAGTAATTAATAGGATATATATATATATATATATATTGTGAGTGCAATATGTGTCCCCTGTATCAGGGCTATTGAAACAGATTTGAATCTAAACCTGTTGGAAAGAGTCGCCCATTTAGCACACTGTCACGCAAACGTCCTTTGCTAGCATTACGCATTTATGATAAACCTTAAAGGAAAAAAACATGGTTACCTAGTCGATTAAATACCATGCACATTATTACCATTGGTAAGTTTCAAGTATGTCTGATTCTTCATTACCATATTCTACATACCATAACCATACCAGTTAACCTAAACTTCAACAACTAAACTACATCCAAGGTAACGTACTCTCAATAAGCAATTATTAAGAGTTTAAAACTTGTAGTTATTATTGAATGTTTACTCTAATTTAAATGTTTCAGTATTTATTTATGGTTTATTTGTATTGTTTTTCTTTAAAGGGTTTATCTGTTGTTTTCATATTTAAATTGCAGATAACTAATATTCTGAGCTGATTGTTTTCTACATAACGTTTTTAATCTCTCCTGACAGTGCCAATTAAGCACCTAATTAGCATGATGTATATATTTAATAATAATAATTAAGACGATTATTTGTCTGTTTCTGTGTATGTTTACTTTTTTAAACTGTTATTTTTATTTTTGTTTTTATTTTTTAAAATCATAATGAAGAATATGTTGTCTTTCTGTTGCAGTTCTTTACTTGCTTGTCAAAGTAGGCCCAAAGCAAGTTATACCTCATCATTCTTCATGCAAATTAGCTATTTGATGTCAAATGCACTTAGGTTTTTATTCATGGATTTACTCTACAATGGTTTGCATAATGCGAGAAACTGTGGAAAACAATTTTAAATATCCAATTTAAGTTGCATGCAATGGCCTTGTATTATTAGAGCTGTAATAAAATTTTGAATGTTTGTAGATACAACTTGAAGCTTTTTGGGAAAATGCCATAGAGAATAAGTACACACTGTACTATAGATATGACTACAGTTCTACTGAGTTCTTTGAGGAAACCCAATACCAACTAATCAGACCAGTCCTGCATTCTCTCAAAAATTAGCATTTTACCTCTGTAAATGGTGACTAACGAGCTCATTCCACACTGCTTTGACTATTCCATTCTGGCAGTTATTTTTAGTTAAATGTATTGAAACAAAGATTATAACCTCAGCAGTGACCATTCTACATTTTCTTTTAATTTATTAGTTCTCCAACATTTGCTTCTGAGGATGACGAGTATGACGACGTTACTGTGAATCAAATGTTGGCCCCCAAAACCCACGAGACAGATGCAACGCAAATACTAAACAACTTATTAAAGGAGTATGACAAAAAACTGCGCCCGGATATTGGAGGTGAGTGCTTTTCTAATAAATGTGAGCGTTAGTGAGCTGTCCTTGGTGCTGAAATCCTTAATTCTGATTTTCTCATCTAAAAGCTCCATTTACAGGGCTTACATGCAAACAAATGTATGACATAAATGTAACTAAATTTACTTTAAAGTCCAACTGTTTTGTTTACCCCATCGGTTCATGCTTATGTAAACCGGTGAAGTGCATTAGCTTCATACTGCGTAGTAGAGAATACACCTGCAAAGTGATATCGTCTTCCTTATAGAGTACTAGATGGAATAAAATGTCAAATGTATTCACAGTTTGAGACACATTGAGAGTGAGCAACAGCTAGACTGCTGTTTTATGGTTTTGCATTAAGTAATTGAATTCCTGCAGCAGTGGAATATTTTCCTGTGATTTTCTACTTATTTGTACAAGCATTTTATGTTATTTTTTTAAACCTAACATTTTCCTTTTTTTAACCATACATTGCTCTTAATATCCCAAAGGACTGTATTGCAATCCACTTTTGCATGTAATTTCACATATTTGCTTGTGTTCATGTGTTTCAAGAGTTATATTATCTTACAGACAGAATTCATTTCACTCAGACTAACAAACATATCTCAGAGTTGAGATTGATGCTATTTTCTAGTAAGTGCAACTAAATAGAGTGGCATGAGAGGAAATCACAATCTGCAATTCAAGCAGACTCATTCTGTACTTGATCTGAGATGTCACTGCAGAACATCACAACCGCTCTTGACACATCTGTCAGGTCTGTTATTGGTTTTGTGGCATCGTTATGATATATCGCTTCTTATTGGGTTGGAAGCGTTTTCGAATGCCTATCCCTGCAAAATATCTCACTGGTTCTACATGTTTCTGTGGTTTCCCTTCAATGAAAAGAACAACCTCCGTCTTTGATGGATGACAGTCTCCAAATTGTATATTTTTTTAAACTCATGTCTGATTTCAAAGAGGAAGACTGTGTTTATGTGCTCTCTTACGCTCACGACACTCCTAAATCAGCCCACACAAATCAAGCATATTGCCTCAAAGCCACCTTGCCGTGAAATAGCTTTTGTTTTCCCCCCTTTGTCTGTCTGGGAAGAGCTGCACTGGTATATAATAATCAAGGATGCCACTGAATGGCTGTGTATGAAGACAGCTACACGAGACGCTGTTCAGGAAGTAGAGCGATTCCAAATATAGTCGCCAGAAAGTGAGGAACGTATCTGTCAATTTGAGGGCAGAATGGGTGAATGAAAGCAGCTTTAATACACTTGCGACAACTGGACCTTGTCTGAAGTCATGCACACACACACACACACACACGCTCTCTCTATTGTTTGTTCCTTTTCTCTTTTGCTTCAGCACTGTTCGTTGGGAGTCTGAAATGTAATTTTCTTGTTTGTTATTTGTTTCATTCAGAATTTGTGTTCAGAAAAAGCTCTTAAACCATGTTTTTACATGCAGGTTGTTATGAAGTCCAAGAATAGAGTGCAAATAATAGAATCCTCTTTTAGTCATGATTATTCATCTGCTAGCGTAAAGAGGTAGAATCGTATGCCGTTTTGTCCAGCTTCAGGTCGAGTTGTGTATATTGATTAGCAGGTCTGATTGCATTAGCAAAGAGTACAAATAAAAATGATTAATCATGATGGTTTAAAAGCAAACTCTTTCAGAAGAGGTTGATTAATTGATTGACACAATAACTAGAGTTGTTTACTGAAATTTGATGCCAATATGACATACATAACCAGTATATATTGAACTGAAGTTTCAATTAAGTGTCACTTAAATACTTGAGCTTTACTGATAGTAACACAATTCTATATATGATAAAATCCATAGGCTACATTTTAAAGGCACAGTATGTAACTTCCACTGCTAGATGGTGCTATTCACAACAAACAAAGGTGTAGTTTGAGTGTAGAATCATGGGAGTTGTCATGTAACTAGTTAAAATAATTTCTTTCATCAGGGATCACCACACCAAACTTATCCAGCATATGTTTTACACAGCGGATGCCCTTCCAGCTGCAACCCAGTACTAGGAATCATCCATACACACACATACACTACAGGCAATTTAGTTAATTCAGTTCACCTATACCACGTGTCTTTGAACTGTGGGGGAAACCAGAGCACCTGGAGGAAACCCACGCGAACACACAAACTCTACACGGGACTCGAACCAGCGACCTCCTTGCTGTGAGGCGACAGTGCTAACCACTGCGCCACCGTTTTACTGTTAAAATTACTTATTTCTCTTTATTTCAAAATTCTAAGAAACATTTAGTATAACATAAGTACATAAGTAAGCAACATATATGAACGGTTCTAGTGGTTTTTGGATATTCTATTGAACATTTTTTTAACATATAGTGATTTTAAAACATTATCCCATAAGTAATATAACTATAATTTGTAATTATTTTTAAACCTTTTACTGTTAAAGTAATGGATAAGATGTATGAGCAGCTCGCACATGTGCTTGGAATCGTATTTGCACTGCTTGATCTGTCCACAAGATATCAGCACTGAACAGGGATGTTGTTCATTTCAGCATCTGACAAAAAACGGAGAGATGGATAAACAACAGCACTACTAAAGACAGCAATAAGTTTTGGACACAATTACTTTTATTTCGTTTCATTTATTTATTTTTGCCAGAAATTGCAAATAAGTCATATCACTGCAAAATAATTACTGAAACGTAAAGCTGGTTAGAAGCATACCAAGAAAACAGACTACTTTATAGTTATTAGAACTGTAACTGTTATTTAGTGTTAAATTATTGCAGTTAGCTTTTATTATGGATATGCTGTGTAAATTTAGGGTTTTGCATTGACTAATGTTTACATAAATGTTTATTATATTGTTAAATGTAATGTTTTATGTATAAAAAGCCAAGTCTTTTTTAAAATACAGTTTTTTTCAAGCATGGCTTCATAAAAAAACAGTATTGTAAAAATCCCAAACCATACCCAACCATATTGATAACAACTGTTTGAACAAATCCCGATAATTTATGTTATTCATTTGTTCTAAATGATTTTTTTTTTCAATAGTAGTAGAGAACGAACAGCTGAATATTTGATATCCAGGCTGAGAGGACAATAACATTAGTGCTACCTCAAGAGGGTTGAAAAACTGGGACAAAAACAAACTCAAGAACAAAATGTTTAATGTCACAACTGTTGCCATTAATTTGCATTAGTTTATATTCATCTGGTTACTTTCATGCATTCATTAGAATGTGAAGTTGCTTATTTAAAGCAAGCAACATGCAGCTGCCAGAAACAGATTTTATTTTAGCTCTTTTTATTGCCAATTTATTACATGGAGTTACAAGATTCTTGAGAATTTGAGCATTACGGTTCCATCCCCATAACATGACAACTGCTCCCTCTGGGCCAAAATCAGATATTTATGATGGTACTTATCAAAGGCTTAATTGACACAATGGAACTGTTTTCATCTAGAAATAAGACTGTGTGGGTGTTTGAACTGAGACTCAATCATATAACGATTAATTGTGCAGCTCTAGTTGTACATCAATTGTCATTTTGATTAGAAAAGTCTAAGAAATCATAGAAAAGGGATGTTCTAAAACAGAAGCAAATACAGTACAGTACATACAATATACATACAATATTTATCAAATTTCAATGCTCTAGCCTTTGTGTAGATGTTTAAAGATGGCATCAGTGCCTGGCCATATTTAGGCATGTTTGGGTATACACCAAAATATTGTGTATATGTGAAATAGACACCATTTGGTTTTATGATTTCAATTGTAACAAAAGTATAATAAATGTAGAATTATTGTTAATTGTTACTTTCTTAATTTCAAACATTTAGGATTTATCTGTTAACATTCGTTATTTTTGAATCAACATGAATGGTCAAGGTATGGTTAATAAATTAATATTGAATAATAATATTTATATATTTGTTTAATTTAAAAGGACTGTATTTTTTGTAAGTAAGTCCAGCACTGTTAAAATTTCAGTGTTTTCAGCGCGATAAACCAGTGGTTAGTGCGCTGACATATGGTGCGGCAGCACTTGTAGACCTTGTAGACATTTGACGATCTTACCCCCCCCTCTCCCACTTCACTTCCTGTCAACCTACTGTCCTGTCAAATAAAGGCAAAAATGCCCTAAAAATATTTTAAAAAATAGAAATTCAGTATTAAATATTGAGTGTTGGTATCTTTGTTTTTTATTCAGTACTCATCTTTAATCATTATCATTTCTACTCATCAGGACTGGTGAAAATTGTTGCACATAGACACATAGTTAGACACATTAAGCTTTGACATTAACATAAAATTATTTCTTCTGTAGAATCATTCTTTTATTTATGGAAAAATCCCATGCTTGTTCAATCAACTGCCTGAATGAGATTTGATACATACTGCTTTTATTGCACAAACACAGAGAACTTATATTCAGCTTAAGAGCTTCTTTCCCTCTTTCTAAAACAGCAAAATATCTACAGATGAAACTCATTCCTTCAGTTGTATTTGTCAAAAGTGCCGCAGCTCTGTATTGTGAAAAATGCTAACAATGAAAGATTACAGAACAAAGGCTAAAATCTGAGCTCTGCTAGTACATTATAGACTCGTTACCGTTTATCAGCAGATTTTCAGAAATCCCATTCTACTGAAACAGGTGTACTGCATATTGTTCACATAATATTGCATATATTTCTCAAAGGTTATACGGTTTGTTTTTACATTCTGTTCATATGCCTGTTATGTCACCCGATTTGAATGTTATCACTCGATTGAAGGGGCGTTATCAGTGGTTATCAGCTGATAGATATGGGTCAGTAGGGGCCTTCTGCTCCTACTAGCTGGCTCAGAAGGCTGTTATCATCCATCCACATGGTTAATCATCTATACTAACAGAGAAGACTCCACATCCAGATCTGTTTTTACATTACTGTTACGGTTGGGTTTAGGGTTGGGGTAGGGGTAGACGTTAATAAAATACAATTAATAGGAAATTTTATAAATAATATACATAATTCTCATGGTTAATCAGCTATACTAATAGAGAAGACTCCAGATCCGGTTGGGTTTAGGGTTGGGGCAGGGGTAGACATTAATAAAATACAATTAATGGGAAATTTAATAAATAATATAAATATTTCTTTTTAACTTCCGGCCACAGGCGTATGATAGCTGATTACCCATGTGGACACAGAAGGCTCATACTGGCCAATATCTATCAGCTGATAACCACTGATAACGCTCATTCAATTGAGTGATAACATTCGAATTGGCTGGTTATGTCCTGATTCTCCACAATGTTGTCATCAAACTCAGAGTTGACTTGATGTGATTTTGGTGCAATTGCATTATGATTATTAGCATATTAACATCAGTGTTAAACATGGCAGTGTTTTATGGAGATTGCCAATGGATGCTAGTCCATCTGTGGAAGTGAATTTGCTGGAAAGCTTCGATGCAAAGAACCTGTTGCTTTCAGCTTGTTTTTATCAGCTTTGTTTTCTCATTTGGGTCCATTTTGCTAGTGAATTGACCAGTGGTTCGCTGACTTCTATTTATTAGCATCAGATGGCACTCTACTCTCTTTAGCATGCATTTGTTGTCTTTGCCTCTTTTGTTGGCCAATGTTCAAGGTGCCATCTGTGCTAAGCTCAATCAGCTAGTTACAAGGTTGTCTTTTAAAAGGGTCACATGGCTACTGCTCTTAGTGTACTGTGTTCTAAAAGCATGAAAACGACGGTGCATTAAAGCTAATATCCCAGCGCAATTAGAGAGAGGGACAGATGCTTTTTTTTCAACCAGAAATTCAGCTGTAATAGACTGTAAAGCACGTTGACGTGTTTTCAGAAAAATATGCATGCAGATTAAACAGTGTGTTGCCTACAGGCTAATTAGATGGCTTTATTTAGTTATTTATTTTTACATAAAGTAGCACCTCATTATTGTCATCATAAAGAGATATACTCTCTATGGGAGGGTTTATATGTGATATGATACTACGATAATGTTTTCCTAAATTATTATTATTTATATTATTATCATTACAGTCTTTTTGAATAGATGTACAGTGTGGCTTAAACAACGCCAGGGTCACCAGTCCAATTTCCTAGGAACATGATCAAATGATTAAACCTAGTGTTACATACAAAGAAAGAGATACATACACTGATATGCAGTACATGTATATGTATAACAACAACAAGAACTACTAAAATAAGTAATAAGTAATTAAGTAATTTGGGTTTGGAACCTATACTCTAGGTGGTTGAACAAAAATGATCCATGTATCCTTTTATAACTGACATCTAGAGCTGGCCTGATGCCGAATGGTGCAGGTACAGCCTTCACTAACTGCAAATGAATTGATATGGACATGTTGATGGTAATTCTGTTCAAAACATGCTATAACATGATTGTCTACAATTGATTTTTTTTTTTTGTGCGATGAAGATTGCTATTAGTGGTCTGTAATTAAGAATTTTTGAATTATGTTTTCTTTATTTGTTATACTTAAGATTGTTATTTTGGTACTAATTGTTTTATAATAGATTTGTCTAAGGGCTGTATTGCTAAATTATAGAAGACGGCCACAAGTTTAATGGTTGTTGTCAGCTTGAATGACATTTGTTTTATAATAATGAGTTTGCTTGATTGTAAGAAAAGCTAAATATATATCAACATTAAAACTGCTATGAATTCAACCATTTTTCATATTAAAATAGGGAAAAGGAGTTACTTTTTACTTGAAGGGGGTGTTCATAAAACTGTCATGACGCCTTTATAATCATAACATGACACGTCAGGGATATGAAGGACATTTTGTGCATGCTTATGACAACTGCCATTAAGTGTCATTAGCTTGGTAATGTCATTTTAATTGCAAAGATGACATTGTTTGAGATGTCTTTGTTATGACAACTTGACATACATAAATACATCACAGCCTGTCTTTTTCTTTGTCATGACAACATGAGATTACCAAGGACATCATAACTTGTAATTAATCATAAACATGATTGCCATGACAACATGATTTTTTTCTGCTCACTTTTTTCAGTGGAACAAAATGAATTTGTCATTAAAATGTCCAATTAAAATATCTTTATAACAGTGTCATTGATATTTTATGACATCTAATGCTATTTTAATGAAAAAAAATTATTTGTACTACTGTAGTAGAGGTCAGAAAAAATATTAATAACACTGTTTTACAATTCGTGGCACAAGTACAATGGCAATCATGTTTATGACAGATTTATGGCAAGTTGTGTTGTCATGTCAAGTTATGTAATGTCAAGTTATCATGACAAAGACATTTTAAATTGTCAGATTAGCATTTAAAATGACATAACTGAGCAATTGTAACATAATGACAGTTGTTATACTGTACGCGTGCATCTCCTTCATATTCATAGCATGTCATGTCATGATTAGAAAGGCTTCAAGAACACTCCCTTCAAGTAAAATGTTAAAATCAAATAAATTCCCTGCAAAAAAAGTTAAACTAAACAGCAAACTAAATCACATCTAATCTAATAAGAAATTTGATATAAAATGTGTTTTTTTAATTGAGTCATGACTTTTGAATCCAATGATGAGGTACCAAAAGACTCTGACCCCTACTGAAACCATGCGAGTGTCAGTAAATAATGTCGGTTTGTTCCGTTTTTTGAGCTCCTCCTTTGAATGAGATCTCTATATGGATCTCCAGGAGTGTTTATGTACATGAGGTGTGTACATGTTTGTGTGTGTGTGTGCAGTTTTCGGTAATGACACCACAACTATCAAAGCAGTAGCAGTGTCACAGTGGCCCGATTGTGTCAGCTCGCTTTTGGGTTGAGCTGTAGGGGGAAACCCTTCAAAAGTGGGTCATCCTCCCTCTTCGCTTGCTTTTCATGTGCATTGAGCCTCGCGCAACCGGGCAACACATCATTACCAGGCTAAAGGAGAGACTGGAGAAGACGGATCAGCGACATTAAATGCATGTGACACACAAGTGCATTGGAATTCAGGAAAGCCAATCCCGGGCCGTCCATGTGAGTTTCGTTCATAGGGCGTATACACAGCAAGTGGCAGACGTGCTAGAACAATCTGCTGCATAAATAGAGGGGGAAAAGCACAGCGAGACTCTGGATAAGCCCCCTGTCCAGCCCCCTGGAGGAACTCTCATTATAAAGTGCTAGTTTGTGTTAGTCAGATTCATCCATGCAGCGGAGAGACGGAGAGAGCTGGTCTGGTCATTACTATGTTGTGATTTTTATCGTGGCTGAGAGACAGTGTGAGGTGAGAAAGAAGTAATGGCCCAGAAACAAAGAAGCAGGATGTGGGAGGAAGAGGAAGAGAGATGGAGAGAGAGAGAGGTACTGTACACAAGGCCTTAGGCAAAAAGGGCGCCAGTGCTGGAGAATTTGTGCGAGTGTTTATGTAAAAAATTTGTGTGTGCTTATGTTGAGTTAAAGTGTAGAAAGCCGACTTACGTCTTAACCCTTGTTGCCATCAGCAAAAGCAACTTGCGTTTCATCATCAGCCACTCACAATGTGTGTTTGTATGTCAGAATGAGTGTAAAAGTACACCAAAAAGAAGAGTTGATTCTTGATTCCTTGCTTTTCTAATGTCAGCTATATATAATAACTATGTGATGTTGTCGAAATAAAAAAAGGCAGATGTCTACTGTGAGAGCAGTTTCAAAAGCAACATACTTTTAAGCATAGTAAGGCACAGGAAAACACAATTTGGAAAACACAATAAAGAATAAAAACTTAATTTGAGAAATTTTGAGTAGATTAGTTTGAATGTAGTGCTGTATGTGTAATCAAAACATAAGAACTAGTATCTTTTAATTGTAAAGAATTTGTGTGCGTTCATAGAAACCAGCCAGAGAAAGCCAATTTATAACCTTAACCCTTGTGTTTCATCATCAGCCACTAAGAATGTGTGTTTGTATGCCAGAATGTGTATAAAAGTGCATGCACACATACACACAAAGAAGAGCTGATTCTGACCCCCATCTCTGGGAACTGTGCACAAACGGTTCCTTTCTCTCACTCTCTGCTTATATATTTCTTTTTCTTCCGAACTTTGGTTCTTTTCTCTTTTAGAAAGCTCACTGAAGTCAAGGTGTGTGTGTGTGTGTGTGTGTGTGTGTGTGTGTGTGTGTGTGT
>CAIGQW010054109.1:12325068-12336963 GCA_903798125.1 Danio choprae
TAATAATAATAATAATAATAATAATAATAATAATAATAATAACAACAATAAAAATACTCATAATCATAATTATAATACATAGTTTTATAGCTTTACACTACAAGGACCAATGCAGTCATTTTGATCATTTTTTTTTTATTTTTAAATGTAAAAAAAGCTTTGTTAAAATTAAACCCATATAATTATAGTACAGTGAATTTCATAAATTCCTGTATATTTCATTCTAAGATTAAGTGTTTCTATCTTGAACGGCCAGTCAATGGCCTCAATGGCCAGTCAATTGACCACATAACCTTGACCGTCCATTTGACATCCACCCATTGCTGCCCTTTTGGCAACCAAAACAACAACACACAAAAAAAATGATAACATAAGAAAATGTTTTATTCATCTGAAAGCTCACTCTCTCAGTTTCCTTTGACCTAGTCCCTGATTTATAAGAGGTCCCCACAGTGGAATGAACTGCCAAATTGATCTGAAAGCTTCAATTCCAAATTCACACAGAGTTTTGTTTCTCTACAGTGCATGCAAATTACCTTGGTTTCAAACAACATCAAATTGGCATCTAACATTGGTGTCAAAAATCATGACAAAAATCAATTACAAGACTGTAATTGACTGTAACTTTTTTGACTCCAATGCTAGATGTCAATTTGATGTTGTGTAATGTCAAAATGTAAATATGATGTTACAAAAATGCAGTTCGGTACTTATAAGCATAGTCAGAATAATGGCTGCTGTAGTCATTCTAGTAGTTATAGAATTCTAGTGCCAGCGTTAAAATGTATTAGTTTAAAATAGAGCTGATCTCAAGGGCCAGGATCAGGGCCAATCAGACATTTTTGTGACTCGATCCTTATTTTCCATCAGCTGTCAATCAAGTGACGTGCATTTGGAGATCATATACTGTATGATAAGTTTATATACCATGGCTAATTTTAATCCTAGCTCAAAAAAATGTATAAATTAGATTGCCATATATTTTTTACATATGATACTGTTTTTGCTTATGAACATGATCTGCATTCCAACTCAAGAAACTATCAAATGGACATTTCTGAAATGGACATGTCTAAGAGATAAAACATATGATATTAATTTGTGATATTTTCACTTTCTTGGCCAGTGTTTTTCATGTTCTAATTAGAAAGAGCTGCTTATATATGATTTTATGTTGACCCACTGCATTAAAGGTAAACAAGATGCTTAAATGTGTGTGTGTGTGAGGCTTGTTCAGTGTGTTATATACACTTTAGTAATGAGCCCTCATTCATTCATCATTTACTTGTATCTGCAGTCAGACTATATGTAATTGTTATAAGTTGCATTTCAGGACTGGCATCCTGACACTGCGAGCTGCGAGCAAATGCAAAATGTTTATATCAGTATTCAGTAGCCACATATTGATAATTGTAATCACAAAAATCTGTTCACAATATATCCTATAGGAATACACAAAGCATCAGATTCTCAGTATTTAATGACTCGGATCGAATTGATGGCACAAAAAAAACCTGATCGGGACATCCTAGTTTTCAGCGTGAGCGAGCTTCTGCGGTCTTGATATAAGCTTCGACAGGCAGAGGATATTTGCAGGCAGCTGATTTGGATTGAATTTGAATTGCAGCATCTCAGGCGGCTCTGCAGTTTTGGAGCCGTGATGGTACAGTCTCGATTTGCTTCAGCAATCTTTCATTAGGGTTTTGGACGTAAGTGAAGATGAATGTTAGCCCTCCTGTCCACATTTCATTTTGACTGCTGATGAATGGATGTTCACATGGCTTCAGAGAGAATAAATGCAAGCCGTTCATGTTTGAAGGCAAAGCACAACACGGCAGTATTTTAAAGAAGGGGTCTATTTAAATTTATAGCGCAAAATGTCATGAGAAAGCTGTCTGGTTCTTTTATTGGATCTTGCTTTGTGGGACTTTGATAAAGTCTAGACGTGAAGCAGCAGCAGCATTAGCGTCGGCCCTTTGGAGGCAGCTGATGAGATGCCTTTAGTAATCACTCGAAATTGTTACTATCTGTCAGACGAAGCACAGGCACTGAGCTAATTATGCTGTTGCCTGTTAGCAGGTGAAGTTACAGACTAAAGTTGTTGTGTTGGTCTCCATAAGGAAAGACTGAATGAGGCTTTTGAGCTTTGGTTGACCATTTGATTCTGGCTTGATGTGTATGGTTTTAAAGCAACAAAAGTACAGCAACAAAAAACTGTGACTATATATATTCCTCAGGAATAATAGCATTTTTTATGCATTTAATCAATGTTTATTATACTGTTATTTATATTTATTATATTATATTATTGCTTATAGCATAAAAGTAATGCTATGCAATATTTTTCTATATATGTCCTAAATTCTCTTTACTTAGCCTGATCATTTTAAAGCTGGTCCATCGGTAAAATGGTTTGCGAATGGTCAATAAAGTATTGTATTTCTGTATTCACTTACAATTCCAATTGTATTGATTTAAATTTAAAGTATACAATAATTTTAAATAATTTATTTTCATCAGAAAGTAGAAAATCTCATGCATTGCAACAAGCCTGAATAAAAGATGTTCATCTTACATTTATAAAAAAAAGACAACCAGTAATAATTAACGCAAGCACATTTTCATTCATTGCCACCTGACAATGTTAACATGAAACAATACAGTATTATACACTATACAGTATAGTATAGTATAGTATGGTTATATGCAATTTTATACTCAATATTCGTATGATTCTGAAAGCAGTATTTCATACTATATGGAGGTATATATCAGATTATTCCCCATGTCTCACATTTTCTCTCAATTGATCGCTGTCATTTCAGTACATTCAAGGGCTCATTCAATTACATTTCCAATGGCCAAAAAGCTAGGAACACACCTATGGTACAATCAACACAATCCTGAAGACAGATTTGTTGGAAGTGGGATATTTTGGAGGGCCTTAGTTTTGGCAGGATCTGGCTTCACCCCTTCTGTGTTTGCACCATGGCCAAAAAACTTAATTCTGTTAAACAAAAATGACTTTTCTGGAATTTTAAGAGCAAATCCTGCTTTATAAATACTTTAAAACCTTCTGGAGATCTTGAAGATGCTGGCTAAAATGTAATGAATAGACAGGAATTCAGACAGGACTTTTTTATTTTCCCAGAGGATCTTTAGAGAAAATGTTGTAATATTCGTATGTAAAATATTTTAACACATATCTATCTTTACAAATTTTAACATAGTTTTACTTTAAATAATTCCAATCAAAAATAATAATGTGTCAACTTACTACATGTTACATGTATCCAGAGCACATAATCTCTGCAATGCCAAGATATATAAAACAGACCAAACTACCTCTGTAGTAAACAGGGGGATGTTGGTCCTGTTTCAAACCATAAATGAAATCACAAAGATAAGAACTGTAACTCAAATGTCATTTAGAAAGTTAGTCTCATCTGAGTAGGGCTTATATCAACTTGACAATAGTCAGCCAAAACCCCATTAATCAACCTTTGAATTCTGGATGGAGCATTCTTCAGACCAACAGGTAGCACGCTGAAATTATAAAAGCCAGAAGGAGATATCAGAAATCACAGGGCATGTATTGATTCAAAATAAACAGGCTACAGATTGGAACACTTGTTAGAAACAGTGTTAGATTTATATTATGAACAGCCATTGAAATATCTTTCTCCAGACATTATAGACCTTGTTGTATGCAACACTGTCTTATGAACTTCCTCTTATGTTCACATAGACAGCTGCAAACATAGATAGTGGACACATAATAGGCTCACTAGGCTTTGTGACAGACTTTTCATCAAATGTTATTTACCTGTAAATGGTTGCATCATTAACAGGGTCAGGGTTTCTGTATTTAGAGAGTTTTAATGGCTGTTTATGGGGTGGTGGATGTCATCATTAATGTTCCTGCTCTCGGTCTGTTGCGGGTGATTTAATTAGTGTGTCTATGGTGATTCTGGGCAGAGAGCTTGCATATTAATGCTCTCATCGACGGACACACACTGCTCTGGGAGGAAACATAATGGTGCAGGGGCTAAATGTGGCCATGCAGGGTTGATTGCTGATAATTTGTTTCCCTTCTATGAGGATGGCTGCGCTGACAGAAAGCGAAAGACAAAAATGTCTGGCCACGACATGATTGCTTGACAAACAAGATATACTTTGATGACTTCCTTTGCTTTCGATTTGTGTCCATGAATTTTTCAGCTCTTATTTGTTCTGTCTCGTCTAACCTATCAACATGTTCAGTGCCGTTTACATCATCTCCTTAGCAACCGAGCAGCCTGGGTAACACTAGAGGATTGTAAAATTATAGGAGTGTGCATTCTGCTATATGCGACCGTCAATACACGTTAGCTTGATAACAATAGGGCTCAAGCCATTAGTGTCTCAAAGGACTTTATGTTAAATCACATTTCAAAGCACATGCACTTTATTACAGTGATGTTGAAGGGAAGGGATATCCATCAGCGGCACAATGGGATATAAATGCATGATAAATCCCTTTGAAATCCTGTTGTTAGACCACAGAACTTTTAGCCCTGATTTTACTGGCCTAGAAATAAGGCCTGTGCTGGACTAGATTGCATAATGATGTTTGAGTGTGAATAGCTGGTTGTAGTAAAGAAGCACTATTACATTTAAAGGATTGCTCTTTAAATGTTGGAAGTTGAGCATGAAATACCACCAATGAATTGTTCATGATGGGGTTCGAAATTGTAGAGGCATAGCAGAGGATGAAAGAAGGCCCAAAGTGCTCCTGTAGGAATACAAATGAACGAGCGGTAGAGCACTAGAGTGTCACAAGGTGCAGTCTTCTTTCTTCTCTCTTCCCTTTTTCGTTTCCACCATTTTAATTCAAAAACTATACCTATGCTTTCTTGAGAGTCCCGGAAGCAGGACCCTAGGCAGAATAACTAAAGGCCTAAGAGTGCCATCAGTCTAGTAGTTCAGATTTATTCATGCAATTTTATATATGCACTATTCACTAGGGATACAACAATACAGACTTCTTACGGTTTGGTTTTAGGTTTTAGGTCATGGTTCCGGTTCGGTTCGGTATATGATATGTTTAATAAAAAAGCACTGTCAAATAGAAAAACAAACTGTTCAAGAAAGATACAAGACAAAATGTCCCAAATGTTTTATGGCAGAAATCTGCAGATTTACTCAGATTTTTAGCCCATCATTGAGTCTATTTGTTTACTTGTGTAAATGTGTGTAAATTTATATTAATTCAGTTTTTAAAGTAATTTTAGTAATATTATTGACTAATATGAACGTGTTCATTTGATATATTTACAATACAGTTTGTAATGTAATATTTTCTGTCTTTTAGTAGAGATATTATATGAGAGACTTGCTTTGTTGATCAAATAAGTGGATTTAGATGAATTTGCATTGTAAACATTAAATAAAAGCTAAAAAGCTATTATTTTTTTATGTCATATATTAAGTTTTTAGTTATGATACTCACAAAATAATTCCACATAAATCCACAGATTTTTTACTAAATTCTCTGCAGAAATCGCAAAAAATGTCCGCAGAGTCTGTCTGGCCCTGGTCATAACTGAGTCTTACTGTTGAGAAGCAAGACTTAAGTTGCTCATCGTAACATTCATTAATGAAGCAGTTCTCAGATGCCCTGCGTGTCGTGCAAGTTCTGGTTTTGGGTTTCTGGACCCAGGTTGCTCAAGCGTCTCCTACTTTAATGCTCACTGAAGGGACATTTACTCACAGGGAGGTGTGTTTCACCACATGGACATACATTCTTACATGCACAGAGCCAGTTCAAAGAGTAATAAAAAAAAATAGAGGAAATGCAAAATACACTTTTTTAAATTTTAATGCAAAACCGCAATATCCATATGCGTATTGAACTGTGGATGTCATACTAAATGGTTGAATATTATATTGAGTACTGCAGCATCGCTAGTTTTCACCCACTGGTAAGTTAGGCGAACCTGTTCGACTGCTTTTTTTGTCAAACAAATATCTAATCAGCCAATCACAAGGCAACAGATTAATGCATTTAGCCATGCACGGTAGACTTGGTATCTAGATGATCAACTGAAGTTGATCTTTAAGTTTCTGTGAAAGTGGCATGGTTGTTGGTGCCAGACAGGCTTGCTTGAGTATTCCTGCTGATATACTGGGATTTTCATGCACCACCATCTCTATATTATAAAAAAGAGATGCAGTATATGAAAAGAATATGCAGTGAGTGGCTGTTTTGTAAGCAAAGTGCTTTGTTGTTGCCAGAAGTCAGATGAGAATAGAAAGGCAATATTAACTCTCTCTGCTCCAGCAATAACACTTCCAAAACACTAGTAGGCAGTGGGGTTTTTATGTTTGACAAGTGTCTTTGTCTCTGTTTTGGATTTTCAGCAGAAATGTGTGTCATGCTACTGTAGCAGTAGCTCAAACTCACACTTATCCTATGAAGAAAGAATAAAAATGATTAAACTTTAATAATAAATTAAACACAAAACTCTTGGATTTTTGACCAAGCATTTTTTCAGAGGTGCACTTCAGGGTCTACGTCAGGGTATGGCGATGGCTATGCTGGACCCTCTGCATGTACTCGACGCAGAAGTATAAATTGGCCTTTAGAAGAGCATCTTTGAATATAACCTACTTTAAAGCAGTTGGCCTACAGCTACAACTACACCTGATATAACAATTCACACAGAATCACCACAGTCAGAAAATGCAAGATTAAAATTTGGATGATAATGTCAGAATTTGATTCATGTGGTGTATGAATGTTCCAGACCGCTGGTTGTGTAATGGTGGGGAGGATTGGTGCACTCTGCCCCTTTGGTACCAATTGAGCATCATTAAAATACTACATGTCCATGCATTGTTCATCACTTAATTACCACAGTGTACCCATTATGTGATGGTTCTTTCTAGATGGCTAACACACCATATCACAAAGATCAGATCAGCTCAAAGTTTCTTAAATATGACAATGAGTTCACTAAACTCAAATGGCCTCCACAACCACCAGATTGTAATCCTGTAGACCACCTTTTGAATTTGGTGTAATGGGAAATTCAACCAACAAATCTCCAGCAACCTCAAAATACTATCATATCAACATGTACATACTGTAAATCTGAGAAATGTTTTCAGCTCTATTTGGAATCTATAATGCCATGAATAATTAAGGCAGTTCTTAGAAGGTCTTAGACATTATTACCTAATTAGTGTGCACCATAAACACCTTTTATATTATATCATGCATCATTTATGCACAAATTACAAATTTATGCAATTTCGACTTCAGCAAAATTGATCTGATCTTTCATCTTGGACTCAAGTTCCCTTAAATTAATTTCAATTCAAGTTTCAACTAGCCGCATTTCTTTTTTATGGTACAGATTTATTTCTTTTAGATTGTTGCACCCAAATGCCATCAATTATTGATATCCCCCCACCTCCTTTTTTACTTTTAACTTTTTATCAATCTCAAGCAACAGTTTCTTGTTATCAGTTCTTCATTTATAAATAATAATAATAATAATAATAATAATAATAATAATAATAATAATAATAGGGCCTCAGGGTGGCGCAGTGGGTAGCACGATCGCCTCACAGCAAGAAGGTCGCTGGTTCAAGCCTTGGCTGGGTCAGTTGGCATGTCTGTGTGGAGTTTGCATGTTCTCCCCGTGTTGGCGTGGGTTTCCTCCGGGTGCTCCGGTTTCCCCCACATGTCCAAAGACATGTGCTATAGGTGAGTTGGGTAAGCTAAATTGTCTGTAGTGTATGTGTGTGAATGAGTGTGCATGGATGTTACCAAGTGATGGGTTGCACCTGGAAGGGCATCCCCTGTGTAAACCATATGCTGGATAAGTTGGCGGTTCATTCCGCTTTGGCGACCCCAGATTAATAAAGGGATTACACGAAAAGAAAATGAATGAATCAATGAATAATAATAATAATAATAATTAAATAATATTAATAATAGTAAAAAGTAATGGGTCTTTTTTATTTACTTTTTTATTTACTTTTTTTAACAACAAGTATTGGGGTATTTGTTGTTGTTGTTGTTGTTGTTGTTTTTCATCTGGTGTGGATTAGATACAGATGACTTAACAGCATTGCTAAAGGGTTGCTCAGTCAATTGATAACTTGCATTACAAGATTACTTCACTTGCAAATAATATTTCATTTTTTGTGAATATAAAATGGTGACTCTTATAACATATGTCTTGCTAATATGACTGTGTCATAATATGTAAGAAAAAAAGGACATGAAAAAGGATGATTATTTTACTATTCCTGATTTTAACTAAATGTACATACACATCATAGTATACATTTCTATGAAGGTGTATTTGGTGGCAGATTCACTAAAATAGGTACCCCATCTGGCTTGTTGCAGTACAAATGAAGCATCTGTTCTCCGCTCTGATTTCCGTCTGTTTTTTGTTTTTTTTCTGCAAGTGTTCCCTCCAAATCTTCATTTCTACATTTATTTTTTACCTCGTTTGTTACTTATTTCTTCTTGTCTTCTCCTGGCTCGGTGGTCACATCTGTGTGTGGAGCAATTAATGTGTTAGTGTGTGACATTTGAAGCAGGTGCTTGTCCTCATGCTAAATGTAATGAGCAAAAACCCTCTGTCAGAGACCGCCATCTGACCTCTCACCGACTGCGCATACACTACCATTACAAACATGCAATAATTTTAACCATGGTTCCTCTCTGAATTTGCAAGGCAAGTTATGTTAACAGTTTATATTAAGATTTCCTTATAATGTAATAGAAAGGTACTAAAGGTTACTGTATCCGTGGTTTTCTTATTAAAATTCCATTACTCATGTACTGTGTTATCTACCAGAGGCTGCTCTGTGTCTTGATCCTCTGCAAGATGGTAAAGATGTCTATTCATAGTTAAGTTTAATTATAAAAATAGATTTGTGAAGCTTAATGAACAGTGAACTATTTATTTATAAATGTTGTCAATAGCCAAAAATACATTGTATCATGTGTCAACGTTATGGATTTTTCTTTTAGGCCTAAAATCACAAATGTGAACCATTTATTGGTGAGTTATAAACATTAGTAACCTAAAAAAAAAGTCTCTGTGAAAAAGTTAGGTGTTATCATCAATCTGTTGGTTTTAAGGCATTCCATAGTGTGCTCCAAGACACATTTAGAAGACATTTTTATTACATTACCTCATATTTCAGTTTATCATTAAATCTTCTGACCAATCAAATGCTCTCTAGTATTTTATATAAGTAAACAGTAGCTTTGATACTAATAAACAGTAGCTAAGCTAGAGTATGTTAATCTGACCCCATTATTTGTTTTGAAATAGCACAGCACCTTTCTACAGCAAGCCCCGAGGTAAAAACAAAAAAATCACACACAAAGTCAGATTCAAAATTAAATCTGTTTATATTTATCTGTTTTTATTTGTATCCATTTTTATTTGGTGAATAGCACTGTATAAGGATACAGACAGTGTAAATTTGAATGCCTTTAGGGTGAATGAAGTCTGCTTTCGCAATAATGTCAAGTGAACCGCCACAGTGCACAGATATGATCCTCTTCAGCCCAGAGAGATGACAGTAAATAGCGGATCACATGCACGAATCGACACAGACCACAAAACATATCAGACCTATTTGAATAATGCAGAAAGCTGTATTATAGAGTTGAGAAATGTTGAGTCAGACTCAGTATTGCTATTATAGACTGTGGCTGTCATGATCTGATGCACTTGAGCAAAAAAGCTGTGACTGGCAGAGTTGTGTTATAAACGGAATGTTATTGATAGTTTTCAGTAGCGTGACCTGTGTGGAGACCTGGCAGACAAAAAAAAAACAGTAGGCCATAATGGCAGCTACACTGGGATCTCCACAGAAATGCAGCAAAAGCCAGTCATATTTCCACCTGTTTCAAGCTACGATTATTTGGATCACATATCAATAGAACAAAACAGAGATATGATCACAAACTGTAAATTGTGGGAACTTGGTGGGATCCATATACTGCACACGCAGCTGTTTTTCAGTCATTTAAACTGTCATGCCCCTATCAGAGCTCAAATTCAGCAATGTTTACATCTATCTTTTGGATATTCCTCAGCGTTTTAGGGTGCACTCACACTAGACTATCCGAACCGTCCCGGATGCATTTCCTGGTTTGTTTGACAAGTGTGAGTGCTCTGAATTATGCCCAGGCCTGGTTCAGTCGGCCGGCCCAGACCCTGTTGGAGTAGTTGTGCCAGAGTGCGGTTCGGTTTTGGCTGGTACGCTTGTAGTGTGAGTGCAAAGCACGCCTGAGCCCAAAACTGAAGACACAATGTCACTTTTAAGGGACTGTTTCATATGGATTTATTAATCATTCTTACATTTCAATGAACACGAACTGTCATAGTTTATTAAAGATGCAAACCCCTCACTGCACGTCAGCTACACCTTCAGCAAACCTCCTAATACCTGCAGGACAGGGACTTTTAAGATAATTTATGAGCGTCAAAAGTTGTTGATCTGTTCCGCAAAATATTTGACTGTGTCACTGCATCCCAAACGGCTTAAAATAATACAAAATGATATAACTAAAGCAATGTCCACTGTACTGAGCGAGAGCACTTCTCTCCTGTTAAACTGAACAGTCATATCGTCGAGGAAGATAAAAAATGCAATGTGAGCGCAGGCCGTTGGGGGAGAGTGGAGTGGGGACAAGCGAGCTTCGGCATGGTTCAAGGCAACCGTGCCTAGTGAGAGTATGCTCTTAGTCATTTGTAATGGTTTTATAGCACATTAGTGTCTGCTTTTATATTTGGTGTTTCTTTGTTTTGCTTAGATTAATATTTGCTGGTAGGGAAAATCTATTCATTCTGCTATTTATACTTTGACTTTGCATTTCAACGTATGCTTTAATTGCACTTAACCTGCAAGTTACAGTAGAAACTGTATAAAAAGCATACAAACATACAGTTATAGGTACCCTAAATGGTTATGCATAAATGATGCTACCATTCGGCATTAATCCATAAATGTTATTCACTGTAAAAATGTTATTCACTGCTGGGTTTCATAAAACTGATTTGTGTTGTGCCAACATGAAGGAATTAAGCTGATTAGTTTTTTACAAATTTAAGTGGATTGAACATAACACAAATACCCCCCCCCCCCCCCCCTTCCAAAAAAAACACAGCTCATTTTAAATAAGTAGTTTGAACAAACAGCAAACATCATTGTTTTAAATGTTGTACAACACTTATTTGGCTAAAGTTTTTTTTAAATGACTCAGCTTGTGACTTTTTTTATAATTTTTTTTCTGCCCACCAGGAGGGCTCTCCTCTAATGGTGTGACATCACGTGAAAACTATCAATTGGCTGTTTTTTAAAAGGAGGAGGAGCTATCGTACTGCAGCACAATATATCGTTTCAGCATTGATATCGCAATATACACATTTTCACAATAGCTATATTGCAGGATTTGCAATATTGAGTTGAGATTATAGTTGGCCAGGAGCCATAGTTCAGAGCACATGACATTTTTGAATATTGCATGTGCTTTTAAGGCCTGACTGTGTGAGCACTTTAAGAGAGTTTAAAGCATTCAGGCACAAGAAATTGTATCATTAATAAAGATACATTTTATTGTATTATTTATTGTGTTATTTTACATTTGATAATTCCATTTCTGTACCCGAATACTGTTAGACAAAAAATCATAAAGCACTGTTGCTTGTAATTTATTTATTATTTTTGATGCATGATTCACTTTCCAATCGCAAACAATATGAATTAATGAACTCTTTCCAGATAGAGCTATTTAAGCAATCTGGTGAAACTGTATTCATATCGCAATATATATATATATATATATATATATATATATATATATATATATAT
>CAIGQW010054109.1:12349946-12366431 GCA_903798125.1 Danio choprae
GCACAAACATATAGACTGTTGACTTTTTTAACTGCAACTAATAATTAAATAGAATTGAATCCTTTTATTCATGCTTTAATAAATGTTTACTTAAAAATATTCCCTTTTGCATTTTTTTTTACTTAATTTAACAGTAACTTTACTTTCAAGGTGCCTACATAACTTTTGAAAATCATTCTCTGGTATCTGGTATTGATATCGTGACAATGTTTCCATACCGTGAAACTCTACTTGTGGGGGAGATATTGAAATTCCAGCAGTTCATCACTCTGCCTCCATTACAAAACTGCCAGTGACTCTGTGTTCTGAATTCAAGTATATCAAGAGCTGTCAAATCTGTATGCAACAGTCAGGGGTGTTAACATACTGTGACTATATTATGATAACACATGCACTGTGGTTCATATACATCTAAATCAAATTTTCAGTTGCTTCGGTTGCACTGATAAGACCAGGGAGACTCATTTCACGATGAAACTTGCCTGTCACTTGTCATTCACTTGAAGGCTCAGAATGAATGGCATATTTCACAACTGCAGCTTATGTGTTTGCTTTAATAACTCTTAGAGAAGAAATGTTTTATAGTTTGGATAAAATGTGCTGCTACAGTTACTCTGGCCCCGTTTACACTGTCAGATCTTGATGCCCAATTCCGATTTGTTGCCTACATCTGATTTTTTTACCTGTCCGTTTACACGTCCTTTTAATTGTGACCCATATCTGATTCATGTGTTTACTCTTGCCATACAATTTACGATGTTGCGCATGCATAAAGGCAGGTTCTAGCATCTGCGCCACACTAGCCACGATGGAGGAAAAGGTCTTGCTTTTAGCTCTGCGAAATATGTGAAGTTCGCCCAACTTTAAAATAATTTTGAGGCGGAGGAGGAGGGAAAGGACCGTCATCGCAGCTTGCGCCTATGATTTATATATGGTGTCCTCCACCATTCAGAGGAATTTGTGGGTACAAGAGAGATCTCAGGTCTGGTGGGAGCAAATTGTGGGGACTGACCACTTTCCTCCTCCATGTTTCCTCTGTTGTTGTTGTTTACAGTGTCGGCGTCTCCACGCAAGATCTTCCTTCTACGTCATTAAATCGCGGAGAAGTACCACATTGTCGCAAGTTTAATGACGTACAAAACGGAATTCCTCAGTAAATCCGATCTGCCTGTTTACATGATAGTCGCATTGTCAGATATCTGATTTATATCTGATTCATTTCTACATATGAAGGAGGCCTGAAACCGATCTCTGAATATCCATTCGTGTTTACACGATCATAGAACTGTGATCCGATCTGTGTCACATATGAGCAAAAAATTGGAATTGGGTCACATTTAACTGCCAGTGTAAACGGGACCTCTGAGTATTGATCACAACTATTTCTGTGCTAAGACAAACTGTGTCTGTGGAAAAGGCATCAATAACAGAGTTCATATAGGGGTTACGCACAAGAGTTTATGTTTGGCTGGATAATATAACCAATTTGACCCATGCTGATAAATGTTGCAGCTTTTTCCATTGATAGCATGCACTATATAAATTGCAAATATTTCATTGAGGTATTGTAGATGAATCTTTATTGACATCACAGCTCAAAGGTGCATTTCCCATACAACAGCATCCTTAAATGAATTAACTAGGCTTGACTCACCTCCATTGTTTGAACCGCATTTGTTTGTTTACCACTTTCATTGGTGATGTCATGTGCAGGTATATGAGTAATACGTAAAGCATAATTGACTCCATTTATAATAATCCAATAAACTGGTTATTATTGTCAGTTATTCTGCTTATACTATGGTTACAACACTTAAATATACTGTTCAGATGTTGGATTTTAAGACTTAAGTCGGATTTTTTGGACTCAAACAGCTCTTGTGTGTAGTATTAGTTTCATGCATCTCATCCAAAGTCTTTTTTGTATTAGATGTTTGCTGACTGTGAAGTAACTGTAATATACAAACTGTTTAGCCAATCAAAATCAAGCATTCAACAGTCAAAGGTTTTCATTCCTATGGGAGAAATGAAAATGTATTACCTAACGCAACTTTGTCGCAAGGCTGATTCACACCGAATGCTTTATTGCTTCTAAAAACGCCAGACGTGGCACTGAGTTTTATGGATGATGTGATAGTATGAACGTGATGTAATAACAACAATAGCAGAGCCATTAGACATAGGGAAAACAGCATGTTATGGTTAGCACTTGAAGATACATCATATAACTCCAGATATCTGGACAAAGCCACAATGGGCACCTCCTCCGCCTTGATATAACGGTAAACAAAACAGTTGTTGTGCCAACTTTCTACTATAAACAGAAGCTCACAATGGTTGCCCCGCCTCTGAGCTCTTCTGATTGGTCCACTGCTTTTGGAACTGACAGTGATGAGCTGCGTTGTGTGTGAAAGTTGAAGATCTTTCAACTTGACACGGCATCTAAAAAACACTTCAAAAGATGCGAAACACAAGTGTAACAGTCAAATACGACCATCAAGTTTACATTGAAAAAAAAAAATAGAAAAGTAGCACGTTCGAAAGGAAAACAGCCCCTTAGCCAATCACATAGCAGCTTTTAGAGGCATAAAGGCAGCATTAGCACGAGCTGTTATGCTATTTAGGCTAATAATTTCAGGCTTCAATAGTTTCTGCAACAGCTCTGTGGTATAACTTGTACTAATGGATCAATTCAAGATCTCAATTAAATGGCATCAACGGACTACTCACACATTTTATTAGGTACACCTTGCCAGTACTGAATTAGACTCCTTTTACCTTGAGAACTGACTCAGTTCTTTGAGGCATAGATTCAGAAATGTGCTGGAAACATTCCTGCTCGGTATTGACATGATAACACCACACAGATTTGATGGCTGTAAATTTATTAAGCAAATCTCTCATCCAAATAGTGCTACGTTGGTTGGTGACTGTGGAGGCCGTTTGAGTTCAGTGAACTCATTGTCATGTTCAAGAAACCAGTTTGGGATGATTTGAGCTTTAAGATGTGCGTTTTGACTGCTGGAGGTAGCCATTATAAGATGAATTCACTGTGGTCATGGACATGGACAGCAACAGACTGCTGCGGCTGGGTTATTTATTACATATATTTTTTTGGATCATGTTCTGCAAGCCCTATAATAGTTGTGTGTGTAAATCCCAGCAGATTAGCGGTTTCTAAAATAAAAATAACATAGCTTGTCTAACACGTCACATTTAAAGACATTTCTTCCTCATTTGGATGCCTGGTTTGAACTTCAGCAGACCTTGTCTACATGCCTAAATGCCTTGAGTTGCTGCCTTTTGATTGGCTGATTAGAAATCTGAGGGTGATTTCACATTGATTTGATTCAGACTAGGGCTGTGCAATATGACAATATGCATGTCATATGTATATCGTATAGAAAAAATAAAAAGTCTATCGTTTCATTTTATGCTCTGTTGTTTATTTTATGATGTCACAAAATACATTGTTTATGGTAATAAAGTGCAATATTGCAAGCCATTACAGGGATAAAATACAAATTACAGCATTGTGAGAAAGATACAATCTTGAAAGTACAATGTTTACATTTTGCATCTTATTTTTATGTTGGATCTGAAATAATTAGCTTTTGAAAAGAGTTTTATACTTTTGTAATTTTCTACATTTCTAATCAGACATATGCCCTTGTCCACTTTTCAAATATAAAAATGTTTTTTAAATGTAAAATTAATTTAAATAGTATAAACAGATTCGCTGCATTGATGATCATGATTTGGAGGATTGATATATCTGTCCTTCACAATAACCAAGAGCACATGCAGTAATCACAGATCAATTCATCCGTATATTTTCATTTGATTTCCAAATTAGCCAAAGGTCTGTTATTACTATCAAAAGGCAAATCATATTAGATCTTTTAAACAAAGTAAGAAGAACAGACCCCAGGATATAGTCACTACTGAAGGACCTTCTTGTGGTGCCAAAACAAACAGGCAAATTTCAGTTGGGACAGTTTTTCCCTGAGGCAGGAGCACAGTATTACTGAGGAGACACTGAATAAAGAAAGCAGGCACAGCCAACATCTGCTTGTCAGTTTGATGTCAGTGGTCAATCCATCCAAGAAGCTTGTCCTCGGCGAATGACTGCCGGAGGGTATTCAGGCTTACTGGAAGGAATAAGAACTGGCCAGTGTGAGATGATCAAATTATTCAGACAGCGTCTGGTAAAGGGTTAGTTCACCCAAAAATGACAATTTACTCAACCTTTATGAGTTTCTTTTTTCTGTTGAACTCAAAAGATGAATGTTGGAGATCCTTATTAGGAAAAATAAATACTATGAAAGTCAGTGTCTACCAATTTTCAACATTGTTCAAAATACAGTATCTTCTTTTGTTAAATAAAAAACTTAAAAAGGTTTTTGACAAGGATGAGTAAATAATGACAGATTTTAATTTTTATTTTTGGGTGAATTATCTTTTTAAGAGCCAGTGTGTGGTTATATGAAGAGGCTTAGATATATATTTTATGCGAATAACATTGTACAAAAACTGTTAAATTACCAAAGAAATTTCAGTTTTACATTTTTAATTGTAAAAAACAAATGAGAGAAGAGATTTTTTTCGTTATACTGAAATTTTAATGCAAAGTGAAATACCATAAATATGTTGGTCAGACAAAAAAGAAAAAAATAGATAAACATGTTTTACATACAAATCCACGAACGTTTAATGAAAATGTGAGAATTTTTCAGTTTCTGTTAAAGTGGTAGTTCACCCAAAAATGAAAATTCTTCATGAATGACTCCCCCTTCATTTCTTCAAAACCTATTTGAGTTCTTTTAATCTGTTAAACACAAAAGAAGATATTTTGAAAAATGACAGTACCTGTCACCCATAGTATATATTTTTTTCCTTATTATGGAAGTCGATGAGTCCCAGCAATCAGCATTCTTCAGAATATCTTCTTGTGTGTTTTATTGCGGAAAGAAACTCATAAAGGTTTAAAACCACATAAGGGAGAATAAATGATGAGCCAATAAGAGCCAACGTTTGGTTATGTGAAGAGGCTTGAATAGCTAAAAATACCGCTGTGGTTTGCTTACGGTATGTTGTTCTAATAGTGCTTCAGAAAAATGAATAGTTCTAATAGCTGACCATGATTATCAAAGCCGCATTGAGTGCCGCTTGATTTTTGTCCACATGAGAAATCAGCTTTGCTCATCAATCTAATTGTGTGAAGCTGAAATTGCCAACTTCATAGTATTCACTGCAGAAAACGGGTCTCAAGCGCCATATAATTTGATTTTAATGGCTCTATAGAACATGAGTCAGCTAGCAGCCATCCGCACTGAATAGGGCTGATAAATTAACATTAATCATCCCTGTTCCTCGTGTCCCTAAACCGTGGTTGATGGCGTAATTGTAATTAATGGAGCTTTAAGATCTACATTAAATATGTGAGATCATTCTGCTTATCATGTTGATGTGTTACTTACAGAAGCTAAAAGCGTTGACAACATGATGGAGCTGATGGCGAGACAGACCTGCATTAACTTGGCTGATGTGTTGAGCTAATGTCAAGCCCCGCATGAAAATCAATGATCCTGTGTGAAAGCATGAGATATGATTGATAGCATCAAACTGAACGTCATCCTTCAGCTTCGGCTTCTCCTGTCTGTGCTCTACGCTTTACAGAGGTGCGCCTTCAAATAAATGACAGGACTCACTGTAGTCTGTCAAGAGGAGACCGATTTCTCCAGTGCTGAAAAAGCTGTCTTTTAAGGCCGTGTAATAGATGGAGAAAATGTGGGGAGTTTCGATTATTTACTCTGCTGCTTGGGACATTTTATATATATATATATATATATATATATAAATAATTTATATATGTTTACATGAACCTTTCTTATATATAGTTCACTGGAAAAAATGATGTCTGATGAAATTATTTATATGGGTTAAATTTAAACAAACTAATTAAATTTAGTAATGTTCAACTTAATTTGTTTGTTTAAATTCAGCCCAAATAAATTGTTTACAAATACTTAACTTACAAAAATTAGTAAATCCAAGGAATCATCTTTAAATCATTTTTTCAGTGTTCTTGTATATATAGTTTTTTATGTATTTTGTGTGTTTGATTTAAAATATTGCTATTTCTGCCTTTTTAAAATATTTTCCATTTATTTAAAATTCTGAGAAATTGTATTCAAAATAGTTGTTTTTGTGGTTCTTAACGCTTTATTCTATTGTTTATAATAATAAAAATAATACATATTGTGTAACACATATAATATACACTGAACATCATATATATAAAACCTTGAAAATACTGTAGTTCAATGTATAATATTATAAAAAATTGCATAAATCATCATCAGTCATTTAAACTGACAATCTTTACAGTATTTATTTATTTTTGTTTACTTGTTAGTTATTTAAGCCTTTTTATTATTTGTCTTAATAATATTTATAATATATATTCTAAAAAATCTATTATATAATTCTGTAATTGTTTTTTATTTTTATTTATACATAAAAATATTTAGATACTATTTATAATTTTAAATTTATTTTATTTCTATAATAACTCATTTATCATCATATATAATTTTAATTATTGCAAGAACTAATCCTTTTAATATTTTGGTTTATGTACTTATTTTTAAAATAAGGCTTATAAACATTTGCTTATTTACATTTTCAATTAATTTACATTGAATGGTTAATTTTAAATATTTTAAATATAAATATTATTCATTGTTAATTTATTTTTTATATCTATTTTTTTTACTTATTGACAATTTCTTATTTAAAAAAAAAGTTAATTATAAGATATATGTGAATTTGCAATCTGTTTATTTGAAATCTCTTGTCTTTGTGGTTCTTAATTTTATATGTACCACTTTTTTGTCATTTACAATTTTAGATAAAATATTCCCTTTTTTAATCTCAGTCCTTGGTGTTCTGGCATAATCTGTTCCACTCCATAAATAATCATTTCCTACAGCCATCACTTGCAGTCCAGCACCTTCAAAGCATCTTCGCCAGTCTCCAGCAGCAGGGTGTACATTTTGTTTTAATGGAACAAACTCTTCTTTCCCCTTCATAAGGGAACTCCAACGTGCGTCTATAAACAGACTACGGTAGATCGCTAGACAACCAATCACTCTGAAGAGAAAGAAAAAGGGCCAATGAATGCCAAATGAGTTGGCAGAGCTCGGCTCGGCTATATCAGCAGAGTCCGCAGAGCGAGCCTCAGATTCGTTGCTTCAGACCTCACACTGAGACTGAAGAGCTACCTGATCTGCATCCTGATTTCGAAACAAAACCCGCTTTCCCACCAGTGCAGGCAAAGACGCGACATCGGCGGTCGAACTGGGCTCCTTTCCCGTCCCCTGGGAGTTTCACTGGTGCTAAATAAAACACCCTCCGGTGTTGTCAGCGAGGTTCCGGATTTGGAATCGGACATGTTCGCCGTGTTATTCCGGGCTGCTTCGGCCATAGGACTGGAGATGGCTTGGAGGGCAAATATGCATTTTCCCCAGTGAGCCTAATTGCACAGACACTGTGCAAAGTCAGGGAAGACGAGGCGCAGGTTTTGTTTGTTGTGCCTCTTTGGCCCCAATCGAGCCACTCGACTCGGTATCCTTTAAAATTCTGTTCATGAAGACAGCTCTACTGATTGCGTTCGCATCGTTCAAGAGAGTCGGGGATTTGGAGGCATTTAGGAGGCGAATCGTGCCTGGAATTCAGGCCGACCTACTCTCACGTTATCCTAAGAACCCGGCTTGGGCTATGTGGTGAACCTGCAAGCGCTGCCTTCGGAAGAGGCAGACCCAGCCTATTCACTGCTTTGCTCCTGGTCGTTAGCACGCAGCGCCTCTCTTACAGATATCTGCAGAGCTGTGGGCTGGGCGACACCTAACACATTTGTGAGATTTTATAATCTTCGAGTGGAGCCGGTTTCCTCCCGATTATTGGGTAACCCTGATCAATCGGGAGGAAATTAAGCTCGGTGTCAACAACGCTTGCTGCACCATGCTCCCTAACACGAAGATACGTGCGCCTTTTTCATTCTGCTAATAAGTTTTCCGTCTGGCGAACCTTAGAGAATTCCTCTGAGGCCCCCAGCACCCAACTCAGCAGAGGCTCATTTTGATGTCTGGTATGCCCACTCTTAGTTTACCCACATGCTGAGGTTCTGTGCCAGCTAGGCGCAGTCCCCTATGGTGATCCCATATGCTTATATCAGCCACGGAGTGTTCCCCCTGACCAGGCGGACCTGTGTCTTCCCTACCCGCTAACCTGCTTATCATATGTAGCACTCCCACTCCATAGGGCTAGTCCATATGTTCTTATTGCCTTCAAGTCTCCCCTCTTGGGTAGCAGGTGGTCCCCGCAGTGTCCTCCCCCTTCAGGGACTGGCACGCTTTTCCAACGTACTGTCGTATTCTAAAATCACTAGTCTATATTAGCTAGGTAAAAGCACATTACGACCCCCCGTCTAAATTTTTCCAATTATTCCCATGTAATGGTAATTAAAGAGCCCAGAGGATGTTGGAAAGTTGCGCTCTTGATGACGCTTGTGCGCTCACGCTATGCTTGGCAAACTTCACATCAGGAGCGTGACGGGCTTAGCTGCTGTGGCGTTTTCCATACAGTCTCCCGTAGTCTGTTTACAGACGCATGTTGGAGTTGCCATATGAAGGGGAACGTCCTGGTTACGTACGTAACCCACGTTCTCCGAATAGGGAAATGAGACATGCATCTCCACTGCCACAGCAGCTGAGTCTCCTGCCGTTGTCTGAGTGTTCGGTCTTCAGTTGGCAAAAATCTGATATACTCCACTAATGACTAATCAGTCACACCTGCAGAGGCAAGCTCTGCCAACTCATTTGGCATTCGTTGGCCCTTTTTTTTCTCTTCAGAGTGATTGGTCTTCTAGCGATCTCTGTAGTCTGTTTACAGACGCACGTCTCCGTTCCCTATTCGGGGAACGTGGGTTACATACGTAACCAGGACGATCTCCATACACATATCCAGCTGTACGAGCTCAGCCACAAGCTTTCTCTTGACATTAGATAAGAGGCTGAAATCTGTCTCTGGCGCATCTGAAGAAAATTGCCAGTAATGCATGCGAGGAAATCACAAGGGCCCTGCATATAACATTGTCTGGATGCTGAATTCTCTTGATCCCAGGTTCAGGCAAATAAAAATAGCTGTTCTCTCTCCACTATAACGCGTTTGATGTCACAAAATACGTCTCCGGTGAATGTCTTTATAACCTGACACCTAAGTAATGGAGAAAATGAAGATGCAGTGATACGATTTCTGCTCAAGATTGCACCAAAATAGGTCAAATTAGCTTTGCATTGAATCGATTGTCCTCCAATGCACATCATTTGTTATGACCTCCTTTTGAATCAAAGATTTAGTCAGTGATATGGTGAAGAGAGCTTAAGCTCAAAGTTATTTAAAAGGCAGTAGGTTCTGGCTCGCTGACAGATTATTGGACTCTTTGTCAGACTGACTACTTTGCATTCACTTCTTCTCTGGCTGGTTGTTATTTTTTTATTATACACACTTTTAAAGAGATTGTTCATCCTAAAATAAAAGTTTCTTTCTTTTGTTGAACATAAAATAAGATATTTTTAAAAAAAACTGGTTGATGGTACCCATTGACTTCAATGAACTATCCCTTTAAAATATATACTGTAATGGAGTTTTTCTCACACCCAAACCTCTGTACAGTACGTAGTGAGCAGCCTTCACTTGACACATCTCAATTTTCTTCTGCTATCTAATAAAAAAAATCTATATTTTCTTTAAGTGTACAAAGTTATTTTTTTGTTCAGTGTCATTGAAAGTAAGACGAACAGCAGCTAGAAAGCAAGCTACAATGTCTGTGCCAGACAAACAAAACATTAAAACTGTTCAGTTTTTGGGTGAATCATAAGAAACAACAACAAACATAAGAACAAACATAAGAATCTCTATAGACTTCTGAGATCTGAACCTTGAGGGTATTGTGGTTTAATCAATGAAGAAAATGCAGCAAAGAATGCCAGTAAAGTGTTCTATATTTTGCCAAAATACATTTTATGCCACACAGCTTCAACGCTGTTTCTTTTAGATCAGTACTATTGCTTCATACTCTAACATTATATCCAAAACATGCATGTCAATAAATATTTTTAGAAATGTTTCCACATTTCATTTTCAAATGTGCTTGTTTACTGTAGATGTTGTATGGATAATGTGGCTAAAGCTAGCATTCTCTGTTTGTATGAGAACAGAAGACATTCACTGTCAACATATTTCATAAACACATTTATTATATAGTATAATCAGTGAAAGTAATTAAAAAAAAAGAACTGTATTAATAGTGTAAGGCCAGTACATTGGAGAAGAGCAGTATCTTGCTTGTCTATGAGTTGGATTGATTTTACTCCACTACATAAATGCATTTACTAACATTTAGAAATGTAATTTTGTTCAGTCTAGAAGTTGTGAGCTCTTCCTCTGCAACATCGTCTTATTGTGATTTTAATCAGGTCATTCTGACTGCATAAGATTCACTTGTTTTGTTGTTTCTGGAGTGTCAGAATAATGTGTGAAGGCTCCGCCCTCTTCGGGAAAGCAGCAGCTCATTTGAATTTAAACAGAAGAATAGCATGTATTTTCTCACACCAAATTAGTTGTTGGAACTGGAGTGGAAGCTCATCTTTAGGGTAAGCTTTGCCACACTGGTAACTACGCCCATGATAAGAAGGTGTTATGAATGAACAAATCAGACAATGAGTTTCACCTCATTAACAGGGCTAAGCTTGAAAAGGCCTGCTTCAACGTGGCAGTACCGACAGTGGCTATTTTTAAACGTCTGGGTCAGTCTGTGTCCAAGGCAACCGTGTGTAGCTAAGGAAATCCTTCACTGTGGTCCCCGTCGATAGTAACATGCTGGCATCCAGTCTCACCCACACAGACCCTTCAGTGCCGCTGCAGTGCAGACTCCTACTTGCTTTGACTGAGGTATTTAAAAGCCTACTTTTCTGTCTTTGGAGGTTTGAAGACGTGACTGCAAGTTAGGTCTCGATTTACATGTGAATGGACATCCGGATATAGCATTTTGTCTTCATTTAGTCACCACGCAATATTATTTCAAAACTGAGTGGCATTCTTTTTTTCAGTGAGACAGGCAAGAAGTATATTTTGAAGCATTATTCAACTATCTTGTTGAAACAGCTTCTGAGAATTATGACATTTTGATACATATTGGAAAGAATGTGGTGTAGAAACAATTTCACTGAGAAATTGGTAGTAAATGTTATAATTAATATAAAGAAATTATTATTATTATGAGGAAATTATTTTTATGTTGCTGCTTGTTCAAACTACTTATTTAAAATGAACTTAAACAACACAATTCTTGATATTTTTTGGGACATTTTTTTTTACATTATTTTTTTCTTGATAGATTTTTGTTTCGTGTTTAATGCACTTAAATGTGTTAAATTAACTTAAACAATTTGTGTTGGGACTGCATGAATAAATTGTGTGGAATCCTGCATATTTCATTAAAATTATATTTTGAAGTAGAAAGATTAAAATAGTACACATACGGTACATCATCAAGTGACTGGAAGCTTGGACTGTGGGGCGGCACGGTGGCTCAGTAGTTAGCACTTTTGCCTTACAGCAAGAAGGTCGCAGTTTCGAGTCCCAGCTGGGTCAGTTGGCATTTCTGTGTGGAGTTTGCATGTTCTCCTCGTGTTCACGTGGGTTTCCTAAGGGTTCTTCGGTTTCCCCCACAGTCCCCCCACAAAGACATGCGCTATAGGTGAATTAGGTAAACAAAATTGTCCGTAGTTTATGAGTGCGTATGTGAATGTTAGAGTGTATGGGTGTTTCCCAGAACTGGATTATGGCTGAAAGGGCTTAGGGCCGCATAAAACATATCCCGGAATAGTTGGCGGTTCATTCTACTGTGGCCCTGATAAATAAGCAAATAAAACAAAGGAAAATGAATGAATGAATGAACGAAGACCTCAGTGTACTGTATCATCAAGAGCTACAGAGACTGATTTGGACTTGTTCGTACTTTGTGTTTATTTTAATTTCAAAAAACGGCTGACCATTGACATGCATTATATGAATAACCAAGGATTCAACTAAAACTTTTTTAATTTTCATTTCTGGGTGAGGACAGGTCACTCAAAAATGAAAATGCTGTCATTATTTGCTCACCCGTTACTTGTTTCAAACCTTTTTGGCTTTCTTCCTTCTGCTTAAACCAAAAGAAGATAAAGCTTTATCTGACTTAGTATCCATAAGTCAATGATTACAGGTTTTTAGCTTTCTTCAGAATCTCTTTGTAAAGTTTATTTATAAACTAATTTCGAGAGGATCACATGCTTATGATTGCTTGCGGCTGGTCCCGCATTATCCAATTTATGATTCACCAATCAGACAATTCCTAAGCCACTATAAATAGCCTAAGTTCCATATCATAGCCCAGTGGTTAGCACTGTTGCCTCACAGCAAGAACGTCACTGGTTCTAGTCCTTACCAAGCCAGCCGATGTTTCTGTGTTGAGTTTACACGTTCTCCCCGTGCTCATGTGGGTTTCCACCGGGTTCCCCGGTTTCCTCCCACAGTCCAAAAATATGCAACTTAAGTTAATTGACTAATCCAAATTGGCATCATAGACATGCTCCTAGTAAGTAGTTATCTCAAGAGCAATTACTATCTGTTCATTAGCTACTACAGCAAGGGAGTATTCGAGATCTACCTGAGCTCAAACTCACCTCTCGCCTTGCGAACTGGAGGGAGGATCGAGGATCTATGAGCTCAGGGCTTTCTCCCGGGATAGCATGCCAAACAAGCCTTATAATCAATCATCAGCTAAGTGTGAACTGTTGAATTTTGTGCTTATGTTACACTTTTAAGAAGGAGACGACGTCCGTTCTTGTAGCAACACATTTATTTCTGTTAAAACGCATAGGAAACACAGTTTTATCAAGGAGCACGCCAGTTGGGTTTGCAACGCAGGTAATCACATACTAACTACCGCTTCTTTGTGATTCAGTTACAAAACACATAAGAGTCAAAAATAATAACATGTCCTATGGTGTAGTTGTTTAGCAAATATATGACACTGACATATTATTATATAAACCACTCTCAAAAAGGCTCTAAATCGATTCACAATTAACATCACAAAATAGATCTAAATGTGTATTGTGATAACTTTCTCGCAGCATAAAATAAGGCATAAACAAATTAACCGCATTTGTGCATTACAACCTCCTTTAACTTGAATATGAAATGAATAAAACAATATCTATAAACAAACACAAACTAACTATTTGCCACATTTCCACATAGCTCATAGATATGCGTCATAGATATTATCTATTCCTCATAGATAACTGTCTGAAGTTGTATCAATGCCCTTTTTAACTTCTATGAAATTTAACTTTACTTAATGAACTACATTTTAAATGAATTTTAATGTTTATCTGAAAATCTCACTAAATAAAATAAATAAAAACACTTTACTGCTGAATCTCACTGGAATTATTATGAACCGCATTTTCTGAAGGTCCATTTCAATGTAATGGCTAACAGCTATACTAAACAAGGTCTAATCATGCTATTTTGTAATCACACACATGTTTTAACCCACTGCACATCACTATACACAACCATATTAATAAAGATCACTAAAGTTAAACATTGTGTCTCATTTTCACTGAGTATTGATTAGATGCATGTTTACATTAACTTCTCGCTGCTCACATTGAAAGCTGCTAGTTTCTAACATTTCCGCCATTTTGGCACCATTAAATCACGGTCGAATTAAACTAATTTACTGTATTAGGACATAAATTTATCTCTATATAAAAATATATGCTTCTGTGTATCATTAGAGTAAATATTATTATCTTACCTGTTAAAACACATAGGAAACACAGTTTTATCAAGGAGCACGCCAGTTGTGTTTGCAACGCAGGTAATCACATACTAACTACCGCTTCTTTGTGATTCAGTTACAAGCACATAGATCTGAACGTGGGCGCCCCCTCCTGGTGACACTGAGTTTTACAGGGATAAATCTATCACGCTATACTTCTGTAATACACATGCATTGTTAGAGAAGATGCCATTATTCCTGAATTAGACAAAATTAAATAGTTAAACAAAAATAAAGATGGGGGGTTGACAGTTTTTATCAGTTTTTATCCCTTAGGACTACACTTAACAGAAGAATGAAACTCATGAAGGTTTATAACCACCTAAGGGTGAGTAAATTTCACTGTTTGGGTGAACTTTTTCTTTAATATACACTTCACACAGATCTGTTAAAATAATTTTTAGATACCAGAACAAGATAATCAGGACATTACCTAGGATTGTCGAAGGGGGAGAAGTTGTCCCCGAATCATCCTGATTATATTGTGGTGTGTACTCAGCTTAACCGGTCTAGAGTAATGTTGTTTAAGGACCAATAAGAATGTTGATCTAAGAACATGTTGTACTTCAATAAATTACCTTAAGCATGTCTCTTTGGAACAGTGCGATCAGGTTATATTCGTATCTGAAAACACACAAAAAGCAGCACTTTATGTGTGCAGAGAAGAAAAACCTTAAACATTTATGAGCTTAAGTGGAATTTGTGAAGTTATTATAAATATTTCAGGAGTTTCTAAACAACAATGTCACCCAGTTTCTTATCAGAGTCACTTATATCGCACACATCAACAGCCATTGCACACATGAAACACATGAAAATGAGTTTGATAGATCCCTGTGCAATATTAATAATAAACTGCTAATGAGCAAACCAGCCTTGTGAATGTGAAGATCTTCATATCATTAGCATTCCAGGTACTGGCATATGGTAACATTAGAGAAACTCTTATTATGCTCATCATTTATAGCATTGGCAAAAAGTTTCGGAAGGAAGTGGTTTCTAAGTGTTTGCCTATGGATATTATAGTAGCAGAATATTAAGTGAATTTAGGGTTTCTTTAACCATATACCTCTTGTATGAAATGGAGTTGAGGAATATAAGTAGGTAAAACAAAGTGGATCTAAATGCAACTTTAATTGGGTTTTACTCATCAAAAGGACAGACATCCACAAGAAAAACGTATGTAAAGGAGCAGTAGGAAAATAAAACAGAAATAATTAAGTATTTTGAAAAATGCTAATGGTTTTCTATGAGGGTTGGGTTTAGGTGTTGGGTTGGAGTAGGGTCAGAATATGCAGTCTATGCAGTATAAACATCATTACTTCTCATAAAGTTATATATGTTCAGCATAACTGAGTACACCCCATTTTGAAAATGAATATTTTTATCCATTTCTCAGTGGATATGGGTAATATGAACTGCTGCATTTGAACAAAAGTTTATTAAATGGATATATTTATGAAAATAATATTTTAGTCACAGAGCATCTTTAGAAATGGAAAGATAATACATTTACATTTATGTAAAATATTGCAAAAAAAAATCACAAACTACAACTTTTCAACAAAATTGTATATATTTTTAGTTTCTCTTGATTTTTTGCTATTTTTGAAAATGTTATTTAATATTTTTCCCTAACATATAAATTTGGGCTACTAATTTTTGAACCATTATTGTAAGTTATTTTGTTAGATTAGCTCCAGATTTGGCTTCAGTGCTGACTAAACTAAAGTATATGCACAAAGATAATATTGTAAAGCATTTAATAATTAGCAAAATGATATAAAGGATCACGTGAAGCTGTATTATAGTTAACAGAAGCCTAAAAGAGTTAAAGTAATTAGCTAATGCATATATAAACTAATATAATGTAAAACGTATAGTATTTGCAGCATTAACTATGATATATAAATGCATGAATAAAGTTTGTTCATTGTAGTTAAGGTTTATTTCAGTTTAACTTGTTTAGTTTATAAAAACTGAAATAAAATAAATAACAACCATAGACATTTTAAAATGATTACATTGACAAAACAAAAGTATAATAATAAAATTAAAAGTTTCCATTTAATTTAACTTCCATTAATATTTAAACGGACAGCACGGTGGGTAGCACAATCGCCTCACAGCAAGAAGGTCGATGGTTCGAGCCCCGGCTGGATCAGTTGGCATTTCTGTGTGGAGTTTGCATGTTCTCCCCGTGTTGGCGTGGGTTTCCTCCGGGTGCTCCGGTTTCCCCCACAAGTCCAAAGACATGCGCTATAGGTGAATTAGGTAAGATAAATTGTCCGTAGTGTATGAATGTGAATGAGTGTGTATGGATGTTTCCCAGTGATGGGTTGCGGCTGGAAGGGCATCCGCTGTGTAAAACATATGCTGGATAAGTTGGCGGTTCATTCTGCTGTGGCAACCCCAGATTAATAAAGGGACTAAGCCGAAATGAAAATGAAGAAGAAAGAATAATAATATTTAAACTGTAAAATGGCTGTTTTTTGAAGCAATTAGTTGACTTTACTTAAAAAAGA
>CAIGQW010054109.1:12371052-12396683 GCA_903798125.1 Danio choprae
TATTATATTATATTATATTATATTATATTATATTATATTATATTATATTATATTATATTATATTATATTATTACAATAGATGGATGATATTAAAGCTTTTTCGAGGAACATGTTCTAGTTCAGTTTTAATTTAGCTAACTAGAGAAAGCCTTTGACTCAATCTTTTAACTCAAAACCTTTCATTTACTGAGATATATCTGTTGTGACAACTAGCTTCAGTCTCCCCTAATGTTTTACAAAGCAATCATTCAGCAGGCCCTGGAGGGCAGACAGAAGTCATAGTTTATTCCCCCCCATGCATGCAGTAATGACTTAAACATGATATGCTGAATTAAGCGCTTATCAGGAATGCATTACCAATAGCAAACTCTTCATTAAACATGCATTAATGGCTAATTGACCATAGCATTACCATTTAAAACATGCCTGTATTCGAAAAGTATCTGTCTAAAAACTAATTAAAATCTGGATGGATTACGCAATGCTTTCAGTAGAAATCGTCCCATATAGAATACTAAACAATAGCAAATATAGAAGGAATGTATTAATTCAAAGTAATCATCAGTCTGCGGAAATGAGGTGAACTCAATATTTCAAAACAAATAAAAGTGCACTGCACTGCATAGAAGAAATACACAAGCCTTGCATTAAATGAATCCCCCTTTCCATTATTAACCATGATGATTAGCTAATTAATGCTGGAAAAGTTGCTCTCCAAACCTCCCACATAGGAGGAACCCGCAGCAGGGATCCTTCATCCCTTGAGAAGCCAGTGTGAGGGAGGAAGAGCATTCCCAAACCCCTTCCCTCTTTCATTGCCTAGAGTATAAAGAGGAGAAGAGAAGCATGTAAAGACCTTCCACAGGATGAAGAAAAGGGAACACGTCGATCTCAGTGTGTTTAACCAGGAGCGATGCTTATCTCTTCTGATGTTAGCTAACCAGGGGTTCGGATTACATGCATTTGCAGCACAAGAGCAACACCTACGCCTTCTGTGCTGTTCGGGCTGGGAGGGTTCAGGGGGGATGGAGGTGTTACGAAGGGGTAGAACTACTTCATGTTCAAAGAGTAGGTAAAGTCTTGTTGCATCAGCTGTATAATTTTTTTATATCTCAGTTTAATACAGAACAGCCTGCCCACTATATTCAGTGGTGATCGTATGTGGTGCTAAAGTTTGTAAAAAATTTAATTAAATTCACACACTCACATATATACAGCTGAAGTTATTAGCCCTTCTGTCAAATTGTAATTGATTTATATATTTTTAACTTGTTTTTAAACATAATAGTTTTATTAACTCATTTCTAACAATTGATTTCTTTTATTTTTGCCATGATGACAGTATGTAATATTTTACTAGATTTTTTTAAAGATAGTAGTATGCAGCTTAAAGGGAAATTTAAAGGCTTAACTAGGTTAATTAACTAGGCAAGTTAGAGTAAATAGGCAAGTCATTGTATAACAATGGTTTGTTCTGAATAGACAATTAGAAAAAAGGGGGCTAATAATATTGACCTTAAATTTAATTTTTTTTTTTTTTTTTTTTTTAAATACTTTTATTCTAGCCGAAATACAGCAAATACGGCTTTCTCCAGAAGAAAAAAATATATAGGAAATAGAAAAATTCCTTGCTCTGTTAAACATAATTTGGGAAATGTTTGTGAAAAAAAAAATTCACAGTAGGACTAATAACTTCGACTTCAACTACATGTATATATATATATATATATTTTTTTTTTTTTCTCCACATCCCATTAAGACAAAAAAAAGATTTAAAATGTTTAAATATCAACTTTTAAATGTTTCTGTTCTTTAAATAGAGTCAATCTGTGGAAAGCTGAATTGACTGGACTTGATTTGAAAAGGTACACAGCATCCTATGTAAGGAAGAACAGCTGCAAATGCATATCCGAGCAAAAAAAACAAGTTATGCGTTCAAAGCAACAGCCTGCAGACACATGATTGTGTTGAAACACATATTTGAGGATGCTTTCTAAAATTTCTGCTGCACTAAAGGCTCACAGGAGTATATGGCCTCCATAATCCTGAATGAAAGTTTGGAACAACCACAACACTTCCAAGAACTGGCCCTCTGACCAAACAGAGAAACTGAAGGAGACAAGCCTTGGTTAGAATGCTGACCAGGAAGTTGATGGTCACTCTGGTTGAGCTACATGATCATACAGTATATGGATATGTGAGAAACGTACATGTGCTTTATGGCAGACCGGCCAGACTCAAGCCTCTCAGTTCGATCGATCAGACTGTGAGAAACAAGAGTCTTTGGTCCAATGTACCTCAATTCCTATTTGATTGAAAGGCTGAACATTAACCAACCTGACATTCACCCCAAGTTTGAAAAAAAAAACAAAGTTAATGAAAGGGTATACTTATAGTTTTAATTATATAACATTTTTCTTATATTTCTCTTTTTTTCTTCTTTGCAAATATCTTATATCTTATCTTAGCTATGATAAATGGTAATATTAGCAGTTAGTTTAGTAAATTGAACCTCTTTCATTGAACCTCAGTCAGATTGGCCACTGATGGACAGAATGGTTTGAATTCATCAAAGTGATTTCATCACCATTGTGACAAATGCTGACACGCCGCTCTTTCTCCATTTCCATGGATATCAGTTCATTTGAGAAGAAGCTTAATGGAGCACATTAAGGGCAAGTATGAACGCATCAGTCGTGCAGATCAGCTTCTTATATGTCTCATTCTTGCTTTTCTTGTCTGTCAGAGAATAATGGTGATTTTAATGCTATTATTCAAATAACAAGCTGAAACCCTCTCGCCATATTGAAGTGATGTGACTGTGCACTGCACCTGAAGTCATAAGAGCTCATTGTACATGACTGACTGATGTGAGCTGAATTGGACTTGACATCATGACACCGTACCTGAGTATGACTCTCAATAACTGGAGAAAAAAGATGAGTCAGAGTAAAAATGCCCCGTTGAACATTTTGTTCTTGCCGCTTCAGTTTAGTGCTCAGGGCTGTAAACTATGGTCAAGTGAATGCTAAATGAAAATATGGACACTTGAAATGTGATGCAGTTGTTCTATCGTTATACTGCATTTTTAACTATAAAAAAATTATAATAATAACATTTTTATTTGTTGTTATTTATTTAGTTTTAGAAATTAATTTAATATTTGGTGGATTTATTTATTTTGTCCATTTCTAAATGGGCAATTACTTAAGCATACTCTTGCTAAGCAGGACCTGAACAGGAAGTATTGAAGGCAAGCCGAAATCATTAGCCTAAAAAGCATAACGGCAGTAAACAGGGAAGGAACTAAAAGCCACCATTTAATTGGTTAAGACATGCTTCTCGTGACCAAGTTAGCATTACAGGCTTTCCAATGGTAAGCAATACAGACATTTTCATCTCCCCCATATTAAGAAAATCTCTGAAGTAAACAGAGAAGAATACACTAATTTCAAGCCTGTAATTTAGAAAAAATATTGTTTTACCTCCAATTCCTATTAAATGTATGTAATGATTATGCAGAGTGATGCTTTATTAATAAGCATAAAATAAAGAAATGTTTGTACTTATTTGCATGCATGCTGGCATATGGGGGAGTCTTAACTGTTGGAAACAATGTGTCAACATAGATTAATAATTTGCAGTGGCCTGCGGTGTGACTTTGTAAACTACTTCCAAAACTTTGAATAGCATCTATCAAAGTGTTTTCTAATTACTGGTTATTTTTATGACCTGTTCAGATTCATCATGGAATATTTACACTTAGCAAATTAATTTGTCACACTGCAGGACCCTTGAAAATAACTAATGAAGGCAAACAACTAGTGTTATTAATGTGTTTTTGGCAACAACCCATTGTGATTTTTACATAATTCACTGATATATGAGTGAAGCATTTGTTTACAAACTAAAGATACTGCCAGGAATCCCTACTTGTGCTTTTAATCACTTTTACACATGATGCTTTGGATTCTTAAATTCCTATCCATCCATCCATCCATCCATTCATACACTGAAGCATCCATCCATCCATCCATCTATCTGCCCTCCATCCGTACATCCATACTTTGAAACATCCATCCATCTATCTATACAAGCATCTGTACATCCATCTGTACATCCATTTGGGTATCCATCCGTCTAACCAACCACCTAGCTGTCCATTCATACATAGAAACACCCATTTATCCATACATCAAAACATCCATCCATCTGTACATCTTTCTGTGCATCCATTCATCCATCCATCCATCTGTACATGGATCCATCCATTCATTCATCCCTCTATCTGTCCGTCCATCCATCCATCCATCCATCCATCCATCCATCCATCCATCCATCCATCCATCTGTACATCCATACATCAAAACATCCATCCATCTGTACATCTTTCTGTATATCCATCCATCCATCCATCCATCCATCCATCCATCCATCCATCCATCCATTCAACCATACATCCAACCGTACATCCATTCGTACATCCATCCGTACATCCTTCTGTACATCCATCTGTATATCCATGTATCGAAACATCCATCCATCCATCAAAACATCCATACATCGAAACATCCATCCATCTATACATTAAAACATCCATCCATCTGTACATCAATCCGCCCGTCCATCCGTTTGTCGATCTGTCCATCTATCCATCCATGCATCCATCCATATGCATCTGAAATGGAAAAGAAATCTGATTTTTAAAGGTCATCTCTGGAAACACACTGGTTATTATTGTGTGTTTTCTTCTTCTTCTTTCTCGTCACTGTCTTTGCTTTAATAGAAATGCAAACGTGGGCTGATAGCGCCTGCACGATGACTACAAACACGAGGAGCACTTAACAAAACACCATTATCATTCCATGAGCATATAAATGCGCCTAGTACAACTCAACAAGCCTTCAAAACTCATCATAATTCAGTTCACTTCATTACACCATAAACCATCCAATGATTACAGCAATCCAAGGTCAGTATATAATTACTTTTATTAATTAGCTGTGCCGCAGCTGTGTTTTTGGTTTAAGCCCAGCAGACAGTTTGATTTCCACCTACACATCCACTGTTTGGCTGCTTCTCTGACTAATGCAGCCAAGCGATATGTGCCTTCACTTATACAGGGATAAGAGCGGAGACACCGGTCTCTATATAGATGTCCCCGTTTTGAAAGTGTATTGATCACTATGGGAGCTTTTCATCACTCTTGCGCTCTCTCTATGCTTCTTCATGTGACAAATTGGCCTGCTTATCACACAAGACATTTTCCCTTACGAATCAAATTGTCCATTATCTATCACCGGCCCCCAACGCTGATGCAGAGACACCTCTAGTCATGCAAATCGCATTGCTACATTGCACTACCATTGGCTACGCTTATGTGATTAGTGTTTGTGCAGGTGGATGCTTTTAAAGTGCTCCATTATGCTATTTTAAAGGTTCCTAATTTCGTTTTGGAGGTCTCCCGCACTAGATTTACATCCATTCAGAATATGTTAACTGCTTTTTAATATGCAATGCAAAATGTCTGAAAACGATATGCACACCTAGATTGCCTTGATTGGTCAGATGGTCTAGTTTGTTGTGATTGGTCTATCATTTACACTTTGTGTCGTACAGTATATTAAATTGAGTGGTGGACAGTAACAAAGTATTTTTAATTCACTACTGCACTTAAATAATTGTTTTAAGTATCTGTACTTTATTAAAGTATTTTTGTTGTAGGAAGCATTTACTTTTACTTTAGTACATTACAAAATGAAAATTACATTGTACTTTTTACTACATTTCCAAAGTTTTGCTGAGTAAAAAAGGTATTTCAAATTAGAGAAATCACCACTTGATGTGGTAGTGGTATTTGATTAGTGAACAAGTGGAATTTTGTCAGTTAACCTGTTATATCATTTATTCATTTTTCCTCGACTTAGTCCCTTATTTATCAGGGGTCACTACAGCAGAATGAACCACCAACTATTCCAGCATATGTTTTATGCAGCGGATGCCCTTCCAGCCACAACCCAGTACTGGGAAACACCCATACACTCTCGTATTCACACACTCATACACTATGGCCAATTTTGTTTACCCAATTCACTTATAGTGCATGACTTTGGACTGTGGGAGAAACCGGAGCACCCGGAGGAAACCCACGGCAACACACGGAGAACATGCAAACTCTACACATAAATGCCAACTGGTCCAGCCGAGTTTCGAACCAGCGACCTTCTTGCTGTGAGGTGACAGTGCTAACCACTGAGCCACCGTGCCGCCCATGTTATATCAGCTCACAAATTGCACTGCATTTGGGAGTTGGACTTATTTGATCACATCTGTTCTCCAGTAAACAACTCATTGATTCAATCGATCTGTTCAAAGTGAGTGTCCGGTACATTATTTACAAACTGATTTTAAATCAAGAGTCAAAAATGGGAGATCATCAGAGCTTGAATGTCCATGACTGATGGTGGAAAATGTTACAAATTATTATGGGACTGGAATAAAAATAACTGGAAAAGTCTGTGCTTACTTTAATTTTAATTATCAGTGTGCATGAGTATACACGTTTTGGGAATACAAATTTCTTCCAAAACAAAAGATCTACAATAGGTACTATTAAAACTTAAGTATACATTAAAAATGTATTTTGACTGAAGTAAAATTGAAAAGGGGACTTTATATTTTAAATGCAATAGCATTTTAGTAGAGTATCTGTACCTTTACTCAAGCGCCTGATTTGTGTACTTCATCCACATGTTTCAGGCTCTCATTCACTTGCATAAACAGTGATACACACAGTAAATAATGCGTTGGTTATATTGTATTAATTGATAGCTTGATGTAATGTCACACCATTAGGGGAATGTCCCCCTTGCAGGCAAAACAAGTGCTACCAAATGTCCGCCATGATTTTTAATTTATTTATTAATTTTTTTTGCCAAAATCCTTGATAGTTGGTGTGCAGTGATGGACATACAGCTACACAATTCCTTCAGAGAAAGAAACGCCAGAATGGGTTTGTGCTAAATGGCAGCATTATTGACCCAGCCTGATCTAAGTTACCTATGACTGTCTGTACTTATGTATGCTTTTTTTAATTAATTGTTTTTTTACAAACTTTATTCTAATCTGCAGATAAGTACAGTTAAAGTTTCAATTTAAATTCAAAGTCAAACTATAAATAGCAAAAAAGATAATATAATTTTTTTCCTACCAGTGAATATTAGTAAAAGAATTGCGCAATAATCATTAAAGCAAACACTCATGTTCTATACTACTGTCTCCAGTGAGTAAATCGGGTAGGCATTCTCCATAACATACTGTGTTCAACATTGCCAAATCATACCACTGACTTTTAATGGCTGAAATATGGCATTAGGTATGGATTGCAAGTGCACAGAATATATGCTCATATCTTTTATTTAATTATTTATTTAACCCTAACCTATATGTAGCTTGGAGCAGAAAGAAATCTGGCTGGTTTGTGCAGCGTTTCTATGGAGATCCCAGTGTAAGCTGCCATTATGGCCTCTTGTGTAACCCACCAGGTCTTTGCACAGGTCAAGTCACTGAAAAATTACAATATTACTTCATACTTTCATCCTGTAGTAACACCAACCAATATCAATATCCACAACACAAACCAAACCCTTCTAGGCCTCAGTTGCAAGTAGAGTGCTTGAGGGTGAAACCATTAACAAATTAGTTGTTGCCTTATTTTTTTGTAAGTTTAAGTTTAAAGAAATCAAGTAGTTGAAACTTACAATACATTCTTTTGAACTGAAATTGAGGTTTGTGTTTTCTTGAACTTCACATTTGCATTATTCAGTTTGGCAAGCAGCAGTTCATTCCGCTGTGGCGACCCCTGATAAATAAGCCGAAGGAAAATGAATGAATGAATGAGTTTGGCTTAAAAAGTGACTTAATATTGCTGAATTATATCAACCACAGTGTCTTGATCACATTATGGGAGCAGAAGTCAAGAACGTGCCACTGTGCATTAATGATGGATAAAGATGGAGTATGATGATCAATATAAAGTGCAGTCTGTTAAAAGCTGCATAATGATTAATGAATAATGAATAATGACATTAACTATGTGTGTTGCTGTATGTGGATAACAAGAAACCCTAGCATTTAAATCTGTTGAGTATATTCATAACCTGCTTCTGACCACTTTTGAATAAAATTTTAAAAACCCATTCGTTTTATTGTAGTGTAACTGCAAAGCGTTTTTTAAATTTTAATTTATTTTAGTAAACCAATTTAAAAGGTTCTATACTAAATGTCACGAAACCCAGACTGGTAAAAAATGCAGATCTTGTACAAAAAGTAGTACGAATATTATTGAGGCTCACCATAGTGATTCGGGATAAGGCAGACACTTTGAATGCATTTCTGTTATACTGTGAATTTTTTTTATTACCTAACTAATTGTATTTAACTAACAGTCCTGATCCTATCACTGTGTGTTTTGAGTGCATTTAATGTATAAGACCTAATAATTTCTTTAATAAATGTTCTGAAAACAAAACAAGGTGAGTTTGCTGGTAAATCACTGAAGTGTGCTGAGGAAAGTAGGTCATTAATTTGGAACTGTACACATAAAGTACAGGATAATAGAGGTATTTCTTTTAGAATAGCACAGCTCACTTTATCTCAGGAGTGGGATTAATATACACACCACTTTTACACAGCGGCGAATGCATTAATAAATCCCCACATATGGCTATTTTGGTACATTTCGGGTTGAGAAGGTCATGAGAAGTGTTCCCATGCGGGTCCTCTCCACAAACTTACATAGAACTGGCTGATTCAGCAAGACTGTCCCAGAAACGTATTTCTTCATGTTTAGCTGCAAACCCGGTCTAAGAGTTAATTAGTGGATGGAATAAAAATTACCTTAGCTTAATATTAATCAACACACCTTTTCCGGTCATAAAAAATTGTGACCTGCTGTCCCAATTTGCTTCATTCTTTTTTAATCACTTTTTCAAAGATTTGTTTTTGCAAATCACTTATAAGTTATGATTAAAGATTTTGATTAAGACATTTTTGTGCATTATTTTGGTGGCAGGCTCTGATTGGCTTGTGCTCTACGTCCTGGATGGAGAGGCTTTAGTAGCAGACATAAAAGAAAAATTGTCTGCTGATTTATATTGAGAAATGGGTCATGTTTGCATATTATTATTTACATAAGTAATATTTGAGCTTTGGTAAGATAAACCAAAACTGCTGCAATCTGTGCTATAATAAACTTTTATTGTTATTATTGATTATTTTGGTAACACAAACTTACCTTAAGCTGTCTTAAGGGTCCAGCTGAGAAAGAAGATGATGTGCCGTGCTTGAGAACTCATCTCACCAAAGCTTAAATATTATTTACATAATTAGTCTCCATTAAAAACTCTCACTAGCCAGTCAGAGCAGACAGCTGTGAAGCCCATCCCATGAGAGGAAAGGAAAAATTGCATTGTGTAAGCAAAATCTGTTTCATTACATTCATTATTCATAATTTGCAAAAAAATATTGACAAAGAATAAATGAGTATTTTTAATTTTATTTTATTTTTTTGCTATTTTCTGAAAACATTGTAGCTTTTTAAGTAAAGGGATATTTCAACCCAAACTGAAATTCTATTCTGTCATCATTTACTCTCCCCTTACTTGTTCCAAACCCGAAAATATTTTGAAGGATGGAAACCTGTAACCATTGACTTCCATATAGTTACTATAGTTATAGTTATACTTTGTTTTCCCACTATGGAAATCAATGGTTACATTTATTCTGTTTTCTTCAAAATATCTTCATTTGTGTTTAACAGAAGAAAGAAACCCCCCAAAAAACTTGGAACCACTTGAGGGAGAGTGAATAATGAGTACATTTAAATTTTGGAGTGAACCATCCCTTCAAGTTATGTTACTTTTTATGAGTACAAATATAATCCCACTGAGAGTCAGCCTGCAGTGTGACACAGAAATAACAATGTGATAAAAGAAAGAGAAGCATTTAGCGAAAGCACCGTAAGTGCTCAAACAGCAGCATAAGTGTAGCGAGCCTGATCAAATACCAAAAAAGAAAACATCCCAGAGCTGTTGGTAAGTCCCAAATCTCAGCATCTTTACAAACAGAGACAGTATTCCCTTTGATCTCGCCTTAAACGGGATCTGTTCAAACCCCCATCATCGCTGTTGTACAGACAATGCAATCAAGACACAGTTTTGCTGTTGGAGAACAGGCTAGCTTACAGTAAGAGAGACGAATGACGTAGAACGTGGCAGAAGATCAAAGCAGCTTCTAAATCAAAGCTGCGATTGTGCACCTGCATTTGACACGGAGATGCAAATTGTGATGAAGTAGCTGAACAACAGTGTAAGCAGTGATGTCACTGAGCACTCAGACCTGCTCCTTTGTTTGACATAATGAGCTATAGCTTGAAGTTGAACTGGATATTCATCTTTTGGTAAGTGCGCTCAGTTGTACAGTCATGGCCAAAAGTTTTGAGAATGACACAAATATTAGTTTTTACTAAATTTGCTGCTAAACTGCTTTTAGATTTTTGTTTCAGTTGTTTCTGTGATGTACTGAAATATAATTACAAGCACTTCATACGTTTCAAAGGCTTTTATCGACAATTACATGACATTTATGCAAAAAGTCAGTATTTGCAGTGTTGGCCCTTTTTTTTAGGACCTCTGCAATTCGACTGGGCATGCTCTCAATCAACTTCTGGGCCAAATCCTGACTGAAACCCATTCTTTCATTATCACTTGTTGGAGTTTGTCAGAATTAGTGGGTTTTTGTTTGTTCAACCACCTCTTGAGGATTGACCACAAGTTCTCAATGGGATTAAGCTCTGGGGAGTTTCCAGGTCATGGATCCAAAATTTCAACGTTTTGGTCCTCGAGCCACTTAGATATCACTTTTGCCTTATGGCACGGTGCTCCATCGTGATGGAAAATGCATTGTTCTTCACCAAACTGTTGTTGAATTGTTGGAGGAAGTTGCTGTTGGAGAGTGTTTTAGTGCCATTCTTTTTTCATGGCTGTGTTTTTGGGCAAAATTGTGAGTAAGCTCACTCCCTTGGATGAGAAGCAACCCCACACATGAATGGTCTCAGGATGCTTTACTGTTGGCATGACACAGGACTGATGGTAGCGCTCACCTTTTCTTCTCCGGACAAGCCTTTTTCCAGATGCCCCAAACAATCGGAAAAAAGCTTCATCGGAGAATATGCCCCAGTCCTTAGCAGTCTAGTCACCATACTTTTTGCAGAAGATCAATCTGTACCAGATGTTTTTTTTGGAGAGAAGTTTCTTCTTTGCTTGACATCAGGCCATCTTCACCTCACTTTGTGTGTAGATACGCTCACACCTTCCTGCTGCCATTCCTGAGCAAGCTCTGGACTGGTGGCACTCTGATCCTGCAGCTGAATCCTCTTTAGGAGACGATCCTGGTGCTTGCTGGACTTTCTTGGACGCCCTGAAGCCGCCTTAAGAAGAATTGAACCTCTTTCCCTGAAGTTCTTGATGATCCTATAAATTGTGGATTTAGGTGCAATCTTAGTGGCCACAATATCCTTGCCTGTGAAGCCATTTTTATGCAACGCAATAATGGCTGCACGCGTTTCCTTGCAGGTCACCATGGTTAACAATGGAAGAACAATGACATCACAAGCATCACCCTCCTTTTTCAAGCATCATCCTCCTTTTAACATGTCAAGTCTGCCATTCTAACCCAGTCAGCCTGACATAATGATCTCCAGCCTTGTGCTCGTCAGCATTCTCACCTGAGTTAACAAGACGATTACTGAAATGATCTCAGCAGGTTAATGAAATGACAGCAATGAAATGTTTTTTTCAGGATTAAGTTCATTTTCATGGCAAAGAAGGACTATGCAATTCATCTGATCACTCTTCATAACATTCTGGAGTATATGCAAATTGCTATTATGAAAACTTAAGCTGCAACTTTTCCAATTCCCAATATTTATGTCATTCTCAAAACTTTTGGCCACGACTGTAGATGTGAGCCATTCAGGTCTAAATGAGTTGCAAATTAGTGACCCTTAGAGAATTGATTGACCTTCCCACTTTAGTTCATTTCCCACTCCAATTCATGCGGCACATACAGTCATCCATCAAATGCTTCCTGTTATACAGTATCCATCAAGTCTCGTTTTGAATCACTGATTTTATTTATGATATTTTGACACCCCTTTCATATGTGAAATAATGTAGACGTGAACTAAAATTCAATAATATGCTCATATAAATATGAAACTTATTCGTAAATTTAAACGTTGTTACACAGCAAGGGGAAGTCGTTGCTATAAAAAATAACATGCATTTAATCTTTCTTTATGTAAATTATTTATCCAGTTTGCCTGTCTTTCTTAGATTTATTTCATCAACACTTTAAGCTGATTTTACTCAGTTCTTGCCTTGAATATTATCCTTATATGCTGACACGACATAAAGCAAGTATCATATAAAATACTGTGGGTATAAAGGAAAGTTGCCGGAGTAATTTGAAGGTGGTTTGTGGCCCACTAGTCTGTGCTCTAAGATTTTTTTTTACAACAGCAAATCTGTTTGTGCACGTGCTGTTGTCTGGTTAACCTGCTGTGCCCCCAATTTCATTTCAGATTAAACACACTCAATTTTTGTGGTCACTGCCATTCTCCTTTTTAATTTCCTCCTGAACAATGTAATGAGGAGGGGGATAAGGGCCTTTCCTATGTAATCTGCTGCTGCAGTAAATCAGTTTATTACAGGAAACTATCAAAAAGCCCAGGACATGATGAGGGAGAAGTGAAATGCAGGAGCACAGCATTCCTCTATGGTTGAAATTCTTTTCTTTTAGAATTTTTGTTTTTGTAGTTATACTTTATAGTTGTTGTTGTTTTTTTCAATTTAATTTTATATTAGTTATTACATTCAGTTAATTTCTGTTTATCATTTTCTGCTGCATAAATTAAGCCAAACTACAGGAGTTTCCTTAATCAATTATGCATTCTGTTTGGATTCCACATAAGCTGTACTGTATGTACAGTATTTTTGTATATTGTTGAATTTTGTGTACATTTATTGTATGCTTTGATGCGTGATGCAGTTCAAACATCAGAGCACTTTAACTTAGCATAGATCCTTAAATTGGATTAGACCATTTTTCCTGTTTAAAGCTTGACAATTCTGAAGTTACATTGTGTACTAAGACAGACAGAAAATTAAAAATTGCTATTTTCTAGGCCGATATGCGAGATGCTAATGGTCTAATCCGATCCAACTATTTGTGCTAAGCTAAGCTAAAAGTACCCCCGCTAGACCGAGAAGGCTGCAGACTGGTTGCAGATGCAAGCTGAGCCGCATGCAATGCTTTTAATGCGCATCTTATATTTCTTATATTTTCAAAGTAGTTTCTCTGACATACAGAAATTACAATGTTTAATCATGAATTATAATGACAGCTTAATGTATTAAGATGTTTGGTATTTTTGACCGCTAACTGATGATTTAATAGTCTGCTGATGATAAGCCACCTCCAGAGTGAGTGTTTCTGTATGTGCTCTTAAAGTGCCATTTGGATGTCATTTATGATATGATCTTTTTAATTAAAGTGTATCTCTCTCACTTAAGGCAAGTGGTGACCTTTTGGCTTGTCTAACATTTTTATGGAGATACCGCTTGCTTTAATGCATAGATGAATGGAATGCTTAGAAAGAGTTTACATAGACTAGATTTATGTGTTGAACTAGTGACCGGGCCTCACAGTGGCGCAGTGGGTAGCACGTTCACCTCACAGCAAGAAGGTTGCTGGTTCCAGCCTCGGCTGGGTCAGTTGGGGTTTCTGTGTGGAGTTTGCATGTTCTCCCTGTGTTGGCGTGGGTTTCCTCCGGGTGCTCCGGTTTCCCCCACAAGTTCAAAGACATGCGGTACAGGTGAATTGGGTAAGCTAAATTGTCCGTAGTGTATGAGTGTGAATGGGTGTGTATGGATGTTTCCCAGAGAAGGGCATCCGCTGCGTAAAACATATGCTGGATAAGTTGGCGGTTCATTCCGCTGTGGCGACCCCAGATTAATAAAGGGACTAAGCCGAAATAAAAATGAATGAATGAATGAATGAATGAACTAGTGACCTTGGTATTGCTATTACCGCCAGTGGAACTGTGTTTGCATTTGCATCTCAATTCAAACAGAAAATCATATTCAGAAGTTGCAATGATTTGGCTTTGTCTGTAAATGTCTATTAAACCTTTAACAAGAACAATCACAGCTAAACACTTAAATCTGACACAGAAGGAGCAGTTGTTGTCTACAGTTATGAAACAGCTTCAGCCTTCAGTTTTTTTTTTGTTTTTTTTTTGCAACCACACTTTTACTTCTGTAACACAAAAAGTCAAATGATCGCAGATGTACTGAGAACTGTTTTTAGTTTGGTATGGTAACAATCCAAAGAGTAACCTTTTTAATGTAACAACAAACAACTTACAAAAATGTAATTTGTTCAAAACCACTGATTCATCCAGTAATAAAACAAGTGAAGTTTTTGAAGTGAATCATTTGTTATTTTATTCAAACCAGTTGATTTTTTTTCTATTGAATTAAATGTATTCAAATAGACTTTTATTTTTTTTTTTTATCGGATGCTGTTTTGTTTACAAAATGCTAAAATGCTTTTCTTACTTAGAGTTTTTGTCTTGTTTCTAGTCAAAATATCAAAATTATTTAATCATGAAGCATTAGGAAATACAGTAAATATATATGTATTTTTTCCAGAAATAATAAGTCAAAATTTAAGTGGGTTTTCCCTTAAATCAAGCCAAATAACCTGCCAATGGAGAAGATTGTTTTACTTAGCCCACTGGCAGATTACTTTTTTCTTTTATGCAAATGCTCCCTTAATTTCAACTAAATTATTAGACTAGAGTAAGAAAGAAGAGTAGCTGTGTATCTAAACCATGATCTCTATTTTAAACAAAATAACTCTAATAGTACAATTGGAAGTCTAATCATTTTTAGTAATGCACTTTGTGTAAATACAGCACTTTTTGTGCACAAAAACCAAACATAGCCAACATTAGTCTGTCAGAATGCATCATGTTGTGATGTTAGGGCAAATGTGTTAACTCATTTATACGTGGCTGCAGGGAAGTTGTGATATTAACAGCACGGCACAGAGGTACAATACAGTTTGTGTGTGTGAACACTGCAGGGTGATCTTTAGGTATCTGAAAGATGAAGAAGCAGAGAGCGGCATGGAATGTTTAGATCAAGTTTGTGGCTTTGCTTGCAGCCTGCAGCCATAACCTATTTAGCTGTTTCAGTACGGCTGGAAAACCCTGTGGTTCCCATCGATAAAGTAACCCCGGGGTGTCTGTAATGAGGGCAGCAGAACATGCCTCCAAAGTCTGCCAGCGAAACATATGCAGTCCGCTTTCGGGGGCTGAGGTTGACCCCGCAGATCTTCTGCCGCATAATCACCAGCCCTGCCAACATTTCTCCACAAGTCAGCGGCCCACTTATCTGTCACTTGGTCTGGGTGGGCTAAGATGATCAGAGAAAACTGACACTTTTCACGCCTATGGGAAGACTGTGTACTGGAGACCATCGCGGCCTGGATTTCTCTTTCGAGAGGGTGTGAAATAGAGGGTTTGAGTTTTGAAGTACCAGGTAAGCACCTGAGCTTGAATGCTGAGAGGGATGAAATGATAGAAAGAGAGAGAGAGAGAAAGAGAGAGTGGGAGGAACAAAGATTACTGTAGGTGGAAAGGTGAACGCTTAAGACGGACAGGGGCTGAAGAGAAAGTGGCGTGGAGAATGTGAATGAGCATGGAGAAACTCAGTGTATGTGGAGGACAGAGGGAGGGGTGAGGAATGACTTGGAGTAAAAAGCACTGTAAGCACTTTTTCGCTTCACTGGAAAGTACATGAATCTGAAAAGAGTTTTCTCCAAGAGGGAATTCCTACAGTAAAAATTGGCTTGCTCTTCAAGCACTATTCACAACTACTTTTTGTCTACTTCGAGTCTTACATAAAGTTATAGTTCAGCCAAAAATGAAAACGCTGGCATTGTTTGCTCATCCTCATGTTGTTTTTGAAAAATATACTGGACACAAATCAAAATAATGAAAGTGAATGAGGACTGGGGCTTTTTAGTTCACAAAAACGCACCATAAAAGAGGTCTCATTTGACTTGTGCTGCATTCAAAAGTCTTTTGAACCCATACAATAGCTTTTTGTGATGGAAATATCCAAACAAAGTGAAAAAGGGAAAGTTGAGATATCTGATTCATGGATTAATCATTCTCTTGAATGTGATATTTTCAATTAAAGCAGTTCACAAAAATAGTCAAAAAGATTTTCTTCACAAATCTACAGATTTTAGCATCTCCCCTTTTCTGTCTCAGAATGTTCTTCACTTAAAGATTCATCTTGTGCTGCTTTGTACGAGTTATTTAGCTGGGAGCTAGCTCCCTGCAGCTCTCACATGGTTGCCCACTGAAGCTAAGCAGAGCTGCACCAGGCCAGTACCTGGATAGGAAAGCCAGTTTGCAGCTGGAAGTGGTGTTAGTGAGACCAGCAGGGGGCACTCAACCTGCGGTCTGTGTGGGTCCTAATACCCCAGTATATTGATGGGGATCCAGTGAGCGCTGTCTTTCAGATGAGACGTTAAACTGTGGTCCTGACTCTCTGTGGTCGTTAAAAATTCCAGGATGTTCTTTGAAAAAAGAGTAGGCCAAATTTGCCCTCTGTCCATCATGGCCTCCTAATATTTATAATTATAAGATAATTATAATATTATTTATTATATCTTATAAACCTTATAATTCATTGGATTCATCACTTTGTCTCCTCTCCACCGATCAGCTGGTGTGTGGTGTGCGGCCTGGTGCACTATGGCTGCTTTCTCATCATCCATGTGGATGCTGCACACTGGTGGTGGATGAGAAGACTCCCCCCAAAAATGTGTAAAAGTGCTTTATAAATGTAAGGAAATTATTATTATTATTATTATTATTATTGGAGTTTGCATGTTCTCCCCGTGTTGGCGTGGGTTTCCTCCGGGTGCTCCGGTTTCCCCCACAAGTCCAAAGACATGCAGTATAGGTGAATTGGGTAAGCTAAATTGTCCGTAGTGTATGAGTGTGAATGGGTGTGTATGGATGTTTCCCAGAGATGGGTTGCAGCTGGAAGGGCATCCGCTGTGTAAAAACATATGCTGGATAAGTTGGCGGTTCATTCCGCTGTGGCGACCCCAGATTAATAAAGGGACTAAGCCGAAATGAAAATGAATGAATGAATGAATTATTATTATTATTTTTATTATTTATTTATTTATAGATTTTTTTTATGTAAAGGCTTTAACACAGTACCATATCTTTTGGACAAACTGGGTTATGCACTTTCCCTGCAGCAGCTGATTTTGTGTACCTTGCTATTTTACAAATGCACTCAAACAAATATATCAAAGTATCAAATGTAATTGTTAATGCCTCATACCATGTTGTTTATAAAAATTCATCTATATATGATACAGATTCAGTCTACTGCCAGTCCTAAGCATGAGTCATTTTGTTCTTGCTTTCCATCCTTTTTGAAGTGTTTCATACTGTGAAAATGAGCAAACACTGACAGGATTTTCATTATTTGGGGAACAATTCCTATTAAACATGAAAAGAGCAAAAACAGGCTTGTTTCAGAATTTTTAGATGTGCACAAGGTCATCCTACTACCTTTTAATTGGATAAAAATCGAATGTAGAGCAGTTCAGACACATTTTTCAAACTAGAGAATTTCACCGGGAGGTAAATTCTCTGAGTTTCAATGAGGACAAAAACAGCAAGCTCCATTATTAGGCCATAGGGGATGCTAAGTGTTAATTAGCATTATCTCAAGAGAATGAAAAGTGTCTGTTTTTCTTAACATCTTTGAGGGTCTCACTCTGCATGATGTAAATGGTTGTGGCAGTTATTATCTACAAATAGAGACAAAAGGCACACTATAGCACTAATCCAATTCAATTATTTTCAAACTACTCTTAGTCAAACTAACAAGCAACTTACAGTTACACCTGCCTATTGCAATCCACACCAATTTTGCCGATGCTACTGTATGAACACTGTGAGGAAATCATACATATTATATTAGCACTGGTTTCTCATTGATGGTTTAAAGTTACCATTTTACTGGTTTGTTGACTCTGTAATGTAAATGTGGCTCCTCTGAGTCCATGGGGTCCTCAAGAGACGTAGCACAGATCTGCAGCTCAGTTGGAAACAAAACTTTTCCACTGACTAATCTAAAAAGTTTACTCAAGCCTCTCGAGGATACATTGTTATTTCCTTAACTCATTTCTTGGCTACAGAAGTTGCGGAATAAATTAATACAAATGCTTTTTTTTAATGGAATTGTTCTCATCTATTTACTTTATATTATTGAGTTTGTAATTTTAAGACTTGTTAAATTTAAGTAATAGTTTTTTTTTATGGTTTGTTTCTAGAATGCAAAATGCCGTACATTCTGCTAAGTATTAAGGACACTTCTTTCTTAACTGCATTTTCATGAACATAAAGGAAGAAATCGTTGAAACTGTCCTGACATTAATAGCAGGAAACTTGAGTAATTAGAGGGATAAAATTTAATTAAAATGGGAACTATAAGTACAATTCCTTTCAGAGGTTTCATCGCTTTGAACATTCATTGATTCATTTTCATTTCGGCTTAGTCCCTTTATTAATCTGGGGTCGCCACAGCGGAATGAACCGCCAACTTATCCAGCATATGTTTTACGCAGCGGATGCCCTTCCAGCTGCAACCCATCTCTGGGAAACATCCATACACAGCCATTCACACTCATACACTATGGACAATTTAGCTTACCCAATTCACCTATACCGCATGTCTTTGGACTTGTGGGGGAAACCGGAGCACCCGGAGGAAACCCACGCCAACACGGGGAGAACATGCAAACTCCACACAGAAACGCCAACTGACCCAGCCGAGGCTCGAACCAGCGACCTTCTTGCTGTGAGGCGAACGTGCTACCCACTGCGCCACCGTGAGGCCCGCTTTGAACATTTTTTTCTTTATTTTTTCCTTCCAAGGTCCAGAGGTTTTTGTCCTTTTAGGTACTGTAACTTGCCATCATAGCAGATGAATGGCACTCATAGAGTCTTTATAGAATTAAGTTGGCTTTGAACTGGATGTCAATTAAAAGTCTTCTCTTAAAGCTCCCATCTTTTACAGATCTGTGTAAATGTAATGTAATTTCTCAGGACAATGTAAAGCACTGATCACTGACCTTTTACATTGTATTGCACTGAATTCATGTGCAGCATTGACTTTTTATTGAAATCTGAATTTTGGAATTTGAAGGACAAAGTGTTTTGAAATACAGTTCTTAATAACTAAATATAATGAATAAATACATACACAGTTGTATTGACGTTGTATTCAGAAATGGCTGCTTTTGAATGACTGTAAATGGAGAATTATATACTTCACCCTCGGCTCTTTGATTTTGCATTACAGTTTCTTGTTAGACTTTGCAGTTATAGGTTCATTTGTTATATGAATAACATACTAGATTTGACACTAAAGCTCACTTGTTCAAAGCAATAAAAAAGAAGTAGTTCAGTGTCACTGTAAAGAATAGTGAAATCATGGTACAGTAGTTCTCTATAGAAGTCCATCAGGGGCAAAAATCTCTTAAAATATGTAAACAATTATATTAAATTTTAAGTAAAAATAATTTGACCAAGACAGTGCATCAAGTAGCCCGAGAGCCAACAAAATGTCTGTATTTTACATTGTATTGGTCTATGGAACTTGTGACACTCTCTAATTCATACACACTATGAACAATTTTTAGTTCAACCAATTCACCAGTACTGCAAAATCAAAATAATCTATAGTATCTGGATGAGCTTGTGTTATTACTTTAAACAATTATTATCAGGGAAGAACATACCTTGGATTACACACCTTGCCATGTTTGACCAATCAGAAGGAGAGCCATGTAATATGATGGGATATATTCAAACATAAGGTCTAATTATCATTAAGAATGTTGTAATGCAATACGGGCATGTATGTAGGCAAGCATCAGATACAATATTGTTTTCCATTAAAATTGCTGTCTCATCTTGGTCAAACTGAACAGACCAAGTCATTGATAATTAAATGTATACATTTTGTTATCATCTTACATAATTACTCAGCTGGTCCGTCAATGGAAATCAATCAGAAAAAAATTCTTAAATCCCAATTAATTTAAGGGGTAGTAAATTGAAGTGTTACAAATAATGTAATAATGCAACACTGTGTTTAAGTGGATGAAATAGTTAAAAATACATTGAAGTATACTGAGTGTTGTTATGTTATAATGTTACTGGATGCAAAAACTGTATGGCTGGCATGAGACAAACTTTGCACACTGCAGTAAGCTAGATCGATATGATAATATTATATAAAGGCATTCAAACAGCTGCTCACCATCTAATAAAATACATGCAGGATTGGCGTCTCTCTCCAGCCCAAGCTTGTTGTGAACTCTCAGCGTCTTGGAAATGTCAGTATTGATCCTCATTTTACCACAACTCTTATCCCAGAATCTTCTTGCGAATTACCTGTACTTTTCCACTTTATGGGCTTATTCTGGGAACAGAACACCCAGCAAACCACACTTGCAAATCCACTTTATTCAGGATGTGCAGTTGTGTTTGGTGCTGGGTAATTAATTGAAGGCTATTTTGCACATTTTATCAGTAAACCTGTTCTTGTAAACCTCCAGCACATGCAGCATCTACTACACAGAGCCATGTTACATTTTTGAGTTACACAAAATTGTGTAAAAACAAATTCGATGTAATCGGTCGACAATGAAGTCAAGATAATGATGTTTCTGTGTAGCAAATGCTGCACCTGATATTATCACATAAAATAACATATTTTACTTCAAACTCACCTCATAACTTCAGTCAAGTGTTTGAAGTAAATCCTTCTATGAGATTATTTTGTAGTCATGGGATTATTATTCATGCTGAATCAATGAAAGCAGTTAAATCTTCTGTTTATTCAACAACTGCAGTGAGTATTTCCTGGGTTTCTTCTTTATGGGTTTTTGGACTTTTCTTGAGAGTGCCCTTTGGCCTTCGGAGAAGATTTTCTACTGATCACAGAGCTGTGCTTCCCTGACAAGATATGACAATCGTAGCTTTGCTCAATTGCTTTTGCGATTTCATTAATCAACCAACCCTATTTTCTACAGAAGTAAAACTGGCATTTGAGGGTGGCTTCACTGACAAGAAATGTATTACTTATTTTTAGGTAAGGTTACTAGCATAATGACTTTATCAATGCATTGAGGTCATTTCCACTGGAAGAGAATTTTCTTTTGTTGTTGTTGTTGTTTTGTATATACAATATATATTGTGTAATTGAAAAGTGTGTAATATATGCTGGTGGATATAATCTGTATATATATTCATCTTTATTGAAGGAAGAGAGAAACTACTCACTTTAAATATTTATATCGTCTGATTTTCTATAGTTTTGGAGCCCGCTAGCTTCTAATTAACCTTAAAATAATATCAACACTCCCAAAAATAAATTTAGATTTTAGTTTTTAGACTTTAAATAGTGCCTGAACCAATGTTAACTTGTTAATGTGATCTTGTTCTAAATAAGTAACTTTGCAACCCATTTTAGTAGAGTGCTAGCAGATAATTGTTAAAATAAGGTTAGTTTAAGGTTAGGATTAGTAGAATCCTAACATGTAGTGGGAAAGTTAGATGCATGTTAGCATTGATCAAAATAAAGTGCTAGCAAATATTAAGAAGACAGTTGACTGCTATTTGGCAAGTTACTTAGAGCTATAGAGTGTTTAAAATCTAAATAAGCTGTTACTTTACTGTACATTTGTGTAAATTGTCACCAACATTTTTTATTATTTTAATGGGCTTACCATTAACTACTTTTGCTTTGCAGTGTGATAACGCAGGCCAGGCATTTTGCTAAATATTCTAATGAAATTTGTCACCAAAGGAAGAACTTTTCTACACGTTTTCATCTACACTTTGGAACAGACCTGGACTCCCTGTGGTGTATTTCCTATGTGCTGCTCCCCTGTGGTCCTGTCATGACTAAATGCCATATTCATTTAGTGCCTCTCCATACCATCCCACTGGACGTGAAGGTTCCAGAGCTTGCATAACTCTGCCTCGGCCTGTTTTATCATTCATTCAACAGGCCTTTATTTATATATTCTCTTTCTCCGATGATAAATGGCACAAGGAATTTAATTAGAGCTATGGGAGGAGAAGGAGCCTGATGAATCTGATACTGTGTGGCTCTCACACACAAATCAAAGGTGAAAGTGTGTGTGTGTGGGACAGTTGAGCAGGGAGATGTCATTACCACAAATGGTGCGATGTGCCTGTCAGGCGTGGTGGAATTAACTCAGTCATTCTGATCAGAACAGCTGAGGGAGCCACTCTGCTCAGGGAAATCACTAATCTGTATGCAGGTCATTTGTGGACACGACAAGAACCACTGCAGAAAATGATTCCTTACTTACAAGAGCCTGGGCCGGACAAACTACTGTAATGAGTGATATTCCTATTAGTCCTTCAGAAATTACATATACAAATATTTCCACTCTAAGAGTCTTCCAGAAAATATTTTTGAATGGTATACACAGGTGCAACAAATGTTTCTTGAGAATACATCACTTTACTGGGTAAAATAATTTTCTTTTTTTAGAAAGCCGCCATGGAGGCTGATAAAGACAAATGAAAGAATGAATTAATGAATGAATGAATGGATGGATGGATCAATCAATCAATCAATCGATCAATCGATCAATCAATCAATCAATCAATCAATCAATCAAAAAAATTATTCACAAAAAGTGATGCTATTTTTTTCTCCCTCTTGTGCCATTCCAAACCTTACATTTGAACCTAAAGGGTACTCTTTGAGATACCAACATGGACCTTTTATGTACAAATATATACCCTTTAAAAAGCTTTCACCCCAGTGACAGCTCTCGTACCTTTATTTCTGAGAGAATACTCGAATACTGTACAAATGATAATAGCACATTCTGTAGCAATAGTAGCTTTTTTTACTTGCATTGAATTGTATACAATGGTTATTAGCTTTTGAATTAACCCCTGTTCCAAAGCCAACAGCTAATGAATATGATGACATAAAACCACTGACATAAATGCATTTGTCGGGAGCTCTAAGGAAGAAGAAAATGAGTTGTTTCATTCCTTATTCATTAAATAAGCCTTTCAATTCCAGTCTACAACACATAGGAACCTTGATTTTACAGTAAATGCATTTTTAACATTACCCTTACAGCAGTCCTAACAGATTATCTAGATGAAAACAGGTCTAGTGGATACAAGCTATGGCAGTGTTAATAACAAAATTATTTCAATAATAAATGTTCGTCCCAAACTCATTGCCAAATTGATCCATTCAGTTTCCGTCCGTGGTAATTTTGCACAGGTTTTCAAATATCCCCACTTATACATGATAATGTTGTATTCTAAAGTGATACTTTTGTTGTATGTGTGGTGCTGTTGACTAATGTTTAGCCTATATAATTCCTTGTTTATCACACAAGTAAAACTTCGAATCTCTCCCGCATTGACATCAGATTTGTGATTTAGAGTGCACACTCAATACAGTAAAACATTTTTATTTTTTTTTTCAGCTTTTGATGCTGGCCTGGAGCTTTGAAGCAGCACTCCAAAACCTAATTAATATAACAGATTGTCTAGCAGCACGCAGACTGTGACAGTCTGGAACTCTCAAACAACACGAAACTGTTTACACGCATTTCATTATATGGGATCATTGATAATCTTTGTGTTGAATAGAACAAAGCTTAATTTCACTTTGTGGCTTGTAAAATGTCAACAGTCTGACTTTGGGCATCTTTGGCCAAGCACAATCTCTCTCTATTGTTTACCATCTGTTTGTTGGTTTAGTCCAGATGTAATGGAATCACCTCACGTTAGTTCTGTTTATTCTGATGCTCAACACATTTTCACTTGGACGGTGATTAGACCTGAAGTGATGTTCTTTTCCAGCTACCTCTGAACTCCCTTTGGCTTCTAGAACAAAAGGTCACAGTTTTTGGCCAGTCGGCTCTCATGCCCACTGACTTGTGATAAATGAGACTGGTATTATAATGAAGAGACCCACCTTTGGGGAGACATAGCAAAAGGTCAAGTGATTGTCAGGCTGATGCAGGTACGTGTGGTTGGAGGGTGACAACCACTATTAATTATGAAGTGGGACAATCAGTTTAGTGTCGTGATAAAAGAAAGCACACTGAAATAGGCTTCAAACTTTTTTTTTTATCTCAAGAAATAGTTAATTCACCCCAAAATTAAGTTCTGTCATCACATTGTTCCAAACCACAAACAACTTTCTTTTAAACCACAAAATAAATTCTGTTCTTCCATAAAAAGTCTGTTTACTCGAAATTTCAGCACTTCAAAAATTCATAAAGAGATAGATTAGCATATTTATACAATTCTTCACAAGAAACATGATTGTATTTAGACTTTAGACTTTCTATTATATTTAGACTTTTATGGATTTATTTTGGTGTTTAGCATCGATTAGCTTAAGCATGCTTGCTTGATGTATGAGAAACCGTGAGCTTCATTTTTTTGTGTCACATTGCACATTTGAGCTTCTGAAAGAACCAATGAGGTTTGTTTATGTGCATCAATCAGAGAAGATTGAGCTTCTGTTTATGCTCACTGGTCAGTCAATAAAAGTCTAAATTAATTCTCTTCATCATATAATAAAGTATATATCAAATATATTTTCTTCAGAAGACTAGAAATCTATTGCATGTATACGTTTTGTGTGAATAGGCTTTCAGTGGAGGGATAGAAGGCTCTCAGTTTTTATTAAAGTTATCTTCATTTGTGTTTCAAAGATTAACAAAAGCGTTATCGGTTTGGAATGACTTGGGGGTGAGCAAATATGACAGAATTTTCATTTTGGGGTGATTCATTATGAGGGCCCCTTCCTAAAATACGGTATAATAGAAAACACACTCATAATTTCCAATGCAAATGTAGAAGCAAGAAGTATACATTTATGTACATTTTCCCCATTGTACTGAGTGAGAAAAAGATTTAAAAGATGTGTTGTTGATTGTGCTACAGCCAAAACAATTATTGAGTGTACAGTATATTAAATAAGCAGAGTATATTTTTCCTACTGTGCTATTAGAGCAGTGTGGATTATAAACCTGAGGAGAATCATTTTATTTGCATTTCACAATAAATTCTGTTCCAAAGCAGTTTTACAGTGTATATTGCCCTGCGGCCCTCAGTGAGCAAGCTAAAGTCAACAAACCCAACGATAAACTCTCTAGAAAGATACAACACCAATACAAACAAAAGTATGTACATTCCAAAGAAAGAGATATGAACACTTGTGGCAAAAAAAAATCAAGAAATAGCTGGAGGTAGACTAAAATAAAGATTCATTATTATTTAGACCTACCTAAAAAGTAAATTGAAATAATAATAATAATAATAATAATAATAATAATAATAATAATAATAATAATAATAATAATAATAATAATAATAA
>CAIGQW010054109.1:12397083-12411506 GCA_903798125.1 Danio choprae
ATAAGATCTAGTGTACCAGAATTAATGTATTAATGGTATGATCTGATTTCAAAATTACCCCTTTATGGAGACTAATTCTGGCTGTAATGGCAAAGAGCATTTATGAAACAGCTGCTAAGCTTTCAAACAAACTCTGGCCTCATTCGGTTTTTGTTGAATTGTTGTTGCCTTGCCCCTTTTAGCTGTTAAAAGGATTCATCCGTTAAATCTCCTGCACCATAAATCAAGACCTCTCACCCCCAAAACCCACTGCTGAAAAGATATGGCATGAAATACTGGATGCCTTTCAACCTGTGGTTTTAACAAATGTGATTAAGCATTTTTCTCCCAGAGCTTGAAGGGGTTAGATGCGAAATTTAACCATGTATATACGTCACCACCTTGAAATTATAAGGGTTTTTTTTTTGCATTTTGAGGAGTTTTTAGATATTAAGCTTTAACGTTTTTGCAACACATAGCAAACAATTTAATGGGAAACAAGTCTCTTTCATACAAGGAAATGACAGAGACCCTAAATGTGTTTGTAATGTATAACATCAAAATCATCTTAAATTTGATGGTGCAGCATAACATATTGTAGGGAAAATTAATTTCATTTGAATTCATCTTTTTTTTTTTTTTCAATTAGGCATGAAGGGCAGTGCTAAATATTTTGTTCAGAACAGATGTTAGGTTTTAGGTGGGAATATGGTAGGTAATTAATCACATTATTGCAGGGACTGTTAGTATGAGTTTAATTTGGTTTAGACAGAATCAGCTTTTGTAATACTGTAATTTCTCTACATAGATTAGTGTGGCTAAAGTAAAATAACATTGTTGTTAGTAGGACAATATCAATTAACATGCTGACTATTTGGGCCTCACAGTGGCGCAGTGGGTAGCACATTCGCCTCACAGCAAGAAGGTCGCTGATCGCTGGTTCGAGCCTCGGCTGGGTCAGTTGGCCTTTCTGTGTGGAGTTTGCATGTTCTCCCTGTGTTGGCGTGGGTTTCCTCCGGGTGCTCCGGTTTCCCCCACAAGTCCAAAGACATGCGGTATAGGTGAATTGGGTAAGCTAAATTGTCCGTAGTGCATGAGTGTGAATGGGTGTGTATGGATGTTTCCCAGAGATGGGTTGCAGCTGGAAGGGCATCCGCTGCGTAAAACATATGCTGGATAAGTTGGCGGTTCATTCCGCTGTGGCGACCACAGATTAATAAAGGGACTAAGCCCGAAATGAAAATGAATGAATGAATGCTGACTATTTGACAATGAAGAATGAATATTGTAAAAATGTAAGACATTTTAAAACATTGAAAATAGACAATTGTTAGTTTGGAAATTTCACATATATTTCACAATGAAGCACTAAAAACAATAAAAAAAAATCACATTTAATATCATTAAATGCATTTTAAAGTGTGAGATGTTTATGCTCCATTAAAAATGTAGATTATATCCTTAGAGATATGTGCATAGAGTAAGTGCTTCATCTTTTTCACCTTCTTCAATACAGTACTACAATACTCCATATTTGCTATAGTGACATGAAATTAAAATTGGACTTAATATCACTCATCATGGCCTCTGAGATGTTTCTGATTGGTGCTATTATACAGGTGTTATAAAATTGTGATGTATATCATTGCATCTAAAAGATTTTCACATAAACTCACTCATGACGTGTGTGGACATATGACCTTACGACAACTATGTACTCCCACCTTAAAGTCAGTGTAAGCTGGATGTTGCTGAGACTATTATTTCAGTTTGCCCAAACAATCTTTTTTTATTTTTAGTGGATGAATTTGCTTGGATTAAAAGCTGCTTAGACTTTTATTTCAGTATGTTTACAGTATACTTCCAACTGTAACAGAATATCCAGTAGGGGTTGTGTTTTCTTTTTACACTTCATAACCTCTTCGCAAATAAATGGTAAGGGGGTGTGGTTAAGAATATTGTAGCTCAAGCTGTCAAACTGACGTCAACAAAGAAGCACCGCCACTCCAAATGTGGAAGCAAACGGTTAGAGTTTGAATGAACAAACTTTTTTTTCAGTGGATTAACTTGCATGGATTACTTTTTCACCTAAAGAATAACAATGTGTGCTCCCAAAATAAACACTGCAAATTTTGATTTCACACAGACTTTACAGTAAATAAATTGTCACAGAGTAGGAATATGTGAACTTAATTAGACAAAAATGTAAGAGAAAAACGTATACTTTTAATGTGACAAAGTATCTAGCTGGCTTTGGAGGTGTCTGTACAACTGCTTGCTTGGGGGGGGTTTAAGCCACGGATTTCCTGAAAGTTTGCGGACCATGTGGTGTGATTAGTATATGTATCTCTCAAAGCATTCAATTCCTGTGGCTCCTGCTGCCAGCTTCCACAGTGCCAGAACCTCATAATCCTTGTTAAAGTATCTCAAAGCTGACTGTGACCTCCATCCAAACCACAGTGGGATCAGCAGTGCTCCATCACTCAATACTGAATAATTCTGGCATTAATTTAATGGCTGATTCAATGACTAGTGACTACTGTGAGGCTGTGTGTTGTCACTCATTAGGACTAGGCTGTTTAGGAATAAATCACAGCAGGTTTGTGCTAAGAGAGCTAAAGTACAATGTCAAGGCCTATATTTATTAGATTGGGTTATATATTAAATATCCAATCAACATGAATAGCTGCATTTGTATTCATGTTTCAGAAGTGATCATTATAAGAGCTGCAATATATTAAAGCCAATAGAGTGTGTGGCTAATTATCTTTAACGCATGACTTTTCTTTTTTTTTCACAGGAGTACCAGATTGACATCATTTTTGCGCAGACGTGGACAGATAGCCGGCTCAGATATAACAGCACTATGAAAATATTGACTTTAAACAGTAATATGGTTGGACTCATTTGGTTACCGGATACAATCTTCAGAAATTCCAAGAGTGCAGATTCACATTGGATTACTACACCAAATCAGCTGCTCAGAATATGGAATGATGGGAAAATACTTTACACTTTGAGGTAAGCCATTTATAACCATTGGTTATTTTGTTAGCGAAACTGATGAATCAGGACTAGAGAATGAATATTGAAAGAAATACATTTTTTTTTTTCACTCAAAAACTAAATGTTAAAAGAGATAGTTCAACCCAAAATTAGAATGCTGCCATTATTTACTCATCTTCACAATGTCCCAAAGCTGTATCCATTTCTTTCATCTTCTGAACACAGACACGCAAAGGTATTTAGAAGAATACTTCTGCAGTCTCTTTCATATTATTTAATTGTAAATGTTCTTCAAAATATTTTCTTCTGGAAGAAATTCATACAGGTTTGGATCAAGTAAGTGAGTAAATGATAATACAAATTATTGTTGGGTTAATTATCTCTTTTTAAGAGAGAATAAGGGAAAAAATCATGGGTTAGCAAAGTTATAATGGCAAAAAAAAAATTCCTTTTATCTAATTACGCATTGAACGGGTAATTATTTTCTTAGACATTTGAAATAAAAGGTCAAGAAGCATTTCTTTGACTGTGAAACATGAAACTGTTAATGTGAATCGCGTCACCTCTGAATGTGGTAGTGGGTCACTGCTATTCAGTGTCTTCTTTTGAAATGTTTTTTATTCAATGCTTGAAAAGTAGTGGGAAGAAAAAAAGTCAAAAAATAAAAAAGAAATTGTTGTTGAACACAACATACTGTCAGCTGTGTCAATTCATGTAATAATCACCCGGACAAGGCTAGTAGCAGATAGAAAGTAGATTTATTTAAGACCCACAAGCTTTTGACAAGGTCATAACAGCACTGTGTGAAAGGTATAAGAAAAAAAACAAAAACACAATACAAAATAGACACTAGGTCAGCATCAGTGCTCTGAATTTCCAGTTTATTGCACTGTTTTTATTGCAGCAGTTCTTTTCGATATAATAACTGAATGTCTAATACTCTACTAATACTTTAGTCAAAGTGAATTACAATGTAGTTATTAAAACAATATCAAAAAGGGGCCTATCAAAAGTAATTGTAAACAATCAGACTGCAAAATGTAAGTACTATGCATATGTTGCCAATGTATTTAAATACTGTATGTATACAGTATGTCTAAAAATAGCATTCTAGGGTAAATACATGATGACTGTACATATGGCCGAGGTTGATAATCAGAGTAGGGTTTTGGCTTTCCTTCACGTTAGAAAAAAGAACCGAAAATATGTTTACACTGATGCACTTAAAATGAAGACCCATCAGGCAATATAGCTGCTGGAAAATGTCAAGATGTTTGTAGCCATTTACTGTTAATTTGATTTCAAGTGCTTAAACATTTTAAGCTGTGTGATAAAGTTAATGACAATGAATGTTAAGGTAATTTAGATGGAAGCTACTGTAACACACATGCAACAAAGAGTATGTGGTATGGTTTAATGCGATTTAATGCAATAAAAACGTTTTTCACTTGAAGGCACATTAAGTAACCTTCGCCACTAGAGGGTGAATATTCACAACAAACAAAGGCATAGTTTGATGACACCATGACTAAGTGTAGATCATGGGAGTTGTCGTCTTCCTTACAGAACATCTGACAAAATGTATTATCAGAGTATGAAGCAAAGTAAAGACCCGTACACACTAGGATGATTTTTGCTCTTGCTTTTTACTGACGTTTAACGCCTAAACTTTGGGCGCAAAAGTGATCATGCACAACAACATGCAAAACACCAGCCTTAAAAGATTCATTTAAAAAATAAAATGCCTCTGGCACTGCAAAAATGCTTTGTCTAGCAAATAAAATATTGTCTTGTTTTAAGAAATAATATTCCAAAATTCAGAGAGTTTTTCCTTAATACAAGCAAAATAATCTGCCAATGGGGTGAAAAAATTATCTTATGTCAAAAGGAAAAACAAGATTATTTTGCTTACCACTGTTGGCAGATTTAGCTTGTTTAGAGGAAAAACTCCCTTAATTTTAAAAATATTATTTCTTAAAACAAGGCAGTTTTTTGCTTCTTGATTTAAGATTTTTTTTTTACATTTGGACTAGGTACAAGACAAAAAAATCTAAGTAAGAAAAAAAATCTAAGTGTCAAAAAATTGTCCACCAATGAGCTTGGCTCTTTTGTTCACATGCCTGAAGCTGCTGAAGTTCTTCTGTACGATAAACACAACAGCAACTACAAAAATGCAGGAGGGAATTATTATTAAGTGTAATTGCAGATCAAATAGGATGCGATGGTGAGTTTTCTTTCACTTTTCTTTCATGACTTGTAAGTTCATTAAACGCCATCTAATGTAAGGGAGGGATTTTGCACGTTCACTCTGCTTATCGGTAGGGAAAGTTGACTGGGTATGAAAAGTTCTTGAATAACGCTGATAATAAGTGTGAGTGTAAAGCATCCTGGTGTACATGAGGCTTAAGGCTGAAAGCTGTCAAGGCAAAATGAGACAGATGAAGCAATTGCTGATGAGAGACGAGCGAGATGTGGCATAAAAGCTGCAGAGCTTTTATTATTATAGTCAACTGCTTATGTTTTTGCCCAGTCATGATCTCATGGGGAAGAAGCAGCACTGCTTTGTCATACTAAATACATTTTAGAGTTGTTATAATGCTGCTCTGTACTGTACACAATACACTCAATACACAACACACTCAGAACTACACTCTCAGATAAAAAGATACACGGTGGTACAAATAATGTTTCTTAAGGAACAGTTTGTAAAAGTTGTACCTTATACGGTACAGAAAATACCTTTTATGATACTGTTCTGTACCTTTTATGGTACAATTGAAATGAAGGTACATAAAAGGTACATAAAAAAGGTACATACGTGTTGGACAACTCCTTTATTTTACAGTATCTATGAAAATAAATATGACTAAAAAGGGAAAGTGATTTTATGAATAATTTCCATATTAAAAGATGAATCATCATTTAAAAGCATATGTTTAAAAAACTCATAAACATTATTTATTAAGTTCTATAAAATACAACAACTGGTAGAACAAAACTAAAGGTATTTTAAACTAAACATTTAAGGCATTTTTAATAAACATTTGGTAAGCATTTTCTGATGAATGTGTTTTCATTATTGATATCCGCACCTTTTGTTTGCTTTCCACTACACACGTGAGCTGGCAAAAGTCCTGCATATGCAAAGTGTTCATGCAGACATTTTAGTATTGTAAAACTAATCAAACATTGTGCATATCTCGTTACAATACTTTTGCATAATTCTATTTCTATTTTAAAATTAAGTAAATTAAATTAACATTTTTATGTGATTTCAAAGGTATTGTGTGAAAATTGGAGAAAAAAATGTTTCATATTGTACATGGGAGAATGTATTTCTGTAACTTTTTTTGTGAAAAGTGTTGTGAAATGTTTAGCAAAAAATAGATCTTTTGATTTATGTGAAAGTAATTTTTATTCTTTATTGTAAATGGAAAAGGTGCATTTACACAAAAAGAAACTTAAAAAAAAACATTGTTTAAAAATGTATTTGATTTTTTATATTTACTGAAAATTAATTGACGCATTTTGGATGCAGCAAAATGCCTTTGAATAGTTCTTGAAGGAACACATTTGACACTGTTAAGGTACAAAGTGTCTTGTCACTGTAGTGATACCTTCATGGATCACATTTGTACCTTTGATGAAGGTACAATATTGTATCTGCAGGTTTTAAAAACCAAAGGTACATTTTAGTTTCCCATGGTACAAATGATGTCCTTAAAGGTACAAACTGCAATGGTACAAATGTGTTTCTTCGTCTTAAGGTACAATTCTGTTCCATAAAAAGGTTCTGCCCCAGGGACAAGGGTTTGTACCTTCTTTGGTAAAACATTGTACCATTTTTTTCTAAGAGTGTATAGTAAATCGTCTTTGGTGTTTCACTGTTTTCTATTAATCCAAACTAGAAAGCGAGGGTTAGTGATGTCATTAGCATATCATTAGGACACAGATGTCATTAGATGCCATTCCACTTGTTAAAATTGCTTATTTCTCTGGATTTTAATATTCTTTGAAACTTTTGAGGTAATGTAAACACAAGTCAGCAAAATATATATTACTGTTCTAGTGATTTTTTGATATTTTAATGAAAAAAATCTGGCACACACACACACACATGCCTTTTAAACATATACTTTGATATTTAAAGGTAAAAAATGGACACTGCATCCTTCTGAACTAAACATTTATCCCGCTACTTTTCAATGCAGTTCTGAAGCCTCTGTTCCTGAACATGAACTCTGATGCTTTTAATCAGTTGCCTTGACTGAGCCGATGTCATGTTGACATTTTTAGGAGCCTCCAATTCCGATTAGGTCATCCCTTTCAAAGTCCTAAACTGAATTTAGCTCCCTAGTCAAAAATGCATGGCATTTTCTAGAGTTAAAATGCCACAAAAGTCAGCAGTCACTGTCAGAAGCACTGTGTCAAATACTATTCTCTGAGACAGCAAAGCGCGGTGTTCAGCTCTGATAAGTAGTGTTCATAATGTTTGATGGATTTAAGATGTCCATGTTATGACCGGAACATTAAAGTCCTCTGGAAATGTGGCCAAGGATCAAGAAATCCTCTATTTTAAAAACTCTCAGTGACATCAGCCTGTCTTGTGAGTTAAAACTCTGCTACGGGATGGTGTTTATGGTCTGGTGTGACTCTAATGTCTGTGATGTTGAGATATGATGACATTCATTCATATCTAACTAGCCCGGTTTGGTCCAGTGCTTGGTATTTGTGAAAGATCTGTTTAATAAGACCCTAGGCTAGGTTTGACCACAATTAGGCCAGGAAGTTGCAGAAACTGCAAGTGATGTCTTATATTATTCATCAGTCCACTGATGGAAGTCCAATGGGGCTTGTGAACAAACCTTTGGAAACCCTTTCTTGGGCAGCACTAGGATCCACTGGTAAATCTTTAATAAGGGACAATTACACTGTGGATGAACTGCACAACAGCAATCTTATGTCAGATTCAGACTGCACAATGTTATTTCTCTGTTAGAACCCGTCAATGAGGACAGAGGGGAAAAACAAAACAAAAATAAACATCTTCTGTTTTTCTGTTGTGATGTCATCAAGTGCCCCAGATTCGGTGTTGGCTATTGGAGATCCAGCTTATCCAGCATATGTTTTACACAGCAGATGCCCTTCCAGCTGCAACCCAGTACTGGGAAACACCCATACACTCTCACATACACTACGGCCAATTCATTAATTCATTCATTTTCTTTTCTGCTTAGTCCCTTTATTAATCTGGGATCGCCACAGCGGAATGAACCGCCAACTTATCCAGCATATGTTTTACGCAGCGGATGCCTTTCCAGCTGCAACCCATCACTGGGAAACATCCATACACACCCATTCACACTCATACACTACGGACAATTTAGCTTACCCAGTTCACCTATACTGCATGTCTTTGGACTTGTGGGTGAAACTAGAGCACCAGGAGGAAACCCACGCGAACATGAGGAGAACATGCAAACTCCACACAGAAATGACAACTGGCCCAGCCGGGACTCAAACCAATGACCCAATGGTTTTAATTATAGTAGTATAAAGAAGTATAAAGGTCTAATATGAAAATCAACAGGTATTTTGGGGCCTCAATGTGATCATTAAATAGTCCCTCATTATGTCATAAAAGTATTATTGTTCTAAATATGCCTGACAAGATTTTCTGATACATAAACTTTTGTTACAAAATATATATCTTATAAAATTATCATGATAAGAATTTGAGATCAGTCAGTATTTTATTTTAACATATTGCTCAGAAAAACCCCCCAAAATAAATATATATATAAATATAGTTATATAGTTATAATAATGTATGGGCAAAATAGTAATTTTCATCTTTAATACAATACAATAAAATACCGCATCAAAAAATTTAAAACTGAACAATTTATTTTTTCTTTTCCTTCTTACACCACAGAGAGAGCATGTCCTAACACCACTGTAGACATTACTAATGAGTGCAGTAATGTGAATTACAGTATAAGCCTCTGGCTCTTCTCATTATAAATACATATGTATCATCACAGCAGACTGGGGTGCACAGAAAAAAAGCATCTTTGCTTATTGCGAACTAACACTGCTGAAAATGTAAGCAAATGTTTCACACAATTTTTCCAGCAGTTAAGCCTAATCCCAGCATCGGCTGCACCAACAGAGCCCAAAGCTGCTAGTTAACAACATCAAGTTACAAAATGCATGAAATCTGTCTTCCTCATTTGAATTCCAGTGTCAAGTTAAAGATTCCAACTATGATTTGAAGAGAAAAGTGGAATGTGAGAAATATGGGTCTGTCACATGCAACTTGTCTGTTGTTATCTGTGCATAAGTCTGAAAGTATCATTGCGCTTTTCCAAATATAGTCAGATGAGTGGGTGTCCACTGAAGCCGACTCTGTCCTACTTATTCAAATCGGGACATCCAAATGCACACTGCTACGTTGCTTGTCATGTCCTTTTCAAGCTGTCCCATCAGAAGAGCTCATCCCAATGAGAACAACAACAAGATCAAGACCTTGTCTGCCTAGGTACAGTCACAATTTAAAGGCCAAGTGTTCACATTAATAAACTGAAAGTTGGCAGAAATTCAGCAAAGAACAATGAAGCACTTTCACGGCAGCAAAAGCTACAGTATTACAGGATTGCTTTTATATTGCTGTTATACAACGATTACAAAGACTATCTAAAATAATGATACAAAAGCTGTCATGACTACCATTTCAAAAGGTACATGTTTGTACCTTTTAGATACTAATGTGTACACTTTCGGTATCAATGTGGACCCATTAGTACAAATAAGTGTCTTTTGTGTAGGTATACTGCCACAGTGACAGTTTTTGCACCTTTATGTCTGAAAGGGTATTAAGTGACATACATTATTCAAAAGTTTAGGCCCAGTAAGATTTTTTTTATGATTTTAAAGTCACTTACGATCACCAAGGCTGCTTTTATTTGAACAAATTTACAGTAAAAACAATGGAACTTGTCCCCAAAAATTTGAATAGATTTTTAAGATCCAGAAAACTTCTCAGAAAAAAATGGGCACATTCAGATAAAGTTTAACAATTTAAAGAGGTTTAAATGAAAAACATTCTGGTTACGTACGTAACCCACGTTCCCTGAATAGGGAACGGAGACATGTGTCTGTAAACAGACTACGGGAGTTTGCCAGATGACCAATCACTCTGAAGAGTAAGAAAACAGACCAGTGAATGCCAAATGAATTGGCAGAGCTCAGCTCCACAGCTGACAGCGATTAGCCATTATTGGGCTATAAAGGCCGGCAGCTGAGCAGTGAGCATTAGAATTTTTGCCTGCTGAAAAGCCGATCACTCAGCTAACAGCTGGAGACTCAGCTGCTGTGGCAGTGGAGACGCATGTCTCAATTCCCTATTCGGGGAACGTGGGTTACGTACATAACCAGGACGTTCCCCTTCATATGGGAACTCCAACATGCGTCTGTAAACAGATTATGAAAGACTGTATGGAAAACGCAACAGCAACAAAGCCTGTCATGCTCCTGATGTGAGGTTTGCCAAGCTAAGCGTGAGCGCAGAAGCATCACCAAGAGTTTAACCTTTCAACATCCCCTGGACCCTTTAATAACCATTACATGGGAATAATTAGAAATTTTTGACGGGGGGTTGTAATAAGCTTTTACCTAGCTAATATAGACTAGGGATTTTAGAATACGACAGTACGTTGGGAAAGCATGCCAGTCCTCAAAGAGGGAGGATGCTGCGGAGGCCACCTGCTACCCAAGAGGGGAGACTTGATGGCAATAAGAACATATGGGTTAGCCCTAATGAGGGGTAGTGCTACATATGATAAGCTGGTTAGCGGGTAGGGAAGCCACGGGTCCACTTGGTCAGGGGGACCACTCTGTGGCTGAAATAAGCATATGGGATTGCCATCGGGGACTGCGCATAGCTGGCACCGAACCTTAGCATGTGGGTAGACCAAGAGTGGGCATACCAGACATAACACTGAGCCAGACACCCGGCTCCTCCGCTGAGTTGGGTGCTGTGGGCCTCGGAGAGCTTCTCTAGGGTTAGCCAAGCGGGTAACTTACTAGCAGAATAAAAAAGTGCACGTATCTCCAGGTTAGGGAGCATGGTGCAGCAAGTGTTTTTGACACCGAGCTTAATTTCATCCCGATTGACCGGAGTAACCCTGTAATCGGGAAGAAACCGAGTCCACTCGAAGTTTATAAAATTTCGTGAATGTTTTAGGTGTCACCCACCCCACAGCTCTGCATAATCTGTTAAGAGGCGCTGCGTACTCACGCCGAAAAGGAGGCACCGCTTTTTTTGTGTGTGTGTATGCTCTCTCTCCCAGGGGACACAGCTCGCCCTGGCACATGAAGCAAGGGCGATGGCATAAACTATAAAATGGACCAAGCTCTGCTTTGATACGGCACTTACCTTCTGGCGATCATAACAGAAAAGAGCTGCTTAAAGACGCATGCTTTACGTGTCACATTAAGCGCAGTGTGCGGACATAGCAATGAAAGGGCCGGGTCTGCCTCCTTCGCAGACAGCGCTTGCAGGCTCACTACCACTTTTAATATTAAAAGGGATGGTAGGAACCTTGGCACAAGCTGAACTGGGGTCTCAGGTAAACGTGAGAGTAGGCCTGTCCGAATTCCTGGCACGATTCGCTGACTGAAAATGCCAGCGGAATCCTAACCCTCCTGAATGATACCAACGCGACCAGCAGATTTCTTGGTTGTCCTGAAACCCCAACAGGCTGAGATGCTGGAGCACCAGGTCCCTGTGCATAATCGACTAGTTCAAAGACCTGAAAAAATATAAACCAGTCAATGAATAATCTAAAAATGCCGATGCTCGTGGGCCGAAGAGGTACAGAGCATCCTCCACACATGGAAACAGGGAAAGCCTGAAGGGGAGGACCGTTTACTGCCATGCGGTGCAGGGCAGAAGCGGCATGGCCCACAGAGGTGTGAGCTCTGGTCATGAGAGACACAGATAACCCACCCACCTTGGACGAGGGTCTCAGCTTACCACTCCAAGTGGTGGAAATACACTCACCACCTGAGGAATAGCTGTGTACCCACTGGCCGCCTCGCCATCAGGGGAGGTGAAGGCAAAAGCGCTGAAAAACGCCCTCCATGCCAGTGTGTGCTCGCTGTGCGCCCCTGGGAAGAAGGGGATGGGAGCTGGAAAATTCATCTTCCATCAGCCCACATGTCAAACCTTCTAGTCGGTCCAGCAGTGAGACTGGGGGACAACCATGTCCAGCCACACTGCCGAAGCAGCCTAGGAAGCGCAGCCATCATGTCTGACTCGAGAACTGTGACCATGCATTGCACCCCGTAGGATGGTAGCGAGCCCACTCTGTCATCTGAGCATGACAGCTCACCCTCCAATGTTGCGATGGCAACTGATCTCCGGTGTCATCAAGCGGAGGCGTGGGCATCCCAGGGCATGAACCGCGCAACCACTCGAAGCTTGCATGGAGCACGCTTTGGAGGAGTGGGGGGTCCGTGGGCCCGAAAGCGACGGGGCCCTACTGTGATCCTCAGATCTGCCCGCGTGCTAACCGCTTTCACTGGGAGCAACGGGGGTGGCTTGTGCAACAGCCATGCTCTCATAAGTGAAAGCACAAGCTGTCCCTGAGCACCGCATTGACATGCTGGACCCCCAGACCTGTGATGCGGTACCAGTGCCCATCATCCGGAGATAGGAACCACCGCATCCAGAAACGCAGAGTCAGAACAGCGTCTTGCAAATGACGTGTTGATTGACTGTGTTGCTCTCTTTTATTGGAAACTGCTCTTTTTGTGCACACCAGCGAAACGCCCAGGGGACGGGAGAGCCCAGATCGACCACCGCTGTCCCATCATTTCCTGCACTGGTGAGTAAACTGCTTTCAGTCTTGAAATTGTTGGTTGGCAGTGTCTTCAGTCTCGTGAGAGGCTCTTAAGCAAAATTCTAATCCTCACTGCTCAACTGCTGGCCTTTATAGCCCACTAATGGCTAATCGCTGTCAGCTGTGGAGCTGAGCTCTGCCAATTCATTTGGCATTCATTGGCCGTTTTCTTACTCTTCAGAGTGATTAGTCGTCTGGCAAACTCCCGTAGTCTGTTTACAGACGCGCGTTGGAGTTCCCATATAAAGGGGAACATGTATTATAAATGCAAATTTTATGAGAAAGTCTTGGTTGATTAAACATTAATCTCAGATGAATTGGAGAATACATTTCAGATTAAGTTTAACCATGTGAACACTGGGAGAACATGCAAACTTCTTCTGGTCCAGCTGGGACTCAAACCAGCAACCTTCTTGCTGTGAAGTGACAGTGAACCAGTCTATTTACACTTTCCACGTTTTACAAAATATCACTCCAGGAGTGCTGCTCAAATTAGAGAAACTAATGTAACTACTGAATAAAGCTATTCAGTGAATTCCAGTTGTAATGTGTTCTTAGTATTTATAGACCTACACATTGTAATGAATCCTGTTTTATGTAGAGTATCTTTCCAAACATTTGCCAGATATCATTTAAGATTCACTAGTAGTGAAGGTGATCTAAAACAACACCACACAAACAAAGAAAACATAATTTTTTTGTCAGCAGAGAACTATTTTGGGAAAACATCTACTTAATACATCTCAGGCAGTGTGATGGCCTATTCAGGTATCTCTCAGCTGCCTGAAGACCAGTGCATCTATTTGGACCAGAGGAAATTTCACAGGCCAGTGGAGAGACCGCATCATGCCGTCTCCAACGCTCCATGAAATATTTCCTTGGCATCAAGAGAAACAGCACTGATGCTGAGGGGCAAATTCTGCAGATAAAGCCAATCTGCAACAAAGGCTAACTAGATGCTCCCATATGGAGCTAATGATCAATATTCGGTGACACAGCAGACACGCGACAGTGGTATTTAGGATGAGTGTAAATGGAAAAGTCTAGTGCAGACTATGAATTGTCACTCTCTATTTCAATTTCAGTCATCGAAGCTTTGAAGTAAACAATGCTGGAGTTTGTGCTCTTTCTGAGCTGCGTCTCGATGGCTCAAATTCAGCTCTGAGCTTAAGAAGTAAGGAATTTGATTTGCCATACCTCTCTATAATGCTTAATATGTGCTGTTGGGGCGTTTGTTTACCAATATGGCAACATTTACCATGATGGCTTCTTTGTCACATATTTGCAAGGACTAAGGTTTCCGCAGTAAGCCAATTATCCACTGGCGCTGTGTTACTCGCTGAAGCAAGGGATTGTGTTTAAACAGCCGACGGAGCTCTGTGTGTCTGTTTGTCTATTCGTTTCAAATTCTCTACAGATAATCCAACAGTTTTAGTTGTAGGAGCTGGAATTTACCAATAATCTGCTTGATGTTTGTTTATCATATTACGGTTTGCAGAGTTCAGAATAAAGGTGTGTTTAATGTCTCATAAA
>CAIGQW010054109.1:12448279-12467604 GCA_903798125.1 Danio choprae
TTTATTTATTTATTTATTTATTTATTTATTTATTTATTTATTTATTTATTTATTTGTTTGTTTGTTTGTTTATTTATTTTTGCAAGACTTACAGAAGACATCCAGGTCGGTGTGATTAACATCGTTGTTGATCCTGGAATGTCATTTTTGTTCAAAAATTTTAATCCATACCTAATCCCTACCCCTAAACCCAACCCTAACTGTAAATTATTCCCAAAATCAGAGGGAAATAGTATTTGGATAACAATCATGTAGAAGTACATAACCGTAACTCTAAGCCTAAACTTAACATAAAGTGTAAACTTACGCCTTAATTCTGATTGGCGGATTAAAATGTTGATCCAGGAACTACATAGATGTTGATTCAGGAACATTCATTATGATGTCATTTGTTGTGAACAAAAAAAAATATATATCTTTACAAATCTTTATAGACATATTTATAGCCAAATCAATTTCATGACATATTAAAGAAGTCTTTATTTAGAAATCACACTGAACCCCCAAATGCTATCTAATATGATAGTATATTTGTATACAGTACTTAAGTATCTTTCAAACCACTAGGTTTACTTATTTGTCAACAAGACCATTTTACCACTTTACTGGCTTTTAACGTGACATATGAAGGTTTGTGGTGAAACAAGGGTCAGTAAATAATGACAGATTCTTTACAATTATTCTTGAGCGAACTATCAATTTACCAGTAAAATGAAGTGACACATTAATACTTGGAATCAAAACAATCAATAACACTACACATTTTTTTCAGGTGCACAATTGAAATAACAATGAACAACATTTTAACAGCCTTTATTAATTTAGGATAATGTCAGTTTATTAATATACCAATGATCACTGTTGCTTTGTGTTCAATCATAATTTATACATGTTATAATGAGTTAGGGTATGTTTAAATGAGCACAAAGCTCAATTCATAAATGCTGTAAGTGTATTGTTTATTGTTATTTCATGCTACCTAATGCATTAGCTTACGTAAGACAATTGAAATGCATTGTAAAGTGTTACCAAGCAATTTTCAGCACACTGCAGTTATAAACCCTACATAATCACTGTGCTCATTACCGAACTGTAATTCACAATAAGAGTTGTTACTGTGTTGCCTTAGGGTCACCTGCACAGTGTTGCTGTGAGATGATCCATTAGAGAAAGACAAATGGATTAATATAAGGTATCTACTTCAAATTATAGTCATTACCAAAGGATTCACACTAGCTGAAAACATTCTGAGGCAATCTTTAGCTTTTTTTTCTTGATTAATTATTTTGTAGTCGTGATCCTCATTATCATTATTGTCTCATAGGTAATATGTTAATGCGTGTGATGCACACCAGAGGCAATATTGTTGTTATTTTCCTCCTCACTGATTGTATTTTTTTTCTTTCTTTTCAATGGAACATTTTTCCATCTGACCCTTCAGAAGGTATCAGCATTTAATCAATCAAGTCGTTTTCCGCCCGTCATTGTGGACTTTGTGTAACTTTAATCTTCGAAGTCACGTTTTTATTTGATCTTATCTTTGACGTGTACTCATGTAAGGTGATCTTTTCAAAGATTGTCTCGCTATGTTCTGAATAACCAGAAATGTGCTGTGAATTGCTGCCAAGCCGATTCTCCTCTTGCATTTCATGACGCTAAGTAGTGACCTTTTTTCGTTTCTTCGTTGTGGCTTCTTGAAGGTGTCAATCCACTTTGTTTGCTGATAACCTGTGAGTGCTTCAACATGTTGTTATTGCAGCTGTTAAATTCAGTTTGACGTACAATAATTATTAGCTGTTTATTTATAGTGGTGCTAGAGCTTCAAACTGACCATCGTTGCAGTTCAACCATCATTCGAGAGCAGCCTCTTTCTTTTTTTTTTTTGCTCTTCACACCCAGACAAATCTAACGTTGCCAAAAGTTCATGTTAGTTACCTAAAGCCATATGCTGGAATTAAATCCAATTACACTGCTTTTTATAGTGGCTTAATAATGACATTAATTCCAATGACGAAGTGCTCCGAGGAAGGAAATAGAAAATCTTGTGCATTAGCCCTTAATGTATTTCAAGCGTATTTGGTCACATCTTGTCAGACTACTGGATATCATACTTCACCATTTAAGCCAGGGGTTCTTTTCAGTGCAACAAATATGTTTGGTTGTTTTTGTTTTGTTTTTCTCCAAATGATTTATACATTCAAGTGACCTTTTAGAGGGTGGATTGCTATCCTTAATGATATATAACATGAATTCACTGAACACTGAAACTCCATCCTTCCCACATTCTAAGCAGACCGGATAAATCTGGTTCAAAAGCAGCCATTGTTGTCCTTTACTTCTTTTACATCCTTGAAATTTACATGCAGTATGATTATTAAAACCTTCAAAGTGCAGGTCGTCCGTTAAAGGCTGAATGCCAAAGAAAACTCATTCACTGATCTGCTGTGAAGATGGCTCCCCCGTTTGTATTATTCATCTTGCTTAATAATTTTAGGATTTGTTTATGCACTACAGTACAGGATATTCCACCATAATTTCTCATTTATGAAAGTGTCCGAAACTCTTTTGTTTAAAGTGGTCAGATCAGTAGCAATCTTTGAATACATTAATGTCAGTGGCCTGTACTGTTTTGGGGGGCGGGAATATCACAACTGTACTAATAGTGATATTGCTTACTAAAAAAAGTATATTTTGCCCTTGTCACATTTCTTTTTCGCATTAACACCCAACCTTTCATTGTAGATTATTGCTTTGTGTTTACAATGACAATTTGGTGTGTATTTCTCTCATGTTTCTATGGTTTGTGAGTGCTCACGATGTGCAGTGTTGTCAGTGGGGTTGTCATTTGGATTTGATAATAGAGGGTTTATGTGAGTTTTTGGCCTGTCTATAAACTCATTTCTTGTGCTATTTTCATATATGTAGTTCTTTTTATAATTGAATTGTAAAGTGCAGAGGTGAATCAGAAGTTGTGAAATAAACTTTTGTTTTCTTTTTTTTTTTTCCCATTTCTGTATATCACTGCAATCTTACCTGCACTTTATAAGTGACTTAGTTCTATGTATTTACAACAAATTAAAGGTATTTTGTAAGTAGGATCACGTTTCCTTTGCTAGATGGAAGACTTGACTTTTTATTCATTCATCTTGTTTTTCACCATCTCATCTAATGCTGTAATTAACAGCACACAGTCCGGTTATACTGATGTACAAGAATGTTCACGTCGATTCCATATTGATTTTGGCCTCAGCAGCTGCCAATAACAGCCTCAGTGCCTGTGTATCAAAATACCCATTGTTCAGTGTTATCAGCCCTATTAAAGGGATAGTGCACCCAGAAATGAATATTCTGACAGTATTGACTCACCCTCTTGTTATTTCAAAGCACAAGTTTCACAAATTCTTCTTTGTTCAAGTTGATTCTTTTAAATTAATCAGTTGATTCACTTAATTGTTGATGCACTAAAAGAAGAAATTGTAAAAAGCTATCATAAAGATGGTACTCTTTCCAAAAGTACTAACGTGTATCATTGGAGGCTTACACATAGAAATAACCTTTCTTTGGTTCCTAGAACTAATGTTTGAAGTACCCACTTTTTGGTGTGTTCTTAATGCAGGAACTGGGAACAATTTTTGTTCTAGTGATGCCATTTGGCGAAACTATATTATCTCCTATACTTCAGAGCAGAGTGTAATCCAGTACAGACACAGCATTTTAAAACACAGTCACAGTATTTTAAAGTATTACAAGTCATACACATTCAGAAAGCTAAGAAAGGTTTCTTTTCTCAGCCATGATGATATGTAGGAGATTAGTTCTTGGGGAACCAAGCCGGGTAACTCGTTCCTATGACTGAGTTTTTGTAACTACTGTATGAAAACCGGTGCCCTGTAAAGAAAATCTGGGTATACCTAGGCATATTCGAATAAGAGTTCAGTGCAAGGAAAGGGCCATACCATGAGCCTCTAGCATCAGTGCTTCCAGACTCCACCAGCCTTAGGTTTACAGCTCATTAAAACACAAAATCTGGGATATACAGATTATACATTTATTTATCGCCTCCCTCAAAGAGGCAAAAGTTCTTAATGTACCTTTTAATGTTAATTTATCATGTTTATTGTGAAAGTATTAGCATGTTTAAGCATTGTGTTTACCACTTAGCTCTTACTGTCATTTTTTAGAGTAAAAGAACAGCAATACACTTAATTAAAGGTCATCTGTTTACACAGCAGACGATGATATCAATTCCTGGCTGTGTTTACATTTACATTCATTCATTCATTTTAATTTCGGCTTAGTCCCTTTATTAATCTGGGGTCGCCACAGCGGAATGAACCGCCAACTTATCCAGCATATGTTCTACGCAGCGGATGCCCTTCCAGCTGCAACCCATCTCTGGGAAACATCCATACCCACCCATTCACACTCATGCACTACGGACAATTTAGCTTACCCAATTCACCTATACCGCATGTCTTTGGACTTGTGGGGGAAACCGGAGCACCCGGAGGAAACGCACGCCAACACAGGGAGAACATGCAAACTCCACACAGAAACGCCAACTGACCCAGCCGAGGCTCGAACCAGCGATCAGCGACCTTCTTGCTGTGAGGCGAACGTGCTACCCACTGCACCACTGTGAGGCCCCTACATTTACATTATAGCTTCAAAATATAACCCAATGCATTTCTGTTGGTCTCTTTTGGTGAGTTCAAGTGCAAGTGAGAGAGAAAACAGGCACCAAGGGCTGCTCATCAGAGCTCATTATTTTCATGACCGTTCTGAATATGGTCAATAAAGACCTTTTGTTCTAGGCACTTTTTATGGGAAAATAAATAAGCATATAAAATCTTTTCTGGAGAATTACTGAGCTTACCTAAGACACCTACTATGTCGATATCAGACAACAATTTAACTTCTTGAATCATTGCAGTATATGGCACTTTTAAGTATTAATACGTATACTTAAAGGGATAGTTCACCCAAAATTGCATTTCCTCACACTCAAGTAGTTCTATGAACTTTTATGAACTATCCCTAAAGGATATGGTAAATAGACATTAATTATTGGGTACAGATGTGTAGCTTTCAAAAAACAACAGCTTGGTATTACCTTGCATTATCACTTAATTTGCAGTAAACTAAGGATGTGGATGAACTAAGATTTTAATTATATTCTGTGTGATTTGGGACAAATCAATGTAGGAATACCTTTTCTCAAAACTCATCCCATTACATCTATGTTTGGTCAGTTGCTGGAGAGTAGATACACTTTTGAGGCTGACAAATTCAACCATGTGGATGTTTTTTTTGTGAAAAAAACGGTTGAAAGTTACAAGCTCAAAATGTACTACACCCCACCTGTATTTAGCATTGTCCACTTGTAATCAGATTGGCAAAAATGCATCTTAATACCAGTTGTAAAGGAAACTTTTATGTTTCTTTCACTGCATTTTAAAGCCATACAGGCTTGGAACAACATGGTAAATAAATAATAACAGAAATCTCACTTTTGGGGCAAACTATTCCTTTAAAACCCCTACCTAGTAAAACACAGTTTCTGCATTCTCATGTGTTGTTGATGCAGCACAGCTTACTCAGCAATAGCTGACAGATAAACCATATCCTGGCTAAAAGCAAAATGCAAATAAAACTGAAAGAATTCCTCTTTTCTGTGATGAAATAAACAATGAAAACAGCAGAAGCTCTAAGTGCGTAAAACCGGGGATCTAAAAGTAGGTTAATGCCGTTAGTGCTGCATATGCATCCACAAAGGCTCTGTGCTCTCAAAATAATTCACTGAGCATTACCAACCTTGAGAATGCATATTTATGAAATGCACAGGGAGACGGGTGGATGATTACATTTTATAATGTCACAGATCAGATTCCCTAGGCAAATGGATGGATGATACATGACGTCAAAATAATAGATAATGATGTATCTGACATTTCATCTAAAACACTGTCCCAGCAAAGTTCACTAACCCTGGAGAGCCATGATATGATATATTGTTAAATCACACTTTTTTTTTGACTTTTCTTTATTGGAAAGGCAATATCAAATGGCATTTGTCATATGACAAATGCAATAGAGAGTTCAGCAATAAAGGTGAAATTGTTTCAGGGACTATTCTGATCCTTATCCTGATAATGCAAGATGTATCTACTTCAGTGGCACATTAGCAGGGTCTCCATCCTATACTGTAAAATCCAATAAGTTATGGTAACTCAAACCATTTGAGCAAACCGATTGCAACAAACCATTTAAGTAAAACATTTGAGTAAGCAAAGCAATTTGAGCACAGTAAAATCCAATAAATGAAGAGAACTCAAACCAACTGAGTACTGTAAAACCCAATAAGTTAAAGCAACTCAAACCATTTAAGGAAACCGATTGCTACAAACCATTTGAGTTAAAAAACGAAATGGTTACTACGTAACCCTCGTTCCCCGAGAGGGGGTATGGAAATGCTATGTGTAAAAGCTTCCACTATGAGGATTTCACCAGAAAGCCAATAATCTGAAGAGAAATAAAGCAGGCCAATGAAATGATAATGAGTTGGTGGTGTCAGCGCAAGCAGATGGCAGCAATTACAATCATAATCAATTAGTGTATAAGAATGCCAGCCATGCATCGCAAAAACACCTTTTCCTAGCTGAAGAAGCCAAACTACAGCTGTCAGCTAAGGCGCAATCACTGTGGCGAAGGAACATAGCATTTCCGGGTTATGTGGAAACCATTTCATTCCCCAGCGGGAGGGGAACTTCAATGCTATGTGGAAAAACTTCCACTATTGGGAAATGTATGGAAAATGCCACAGCGATTGAACCTTACCACGTCGCTGGTGAGAGGTTTGCCAGGCTCCAGCGTGAGTGTACCATCATCACCAGAGACGCAGCCCTCCAACATGTCCCCTGGCCATTACTTACCTTACTTACATGTAAAGCGCTTGAAGGCTTATTTATATTTTTGGAGAGTCGTAAAAAATACACCTAGTTAAGTTCTAGGAATTTTAAAATACGACAGTACGTTGGGAAAGCATGCCAGTTCCGAATAGGGAGGATGCTGCGGAGGCAAGAAGACATATGGACTAACCCTGAGAAGGGAGAGTACACATAAGAAGGATGGTTAGCAGAGAGGGAAGACACAGGCCTGCCTGGAGAGGGGGGAACTATACCGTGGCTGAGGGAAGCATATGGGATCGCCATAGGGGATTGCGCATAGCAGGCACCTATACCCAGAACGTGGGCTGACCGAGCGGGCATGCCAACAACGTAAGGGGCCAGGCACCCAACTGGCGCACACATCTCTGTGATAAAGAAAAAGGCGTAGCAAGCGTGTTTCAACACCATACCGAATTTCCTCATTCACTGGCATTATCCAGCACACAGGAGGAAAATCAGCTCCACTCAAAGATTATAGAATCTTATGAATGCATTAGGTGTCACCCAGCCCGCAGCTCTACAGATGTCTGTTAGAGAGGCGCCGCGTGCTCATGCCCAAGAGGAGACAACACTCTTAGTCGAGTGCGCTCTCACTCCTGGGAGATACGGCTCACCCTGGCACTGAAAAGCAAGGGAGATGGCATCCACTATCCAGTGGGCCAACCTCAGTATGGATGCGGCACTTCCCGTCTGCCGATCATAACAGAAAAGGAGCTGCTTAGAGTCGTAAGCACTAATGCGGTCACACGGGACACAGCAAAGAAAGGGGCTGGGTCTGCCTCCTCCTTGGACAGCGCTTGCAGGTTCACTATGTAGTCTAAAAAGAAAGCTCTGTAGGAACTTCGGGCACCTAGGTGGGCCGAGGTCTCAGGAAAACATGAGAGTGGGCTGGCCCAAATTGCTGGCACACTTCGCGGATCCGAAAATGCCTCCAGATACCCGACCCTCTTGACCAATGCCAACGCGACCAGCAGAGCTGTCTACCTGGACAGAAATCTTAAAGATACTGAGTCGAGTGGATCAAGCAGACCTTGCCTAAGAGAGATCTCCAAGAGGGTATGAGAGGGGGACAGAATTAATTGTCCAGTGTCTCGTGCCTCTGGGAACTGGATGATGAGGCAATGCTTTCCCAGCGTGCTGTCATCCCGTGTCCTCAGATCGCAACGCCAACCCCTCAGTGCAGAGGGAACAGCCTTAACTCCAGCCAGCTGAAGTCGGATAGCATCACACTGATCTGGCAAGTACACCACACAGTGAATAGACTCCACTTCAGGGCGTAGGCATGCCTCATAGAGGGTACTCTAGTCTGAGTGATGGTATTAACCACCGAACCAGTAGGTCAACTAAGTCCTCCGCGCTCAATCTATGGACCACATATGAGGTTTCAGAGATGTAAGTGCGGGTGCCAGATGGTGCTTTTCCCAGAGAAGAAGGTGCTTCTTCAAAAGGATATGCCAGGGAGGGGCTGTCACAAGGAGAGAGCTGAAATACAGGTCTGATTGAGCCAGAGAGGTGCAATAAACAGGCCTGCTCCTCTTCCTCCCTGATGTTACACAGAATCTGTGCAAGTAGGTTCACTGGAGAAAATTTGTATTTACGCACGTCCCGGGGCCAGCTGTGCCCAAAACGCACCCATAACAGGTGGAGCCTCCATTCTCCCGGGCGTGAACTGCCGTGAGATAAGAATGGCATGCAGCAATTTCTGCCGTGTATGACTCCAGAGGAGCAGACAACAAGTGAGCTGAGACATGCAGCGAGAGCGGACATCCAGCTCCAACCCGAGAAAGAGATGCTCTGCACGGGGGCGAGCCTGCTCTTTTCTCGGTTGACCCAAAACCCCAACAGGTCGAGGTGCCGGAGCACTCAGTCCCTGTGCATAACCAATTGATCCTGCGAGGGAGCTATATAAAGCCAGTGATCGAGATAACTGAGTATGCAGATGCCTGCGAGCCGACGGGGATTTAGGGCATCCTCAGCAAGCTTGGTGAAAACACACGGAGACAGGGAGAGCCTGCACCGTAAAATCCGTTGTGTTAATTAAGCTGTGTTAGTCTGCATTTACTCATAATGAGTTAATTTTACAAGAAATGGTGAAAGACACCCCTTGCTTTGGTGAAAATGATCAGAGTGGTATTCTGCATCGTTAACTTTGCTCTAAGCTCCGCCCCTCAATCTACCCCCTGCAGAAAACTTATTTTGAATTTCGGTGTCTCCATTTTCTGCTCCCTCGTGCGTATAGGTAAGCTCTCTTGTTTAACCTCTTAAAACATAATTTTATCGATTTATGTGAGTAAATGTGCTAATATTACGGCATATGTTGTACATTGATGCGTTTCGTGCAATTTTGTTAGTTAAAACATCGAATATGAGTCACTTTGTGACTATGTCATTTGATAGATTTCACCAGTGTGGTAACGTTAAAGATGAAGCTTAAACAATGCCAATGATCTTAAATAATTTTTTTTGTGCGAGTTTCTTAATCTCGTTTTTATATTCATTTAGTTTTGAACGGTGAACTCTCTGAAGAAGACGGTACATTTAATCTCAAAGTTTTGTTTTTAAGGGCATATCTGCGATGTTCCAGGTAGGTCAGTATTTTGTTGTTTTAACATGTATTAAGATGGTACAGAGAAAAAGTTATATGATATAAACATATGTAGTGATAAATTAACTGTCTCTTTATGGCTGTCGAGCTCACTGTTGGTTAAATATTTCAAGTTACATTTTAAATAACTTACTAACAAACGTTATTCTGTTAAGAAGTTACTGATACTGTATTTCGGTACCTATCAATACTGAAATATTAAAAAACGTCCATTTCCTGCGAACATTTAATCGCTGTTGAGCGCATTCTTAAACACCACCGATTGGCCATTGTGTTTAACTGCTCAACAGAAATGACTGTGATTGGCCGTTAAGGTCATCAGTTCACCGCACTTCGCCGCTTTTTACAGAGTGCTAACACAAATACAAATCATTGCAATACAAATGCAGATCATTTTAAAGCTGCGATTCATCAGCGGATCTCTCATATGTCAGCTCATAGACATACCAGCTGATCTTCGCGGCTTTAAAATGATCAAGTGGCGTGTATCTATGTTTGCAGATACACCTCCAGTAAACTGTGGTTAATTGATGACCTTCACGGCCAATCACAGTCATTTCTGTTGAGCACATGAACACAATGGCAAATCAGCTGTGTTTAAGAACGCGCTCAAAAGCGCTTAAATGTTAGCGGAAAATGGACGTGTTTAAAACTTAAGTAACGATTGATACCAAAATTCAGTATCATGACAACCCTACAGCACATACAGTATTTTAAAATCAAGTGGATTAGCGCATTCTTTTTCTATGGTGAATTTGTGTTGTACTTTGAATTAACAGAAAAATTATTGTTGACATATTGGCATTTTCCTTTTCCCCAAGTTTCTGTGCATATAAGGCTCTACAGATCACATTGTGAGTAAAACCTTTTATGGGAGCTCCTATTATGGGTTTTGGAAAATTACCTTCCATGCAGTGTGTAACACAGCTCTAAGTGAAGTGAAAAATCCAGCTAAGGCTTAAATCTGAAAGTGCACCGTGTTTAAAACTATTGATTAATCTATTAAAGAGTCGACTTATAGTAGTTTGAATGAAACGCTGCGGTAACAAGTCTTTAGCCGTGTCGGCGTGACGTTGATACAGAACTCAAGCCCCGCCCATTTGCTGCGCGCGCAAACCCGGAAAAATTTAAACCCCCGGCCCGCCTACAAACACTGTAGCTGAACAAATCATTTGGGAGACGTTAGGATAATTAGGTAAAAATAATTGCATATTATTGTCAGTGTTCGTCCGCGTCATCATTTGTTGTTGTCATGTGATTCCTTTTTGTCCTTCTCCCACCACCGTCATTGTTCATCTGTTCCACCTGTGTTCATCCCGTCTGTGTCATCAGTGTAATCATTCCCTCTTCCATATATACCCTTTCGTCTGTGTCCATTGTTGTCCGGTATTTTGAATCGTGTGGGTCTCGTCCTGTGTCGTCTTGTCTTCCCGCATCCAGTATATGTTCCCGTAAGTGTTTAATAAATCCGTTTGTTAATGTATCTCCTTCTCCGTCTCGTTCTGTCACCATCTGCCACCAAGGCGTTACAATTATAAGACAATGAAAGTGTTTTTTGACCTTGCATGCATATCAGACTGTTGTTGGAGACCCCCAAAACCAAAATATGACCCTTTTTAATGCATAATAGGGGCTCTTTAAGTACTTGTGAAATTTCTTTACTAACTGGGATGACCAATTCTTAAATAAGTAATATATGTTAATGGTTATCAATGTTGCAACATCCTTTATAAACCTATGTGTTATTTACAAACCTATTAATGTATAAACCTATGTGAAATTAAAAGTTTTTTCCCGCATTGTCACCTGTATGAAACAAATTCTCTTTTCTTACAGAGCATGCTGGTAAAGGTGAAATTTGGGGATGCCCAAAAGTTTGTTAAAATGGCCAATCTGAACCTAGAGGATTTTTTGTCTGCAGGTAAGAAATGCCACCAGCGATTTACAAGAACTTCTGCTTGCAGCAAAATCTCTTTGTGATGACTGCAAATCATATTCAAGCTATTTTTTTATATGTTGGTTGTTTGGATCAGAGTTTAATCAGATTCACAAATTATTGGATTCAGACTGATATTGTCAATGTAGCTCACTTGTAGCTCACAGTCACTTTTTATATATTCTTAGCTCTTTTATGTAGTTAACTTTAGTTTTCAACATTGTTTTGCTGTGAGTAAACAATTATGTAAACCAATTGTTTCATTCATTCATTCATTCATTTTCATTTCGGCTTAGTCCCTTTATTAATCTGGGGTTGCCACAGCGGAATGAACCATCAACTTATCCAGCATATGTTTTACGCAGCAGATGCCCTTCCAGCTGCAACCCATCTCTGGGAAACATCCATACACACCCATTCACACTCATACACTACGGACAATTTTTAGCTTACTCTTTGGACTTGTGGGGGAAACCGGAGCACCTGGAGCACCCGGAGGAAACCCACACCAACACGGGGAGAACATGCAAACTTCACACAGAAACGCCAACTGACCCAGCCAAGGCTCGAACCAGCGACCTTCTTGCTGTGAGGCGAACGTGCTATCCACTGCACCACTGTGAGGCCCAAGATGCCTTACAAATTCAGTTATTTTATGATGATTTTGAGACCGCTAATCCACTGGGCTCAAAGAAAGGAATACATAACTTAGGTGCAATCTATTTTTCATTAAGAAATTTCCCCCCAGTTTTTAACTCCTCACTGGTTAATATTTATTTATGTGCCCTCTTTCATGCACAGGATGCTAAGCGCTATGGTTTTAATTCCATAATTGAGCTCCTGGTCAATGATCTGAAAGTGCTAGAGATTGTGGGAGTTAAGAATCCAGTGTCTGGAAGATGTATTAAGGGTACTATCATTCAAGTCACAGGGGATAATCTAGGCCTGCACAGCTTGTTTGGCTTTCTGGAATCATTTGGGGCTCGATATTGTTGTCGTTTCTGTCTGCTTAAGAAGGATCAGTTTCAGTCAGTGTTCTTTGAAGATAGTCCTGAGGTTGAACTAAGAACTGCTGAGATGCATGCTCTGCATTGTGAAACTTTACAGATTCTACACTACCTCACGTGTATGGTGTCAAAAGGCTGTGCTTATTAAATTCACTCAAATAATTCAACACAGCCAACAATTTTGCTGTTGATATAATGCACAACACTCTAGAAGGAGTTGTCCAGCTAGAGGCAAAAGTTGTTCTGCAGTACATTCAGCATAATTTCCTGAGTGCCAATGATCTTGAGGGTAGAGTACATGCTTTTGACTATGTTTACAATCAGCAGAGAAACCGTCCTCCAAAGGTCAAATTGCTTGATGGAAGCAATGATTTAGGTTTAAATGCTATCCAATCTTGGTGCTTATTGCGCAATTTGCCTTTAATTTTGGGGGATTTAATACAAAAAGATGTCAAACACTGGCATCTTTCGCTTTTACAGATTGTTAACATTGTCTTTTCACCTGTCCTAACAGATGGCATGACCACTTATCCTAAACATTTAATAATTGAACATCATCGGCTATTTAAAAAATTATTCCCCCAAAAATCTTCTAGCAAAACATCACATTATGATACATTACCCACAATGTATAAGAAAAATTGGAGCAATTTTGCACATGTGGTGTATGCGTTATGAAGCTTTCAAAAACATCACCAAAACACTAGCCAAAAAGCACCAGAGTTGTATGGCTAAGTATTGGGAGTCTTTTAGCCAGTACAGACTGACTCTTGGCCTAGGAAAGATAGTGGAACTCGGGGAACTTAAAGGTGGCCCAGAGATTGCTTTAAAATTAGGAGTGGTAATGTCAGAAATGGTCTATGCTGTAAAGTGGATCAAACATCATGGTACAGAGTATCGTCCTGACTTTATTGTCTGCAAAGAAGTAGCATGTGAGATGCCAGTGTTTTGTAAGATCAAGACTCTAGCTGTCAAAGATGAAAATGTACTGTTATGTGGCACACTAATGGAAACAATATGTTTTGATGAGCATTACTATGCATTTACAGTCAGAGTGTACTGTACTGTACTGTAATGTACTGTTATGTGGCACACTAATTTACAGTCAGACTGCATCCAAACAGAGTTTTAACAGTAGTCAATGTTAATGAGCTGTGTTATTTCAAACCGTTTGATCTTCAGAGAAAATATGGTACAACCAATTCTGTACTTCATATTGTACCATATTGCCACATTGTATGTTTGTAAGACTGAATGTTTTAATAAAAGTTTTAAATGATATTGAATTTGGTTTTCTGTTTTATTTTCTGTTTAAAATGTATTTGTTTAGTATGTTCAGTAGCATAAAAAAATTACTTGCACCAGAGTGAAATAATGACAGTTAAAGCAACACCATATGGGTTGTAAATCGACTCCGTATTAGTCATATATTAACAATTAACCTGAGTTAATTTTTGTGTAGTGTTAAATAAAGGAACACCAGTCAGAGTTAATTTTCCTTTAGAGTAAAACAACTTAACAATTTTCAGTGTTGACCAGTGTTAAATCTTAACTAAAAATTGAGTTAATTTTACTCTGAAAATATAACACAATGAAAAGTGTTAATTTATCACTGAGTGGTAACCAAATACACTCACGTACGGTGTTAAATTTGACTCTTTAAGAGTTTATTCAACACAGCAAAATTTTCGAATTTGCAAAAAATAGCGAACTTTGTCAACGTTACACATATCTGCCAGGTTTAGCCAGAGGTGGCGTTTTTGGACCACTAGTGTGGTCATCATCCTTCCCAGGGCACTCAAAGCGAGAAGAAGTTGGTTTGAAAAGCGTATTATTTTTTCACATACTATAGATTGTTTCAATACATTGCTCATCAGCCTGGCACAAATGGCTCGATTAGTTCCGGGTTCATTCCAAAAAAACAAAATGTGTTGGTTAGCTATCCCAATGCATTGTGATTGACGAACAGCTTAGGCAGCTTTTCAGTGCTGCCACACTACCTTACAAAGCAGCAATTTATTTGATTTCTAGGCAAGGCAAGGCAAGTTTATTTATATAGCACATTTCATACACAGTGGTAATTCAAAGTGCTTTACATAAACAGGAATAAAAGAGACAAGTATAAAAAAATAAAAACAAATAATATGAAAACAGATAAAAACAGATTAAAATGTGTTAAAACAGGTTATAAAAGAATGAAAAAGAAAAGAAAGACATAATAGTGCAATCTGTCGGGCGTAGCACAGTGCTCATTCAGTAAAGGCACAGCTAAACAGATATGTTTTAAGTCTGCATTTGACTGTACCTAACGTTGGAGCACATCTGATTTCTAATAACTGATTTATTTGATCTTTGCCATGATGAGAGTATGTAATATTTTACTAGATATTTTTCAGCTTAAAGTGCAGTTTAAAGGCATAACTAGGTTAATTAGGTTAACTAGGCAATTTAGTGTAATTAGGCAAGTCATTGTTTAACAGTGGTTTGTTATGTAGACGATAAAAATATATATTGCTGAAGAGGGCTAATAATACTGAAAAAAAAAAGAAAACTTCTTTTATTCTAGCCGAAATAAAACAAATAAGACTTTCTCCAGAAGAAAAAATATAATTGGAACTAGGGCCAATTTAGTTTATTTCATTCACTTATACCGCATGTCTTTGGACTGAGGGGAAAACCAGAGCACCAGGAGGAAACCCACGCAAACAGCGGGGGAACATGCGGACTCCACACAAAAATGCCAACTGGCCCAGCCGGGACTCAAACCAGCGACCTTCTTGCTGTGAGGCAACAGTGCTAACCAATGAGCAACCATGCCAACCGTGGGAAATATTTGAAAAAGAAAAACAAAAATTCACAGGAGGACTAATCATTTTGACTTCAACTGTATGTACTATGTACACACTGTTTAGGTAACAAGAGCGTTTACTTTATTCTTCCAGTTAAATAGCCACTTTCATGTATTTTGGCAAAAGCTGATGAATTCTAGCACTGTTTATTCGCAGGATGTTTTTCATCTAATGCAAATTTTTAGCTTGAATTGATTTATTTGAACTCATGCAGAGGAAAATTCCATTCTTTTGTGGCAAATGCATCACACATTCTGAATCATTCGCACCATGCAACTACTGAATGTAACGTAACACTATTTAACTACTTTGTGTGTAACTTACTCATGCTAATACTTGTTTGCACATTTGTTGTGCACCAAGCATAACATGGTAGCACCCATTAGCTATGGTAGCATCACAGATCAACTAATGTAACGTGATAATTATTAAAATGTTTAAATGACAAAATATATGTCATACAATTGGAGTATTGGAATATCAGATATTTCCCAATATAATCAATTTGAGTCAGGAATGTTTGTGTTTTTTTCTGGACACTGATATAGCAAGACATATGAGAGTAGTTGAGGTTAAGACATATTTTTGTGACATCATAAACCCCAAAAAACAATACTGTCGTCCAAATGAGTTGTTTGTTGTAGTTCTTGAAAGGTTTTTTTTTTTTTTTTTTAAGAAATATCTCCCTTTGGAGTGAACTTTGAGACTTGTAACTTTGTAGACACTTTTTATTCCCAAACATGCACACTACACCCTGACTAGAATAGTCAAAATATGAAAATGTATAATAAGAGCCTCTTAATAAACTCATGTATTCTGACATAATTTTCTCTTGCATCCGCAGTACATGTTTTTTATTTATTTCTAGACCTTGCATGTTAATGATGCCCATCGACCATACGGTGCATAAGGATAGGGTGCATTAATTTAAAGTATTATCAACAACCAATTGTCAATTAATTGCAGACATCACTAACTAACACTTAAATTTAGGTTTGCTGGTGATATCTGCTGCCATTGAAGTAAAAACAGTTAATGTGGCAAGCAATTTAGGAATGAAAATGAATATAAACATGAATTGTTTGAGATGTTCCTCCTGACTCTATTCAGATGAGGCCTGAATCTCTCCACCACTAAACTTGGCATGGTTGCTATGGGAACATTGTTCATTCTGTGTGTAATGAAGTGAAGCCAAAGATGAGAGATGACTGATTTGGAACTGGAGTGTCTGACCTACTTTCTAAAGACATTTTAACTCCTTGTCTAACTTGTATACTATTTGACATAATCAGTCAACTCTCAGGACTGATTAGCTTTCAGACATTCTGTCACATTGGACCATATCCCAGTGTGACTCAGTTTTATGTTTTCCTAGCAAACGTCCTCGATGAAGTGTCACAAGATTTGTATTTAACACAAAATTTTGTAGATTTAGCTTAAAATACAATGCTCGGGTTGCATTCATTTTTTCTTTCACGCAAAAAACATGATCTAGTTTTGACTAGGATCGTCCCAAAGTATGTGTGTGCGTGTGTCCTTGATTCAATGTGTGTTATGTAATATTGAGTATTTGCAGATACTGACTCCCAATCAAATACTTCTGGTGCTATTGGTGAACTTTTACACACAACAAAGTTCAGTATATAAGCTGACCACAAACAATGTTGTACATTAAGAAAAAAAATTGTTTGTTTTGTTATTTTATAAAATAGGCTAAACAAATGAATAAAGAAACATATTTAAAGAGAATAAAAATATTTTTATATTAATTATGTCTTAATCCAGTAATAATAATAATAATAATAATAATAAAAATAATAATGAAGGACCTTCATTATGTGACTTTGTGTAAATCAAAACTCTGCTGCATCACATTCATTATAATATGAGAAAGCATGTCAGCTAATTAGACTTTATTATATAATCGAACACACATAAGACATTTTCACTGCTTTTGCAATGAATTAATCACTAAAAATGTAAGTTATTCTGCTTGGCTTGGGAGATTTGATTATCCTCGGGCTACAATATTAACAAGTCAAGCCCTTCCTATCTCAGAATAACAGCAAATCTTTGTTAACCTCATGCATACTCCAAACCTTTGATATGTGCACTCTCTGTTCCTGCAGGGCATTCATTTGAATGTATAAATGATTTTATCACTTTACATAAGCACTTTTTCGTGTTCATAACCTAATAACACCTAAATAAATTTAAAACACAAATTCAAATTGCCCCAAAACCCTTTTCATCTCACAGTTTCACTGGGCTGGGATTATGAATTATTAACTCTCCATTTGGCTTTCGCTTTATGAAGTTAGGTCTTCGATGTCCCTGAACACAGTGTTTTTCTGGGGATGTTGATTTTTTTTTTTTTACCTTTTGTCATTCACTTACAAACGTAACAGCACCGAACACCCCCCCCCCTCCCCCCTCTCTCTCTCTCTGAAAAACGACATACATTTTTTATGAAAGTGTTCACTCTGTATGAAACATTCATATGTCCTCCCAAGCCAAGTACATCAAGTAAATATATTTAATATCTCAGCAAGATTTTTATTTATTTATTTATTTAAAACTTTCGTGTTATTAAACTAAGCAGTTACACATCTAGCCATTTTGAATTTATGCACAACACCTGCTAAATAATTAAAATGGATGTATAAATAACATCAATACAGAACATATTAAAGTTAATCTGCATAGAAGACACTTTATTATTTTTTTAGAACAACATAGTAAACAAATAAAAATTGTTGCCATGTTACTTAATTTTAGTATATGTATATACAAACATTAACAAACCAAGAACAATACATCTGTTACAATATTTATTCATCATTAATTAGCAGTTTTAGGCACGTTCCTTTAAAAGAGTAATTCATTATAGTTACTAGTTGCTTCTCACAAATAGTAACTGAGATAGTAACTGAGTTACATAATTATAAAAGTAACTAATTTCCAGGGAAAGTAACTATTGCATTACTTAAAAAAAAATCTAATCTGTCAAATGACTATAAAATAAATATAAAACATTGTACACTAATCTACACGATTTTAATGTTGTTGTGGGACTATGTGAGAGACAACAGCAGCATGTCCTCAAATATATATCTGGATGTTATTTTGTTTCATGATTAATATGTGTATTCGATGGAGAAAAATTCAGTTTTATTTGCTTTGACGTCGTGGCTTCGTCTCCTCCTTTGGTAGCAGAGCTCACATTATCACCTGCCTAGCCACTCATTTTGTGGTGGCATGTGGCGACGTGAGGTGCTTCATTAGATTAGAATTACTTGTCATCGATGCAGAGAGACTCTTTTTTCCTGGGCATAAGTTGCACGATACATAAACATTCTTGCCTTTCACCTCAATGAGGGAAAAGAAGTGCTTATATTTCCAGTTTGCAAATGCTACCTTTGAACTTGTTGGATTTGCCATCATTCTGACTCCTGGTCGTTGGTATGTGCCACTGACTGTGCGTGTGCTTGTGTGAACACCCGCCCTACTCTGCCTCTGATTGGCACATGTTGGAAATGTACTCTATCTAAGCCAATCATCACATTCTCAGCTACACCACATTCAGAGACACACCAATCATCATCACTGGTTGGTTATGTGTCCTGCCCCAGCCCCGAGCACACACACGCACGCACACGCACATGCACACACACACGCGTTTGTTTTTGTGAAAAGTGGGTACATTACATAGGTTTCCATTCATTTTATACTGTCCAAACCGTATATTGTATTGGCCTAACCCCACCCCATCCCTAAACCCAACCATCACAGGAGACTGTGTACAGCTTTACTCTCTGAAATAAACTCATTCTGTGTGATTTATAAGCTTTTTGAGAAATGACGACATCAGCATACCCGTTTTGTAATACCTGTGTCATACCTATGTCATTATACAGATTTGTGTCCTGACATTTCACAAAAACACGTGCACACACACACACACACACACACACACACACA